>CM059812.1:14165618-14420618 GCA_030435695.1 Brachymystax lenok tsinlingensis
CATTGTCCAAACTAACCCAAACTGTCTACAACCTCTTTTGTCCAAAGCTCTTCTGAGAAAGATCATACCCACCATAGAAGTAGATTATACTGTCTATATACCATGGCTATCAGCCAATCAGCATTCAGGGCTCGAACCACCCAGTTTATAATATCTCATATACCATAGCTATCAGCCAATCAGCATTCAGGGCTCAAACCCCCAGTTTATAAAAGGCCATTAAACACAGACAATAGGAGGATTCAACAAGACATATGCAAAAAAAGAGCCTGAAGTATGGGCTTATTATTGACCGCCATTCATCGTCTATGGGTTGTGTACCATAGAAAGGTAATTGGAAAATACCATAATCCTACAGTATCAAAATGTAAAGCCCTTCATTGTTGATTATGTACCCCCCCTTATCCTCCTCAGCCCCATCCATTCTGGAATTTTCATCAAACGTTCTCTGCACTGTTCTGGAATGTTTATCTAATGTTCTCTGGACGGTAGCCAGATTGGATTACAATGGATGTAATCAGCATTGTGCCAGGATCACACTAAGGCTGTACTCTGTCTAAATGAGTTGTGTGTCATGCCCTGAACAATAGGGTTGAACAAAACGTCCCCCCCCATTCATAGTTTCCTGCGAACATCCTCTATATCCTCAATTAGCCCCGACATACACGCTATTGTCTCCCTGCTGCAAAAACAACCATCTTTCAAACAACATAATCATTTAAAAATAGACTGACTCCAAGTCTAGGGCTATTTTAGTATTGCCAAGGAAACCATCCATGCTATACAGATCTGCTATCTTAATTTGACCAGTTTCTTACAGCAGGAAAATACACTGAGTCAAACTCATTCCACGGAGGGCTGAGTGTTTGTAGGTTTTCGCTCCTCCCTTAGACTTCATTCATGAATTACGGTCACTGATTAATAAGGAACTCCCCTCACCTGGTTGTCTAGGTCTTAATTGAAAATAAAAACCAAAAACCAGCAGAGACTAGGCCCTCCATGGAATGAGCTGGACACCCCTACACTGAGTATACAAAACATTAGGAACACCTTCCTAATATTGAATTACACCCCCTTTTGTCCTCAGAACAGCCTCAATTCGTCGAGGCACGGACTCTACAAGGTGTTGAAAGCGTTCCACAGCGATGCTGGCCCATGTTGACTCCAATGCTTCCACAGTTATGTCAAGTTGGCTGGATGTCCATTGGGTGGGTGGACCATTCCTGATACACACGGGAAACTGTTGAGTATAAAAAAATCAAGGCTTAAAAATCCTTCTTTAACCTGTCTCCTCCCCTTCATCTACACTGATTGAAGTGGATTTAACAAGTGACATCAGTAAGGGATCATAGCTTTCACCTGGATTCACCTGGTCAGTCTGTCATGGAAAGAGCAGATGTTCCTAATGTTTTGTACACTCAGTGTAGTCCTGCTCAACAGGAAATGTGAATTATTATGTGGATGAGGGGTTGGTACATTTTTTGTTGGGGCAAATCAAGTCTGAAATGTTAAGGTGGGGTTACAAACTTTAGAAGCCTTTTAAAACTTGAATACACTACATGTTTGCATTTCCGAATTGGCTCCATTTAATAATGCAGTGTACACATCTTTTTATAGATGTTCAGTGACGGAGGGTTGTTGAAATATTTAAGGACTGTTTGTGTATATATGCGCAAGGGGGACGTGTGTGTGTCCACATGCTCGTACTCGCGCCAGTGCACACTAGTCTGTGTGTGAGGAAGGGGGTAGAAGGGGTGGGGGGTATATGTTGCGTAATCCACCCTGCCTGAGTACTTATGTAAGCGTGTACGTCCGTGAAGAGAGAAGTCAACGGTCCAGTGGATATAGATGGCCTAGTTTTAGGAGGGACGGGAGAGCGGCAGAGAGAGTGAATGCAGGGCACAATGGATACTTATGGCATTGTCAGAAGTCTAGAACATTCCTCTGGCTGGAGTGTGTGTGTGTGTGTGTGTGTGTGTGTGTGTGTGTGTGTGTGTGTGTGTGTGTGCGTGCATACTCAGGACATTCTCAGGAGTCCATAGAACCTGCCTTGGGCTGGGCTGCTGGTTCTGTAGTGTCTGTGATGTCATCATAACATCAGAGGTCTGTTGTCTTCATAACATGATCATGATGTGACATAACATATGGAGGGGTAACATAACAGGGGTAACAAAACATGGTACCTTTGCATTGCTACAGTAGACTGACTGGTGCAGTACAGGAACAACTAGTATTGAAAGAGTGATATTTCACAAAACATGAAATATGATTTGATGCACACACAGTATATCTCTATTTGATGATAGGATCTCATGTATTTTTTTTTCTCCAAAAAATATATTTTCCCTTTCAATCAATCAATGAAATGTATTTTGTAAAGCCCTTTTTACATCAGCTGTATACAGATAACCAGCCTAAAACCCCAAAGAGCAAGCAATGCCTTTCCCTTATCCTGCATACAAACAGTTGTTGTTATTGTTTTTAAGCTCTGCCATACCCGTCCAGCGACTCTCCTATGATCTGGGTCAGGTCACACTAGGACAACTAGTAAACAACTTCCCCTCACTTCCTAGTACTGATCCTCTTACCGACTGGGGTTGCCTGGCAACTAGCCTCTGTAGCCCAGGACAGTGGACACTTGAGAGAAAGTAGTACCATAGATGCTCTTATAATGCCCCTTGATACTTACAGGCTTTGGGAAGTACTTAGAACCCAGAGTAAAAAATATAGAGGAAGGAAACATATTTGATAAGTGAGCTTTTAGTCAACTCAGTCTCCCATTGTTGGTGCTGTTCGGATGCAATTAAAGGGCCAGTTCAGTGAAAATGTTGATTTGCCTGTGTTTTATAAATATTTCCTCACTATGAGGTTGGTATAGTACTGTGAAATTGTGAAAGTAATGATATTGCCCATTTAAATCAAATCAAATCAAATATTATTTGTCACATACACATGGTTAGCAGATGTTAATGCGAGTGTAGCGAAATGCTTGTGCTTCTAGTTCCGACCATGCAGTAGTCTCTAACAAGTAATCTAACAATTTCACAACAACTACCTTATACACACAAGTGTAAAGGAATGAATACGAGTATGTACATATAAATATATGGATGAGCGATGGCTGACCGGCATAGGCAAGATGTTAGTGATGGCTGTTTAACTGTGATGGCCTTGAGATAGAAGCTGTTTTTCAGTCTCTCGGTCCCAGCTTTGATGCACCTGTACTGACCTCGCCTTCTGGATGATAGTGGGGTGAACAGGCAGTGGCTCGGGTGGTTGTTGTCCTTGATGATCTTTTTGGCCTTCCTGTGACATCGGGTGGTGTAGGTGTCCTGGAGGGCAGGTAGTTTACCCCCGGTGATGCATTGTGCAGTCCTCACTACCCTCTGGAGAGCCTTACGGTTGTGGGCGGAGAAGTTGCCGTACCAGGCGGTGATACAGCCTGACAGGATGCTCTCGATTGTGCATCTGTAGAAGTTTGTAAGTGTTTTTGGTGACAAGCCGAATTTCTTCAGCCTCCTGAGGTTGAAGAGGCGCTGTTGCGCCTTCTTCACCATGCTGTCTGTGTGGGTGGACCATTTCAGTTTGTCCGTGATGTGTACGCCGAGGAACTTAAAACTTTCCACCTTCTCCACTACTGTCCTGTCGATGTGGATAGGGGGGGGTGCTCCCTCTGCTGTTTCCTGAAGTCCACGATCATCTCCTTAGTTTTGTTGATGTTGAGTGAGAGGTTATTTTCCTGACACCACACTCCAAGGGCCCTCACCTCCTCCCTGTAGGCCGTCTCGTCGTTGTTGGTAATCAAGCCTACCACTGTAGTGTCGTCAGCATACTTGATGATTGAGTTGGAGGCGTGCTTGGCCAGTATAAGAGCTAGCTGTTTGAAAAGTCAGCTTGTTTTGCATGGGTGGAGTTTTGGTGACATCACCAGGCGGTGTAAGTTAATAGACCAATAACAAAGAAAGTTTGCCCTCCTCTCTGCCAATAACAGCTAGTGTCAGGTTACATATCCCCTACCACTAGGCTCCTCCAACTAGGCCCCTCACTCAGACCACTCTCAGACAGTCCAAGCTAAATTCTTTCTTGAGAAATAGCTTTTTGCTAAGAAACTTTTTTTAGTTTCTTTTTGATCATGTTTTATTAAAAACAATCACAGTGAGGTACTTAATTGTCACCCAGAAATGATTTGATATTGAGTTAAAATAATAGGTTTTAGTGTGTCTCTAACTAGAGTGCTTAGAGAGGGAAGTGTAGCATTTCCAGGAAGTGTAGCAGTAGGATATGTACTGTATGTGAGATGAGCATCATAGTACATCATGTTCCAATGGGTAAAGGAAAGCATTTTGCTGTGACAAGCATTTCGCTACACCCGCAATAACATCTGCTAAATATGTATATGTGACCAATAACATTTGATTTGAAAACATGTTTTATTCATTTAGTTACTTAACTAGTGTTACTGTACTGTATTCTGTTTGAGGAAGGAAAACAGAAAAAGGAATACGTTTGACAGGAAGGGTTAGGGTAAGGGTTGAGGGTTAGGGTTAGGGCTGAGGCTAGGGTTAGGGAAATGGCTGGGGTTAGGGTTGAACCGAGGTGTGAACATGAAGCTAGGGTTAGGGTAGGATGATCCTCGAAGAACACCAGGGAGAATTGTCACTTGTTTTCCCCTTTCTGCAGATTCTTTGTGCAGAGTGAGAGAGAAAGACAGAGGAAGAGAGTTGAATACATGTATTCATTCATTTGAGGGGCAGTAAGCATAGAGTCTGTTGGGACACTGAGTTCCAAGTCTTCCCTTACATCACCCCTCGTGGCGTGGGATTGTTCGTGTGCGTGCACGTGTGTGTGCGTACATGGGACATTTTCTTCTCTTTTTTTTCTGTTCGTTCTTTTGTTTGTTTGAGAGAGAATGAGAGAAAAAGAGAGAAGGGAGAGTGTAGGGCAAAGGTGGTATTGTGGGCCATGACACAGCCTCCGTTCTCAAACTACCTCCTAAATCCCTGTCTGCCTCCCTCCCTTCCTCCTCTCTCCTTCCATCCCTCCTTCCCTCAGTTTTATCCTCAGAGTGCCTTACACTACATGACTATCAATGACAGGGCCGTAACATGAGATAATACGACGAGGAATGATTTATTCTCTGCCCAGCTCAACACATCTGTAGGTGGTTGGGTTACAACAGAACCCTCAGAACATTTGGAATGTTTGGGTTCCAACAGAACACTTGGAACTCTTTCATCAGTTCTGATGCCAGGGTGTCTGTGTCTGTGCCTCACCCTAACTCAACTCTTACCTTGCCTCACCCCCTGGCCCAGCTTCACTCTAAGGTTAGCATCGGTCCTAACAGGGTTGAGCACATTCAGGAAGTAAACTGAAATTCAAAAATGGAAAAAATGTATTTATTTATTTTCAGTGATTTGTCAATCAACTGAAAAGTATAAGCTATTTATTAAAAAAAGTTGTTTACAGTTTTCTTAAACACATTTGCCCACTCTGACATCACATTTTCAAAACAGTTAACACACAGGATAAAACTGAAGCTCAATGGCCAAAAGGACTCATTTTGTTAGCAAAATGCTCTAACACTCACAAAACATTAAAAACATGCAACATAAGCAAATATTTCCATCAAACACCACAACTTGTGGTCAAATTAATTTATTCTTTCAATCAATCATTACACAATGGACAACAAAATACAGCAATCAATATGAAATATGATACTTTACAAACTCAAATGGATACCGGAAAATAAAAGCTACCAAAGGAAACTTATGGGTGGAAATACCTTTCAAAAAAATATATATATATATTTTATCTTTCACATTTAGTCCATCCGTTCTTGACGATTATGCCACAGGTTCTCATCAACATCGCATTGAATGTTTTCCCTTGCAATGCACCGAGGGAAATATCTCCTTGCATGGCGTATCCATCCCTGGCAGTCCTCTGCACCTATTGCCAGGCAACCAGCATTCATTGCCTTCAGGAGGGGCATCTGCTCATATGGCCGGTGATCATACACCTTCCACCTCCAAGCAGAGAAGAACTCCTCGATTGGGTTCAGAAAAGGCGAGTATGCAGGGAAGAATTGCATCATAATACGAGGCTGTGCTGCAAACCATTCATTCACAAGGCGAGAGTGGTGGAAAGCCACATTGTCCCAAATTATGACATACAGAGTCATGCCAGGCCTCAACAGCTCTCTCTCTTCGGGTGGAATCAGTATTTCTTTCAATGCATCAAGAAATGTGATGAGGCGTTCTGTATTGTATGGGCCAATAGTTGGCATGTGGCAAAGGACCCCATCATTGGAGATGGCAGCACACATGGTGATATTGGCACCCCTCTGACCTGGCACTGTGACAGTGGCCCTCTGCCCAATGATGTTCCTCCCGCGTCTCCTCACTTTACAGAGATTGAAGCTGGCTTCATCCACAAAAATGAATTTGTGATGTGCCCCTTCAGCTTCAAGCTCCATTATTCTCTAAGAAAAAGAGCAAATTCATAAAGCAAATTATTCCAGTCGCATGTAACTATGGTAAACAAGGTATTACAATAAAAAATCTGTACCTGCACATACTGGAATCGTGCCTCCTTGACGATGTCAGAGTTTCTTTGAAATGGAACTCTGTACAGCTGCTTCATTCTGACATGGTTTCGTTTAAGGACTCAATCTATAGTTGCCAAACTCACACTGTTTATATTTCTAAATGCTCCCTGATCTGCAATTACTGCTGCCTGGATGTCACGCAGTCTGATTGCATTGTTTGCCACTACCATATCTACAATGGCAGACTCCTGTTCAATACTAAATATCTTTCCTCTGTCACCAGTGTGTGGTAATGTGTGGATTCTATAAAGTAAAAGCAAAAAGCATGTCAAAATTGACATTACTGTATGACAGTCACATAAATGGGATTGATAAAACATCTGCATTACTGTAGACACTTCTGCTAACAGGACAATACAGTAAAGCTGAAATACACAGTGGTATACATTACAGTAACACTGTGAATTACCTGTTCTCATTCCGAAAAAGCCTGACAATAGATGCCACAGTGCTCCGACTCAGAATGGGCTGGACCCTTTGTCCAGCCTCTCTGAAGGACAAGCCATGATTGATGACATGGTCAATAATTGTTGCCCGAATTTCATTTGAAACTTGAGCTCGATTTCGTCCTCTTGCTGCTGCAGCTCCTCCACCACGCATACAAACTCCTCTTCCTCGGGCCCCTCTGCCATGGCCTCTTGGTCTCCTTCCGTGCCTATGGCCTCTTTGATCCATGCTTGCAAATAGCAACACAGAGGTGGCATCTTTTATAGATGGATGAGGACTGATTGCTGATTGAAGAGTTGTGCAAATGAGTTTCACACAGGTGCATAGAGATTTATAATTATGCAGGTACTTTCTATCAGCTGTGAATAGATGTTTTCCTTTTGTTCAACACAGTGAATCCAATAGAGTTCGGGGGTCTTTCAATGAGATCAGATGTAACTGTTTTGACAAAGGGTGTGAAAAATGTGTGAAACAAATGAAAAAGTGTTAAAACATTTGCAAGAGAAGACTTCTGCTGTGCTAAAAATGTGATGATGAAGATCAAGCGGATCTCAGTTTCATTTAGTGTCTTAGCAAATGAGAAAAACTGTAATTTATGACGTTTAAATTCAAATCATTTCCTGAATTGAGTGACTTCAATTTGAATTGACTCCAACCCTGGCTCTTACAGTAACCAACAGGTACACATACTGAGGTCAGCCTTCTCATCCCTGGGTGCTATGTCAATATTGCACCATTTGGCAAATACCAATAGTTTGTGTCCCTGAGACAGTGCATCCAGTGTGATCACTGATCATGCATCATCATGAGTGGGGGACCTTTTTGAGTGGGCAAACGTTTGTATTAGGCCTTCTGTATGTGTGCTTTTCCAATGTAGCACAGAGTAGATATCTGGCTTTGACATCAGTCCACTTAGGCCTACCTATAAATCTATGGAAATAGATAGCCTGACCCGGATTCAACTTTGACCTTGCTTCACCCATGACCCTGCTTCAAACTAAGGCCTACATGCTCTGGTCCACAACTCTCCTACAGTAACAAACAGGTTCAAATACAGACGCCAGCCTTCTCATCCCTTGATGTTCTGTCAATACTACACTGTGCCCATTATGAGTAGTAATCATCAATATGATGAAGCTTGGATGTCAGTTCCCCATCCCTTTTAAACAAAAAAACACTATTTATAATAAATATTTAAATCCATGCTTGTGTTCAAACTGTGATCTGGATATGATGCGATGTGTTTGTGTGGCGTTTTGTCGAAGCCCAGTATATGAAGCAAACAGACAGATCTGTTTGGATCACATTATCGTGTGGATTTGGAATCAAATGTGGTCTGCTAAGATGGTGAGAGACAACATGGCGTGTACGAAGGAGAGTGGGCGTGTGAGAGAAAGAAAGATTGACGGAGAGAAAGAGAGAGAAAAAGGGATTGAGTGAGAGAGAGAAAAAGAGAGTCAGAGAGCGAGAGAGAAAAAGAGAGTCCGAGAGACAAAGAGACAGAGCGAGAGAGACAGAGAGAGACAGAGAGAGATAAACAAACAGTGATGAGCTCCATCTGACATAATGTGGGTGAATCACCACAGTGCGGCTGGGTTATGTAAAGAGATCCTCTCTCTCTCTCTCTCTCTCTCTCATCCCTCCTGCCTGCCAGTAGAACAGAACACAACAGCTCTGTGAATAACACCATCTGACCAACAGCAAACACAGTCAAGTTCATGGGCACCATCACATTCAGAAGATGGCCAAGATGTGGACCGCAGCAATGCAATGCAGCTATCTCCCAATTCTCTTGTTGGTGCTAGTTCTGCCCATCAGCAAAGGAGACTATGTTAAGGGCTACGGTCAATGCCACTGTACTTGACTTGACAATCCAACTCAAACTGTAACCAAGGACGATGGCTTGTATGGCTACAATTCACCAAAAGTGGAGGCGAAAGGAATTGCGATTGAACCTGCACCGAATCATGGAACGCCAGGGCTGTGACCCCCACACACGCTTCGTGGTTCCCCCCGGACAGGACACAGGGTGGCCCTGCTGCAGCGCGGCAACTGCACCTTCAAGAAAAAGATATTCAACGTCTTGGCCTTCAACGCCTGTCGTGCGCCTGTCGTGCTCGTCTACAACAACAGCTCCAAGGAGGCCACCGTCCTAATGGCCCATGCGGTGGCTGTGATGACCACCGAGTATACGGCAAGGAGATCGTGGGCCGGCTAGAGAGGAACCTGGCGGTGCTGGTGACCGTCGTGGTGGGCTGGCGCGGCTAGGCCAAGAACACCAACTTCTCCACTAGAGGAAGTGGAGGCTACACCACGTTCGTTACTACCATGACGTTGTGCTTCATACCATTACACCTCTGTTTTACCACAGATACTTGAAGTACAACCAATCAAACCAGCTAAGAAGTGGTGTACTTGATATGCAGTGGCGTTTAGAGTAGAGTAGAGTAGATGGGGTGGAGTTTTTTACATGGGGTGGCCAAGGCTACTTCATGACCATGACAGAAAATGTGTGTGTAACCCTAACCTGGCATCTAAGGAGCATGAATGAATCCTATGATTGCTGATTAGAGGTAGAAGTGATAATTCACTTAACCCGGCCTAACATTCTTCAATGTGGCAGATAGTGTGGTCCAAAAGGGTTACTTCACTAGAATTCTTTAACATGAATAGTCAGTGTCTCTACCTCGGAACTGCAGCTCAATTTCTTTCTTTCTTTCTCGCGCGCACACACACACACACACACACACACACACACACACACACACACACACACACACACACACACACACACACACACACACACACACACACACACACACACACACACACACACACACACACACACACACACACACACACACACACATTCTGGAGAGACTTAGGTCACTCTATTTTCATGAATATGTGTTGAACATCCAAAATATTTTCAGACAATAAAGCTCAAGCACCAAGGAGATAAGATAGCATTTGTGTGTTACATAAATTGCATAGTTTATTTACAAAAAAAGTACATTTACAAAAAAACACACTGCAATTTGACATACCAAGTATCAAGCAGAAATGGACTTGAAAAATAAAAATTTTGTACCCATCAATATTACAAACTTACAGTATCATTTTTATGCTGATATACATTAACTAATAGCAAAGAAAAGTTTTGGAATTGGCCCAATCAAGAACAAATTAAATCTGTGTGACATGATACCCTAGAATGTCGGTGTACTAGCTAGTACACAGAGCAGGTTTTAATCATGACCAGAGGGACCGCCTATGTGTCAAATTATCCTAGGTAGATTTAAAACAGCATAATTCTGCGGTTCTGGTGAGAACTGGCAAAATGTTTCACAAACTCATGTTGAGTTTGTGCCCTCCTTGACTCAACACTGAGAATTCTGAGGTGACTTAACCTGTCATCAACCATTGTTGTCCTAAGGTGGGTTTTAATCAGTTTTAAAGCTGAGAAGCTTCTCTAGCAAGAAGCACTGCTGACTGGTGTAACAACAGAAATCTTACAAAGTCGAAATAGCTCATTGAAGACCTCTTTATAAGGTTCTAGAAACACACCAACGTCAAGGAGAGTAGACGGACTGTCCCTTCCACTTTTCTCTCTCCTATCAAGAAGCCGCTTGGTTTGATGAACCTCATGTTTAAGGTCCTCTAAATCCGACTCAAAGGTCTGAGCAAAGGCAAACAGAGGCTCCTCGTTCCAGAATGTCGTACTCTTTGGGTTGAGAGACTGGACCCCTTGCATTATCTCTCAATTCTTCTTTGAAAAACGCCTCTGCAGCTCAGCCGTGAGACTGTCAAGCACCTGATAAAAGATAGCTCTTTGGAAGCTCTCACCATCACTTTGGTCTATATTTTTCTGTCCTGCAGTGCTCATCATCAATGAGTCGTGGAATCTTAAAGCTTGTTTTAGGCTGTCTTTTACACACTGTTTGTACACTTGTTTTGCAGTGCTACGCAATCTCTTCAACCTCTTTCCATAGTTCTCCAAAGTAACCCTCACTTCTCTAGTCCTGTAATGTGTCTGTAAGGGCACCTACTAGATCCACAGCCCTTGCTAGGTCAAGACAGCTTGATAGGAGCATGTCAGAAAGACATTTGGCATCACCAAGCACTTTACAAAGGTAACCAAAAGCCCTATGAAATGTAAATCTGTCTGAGAAAGGTCCCTTGCCTCCACTGATCTATCACCACTATTTTCAAGTGTGGTATCCTGTAGCACTCTCAGAACTGCTGGAAGTCTGTCCCTCAGATTACGGCATGCCATGTATTTGCATGCCCACCTTACATCCGTAAGTCTCTGAAGTTCCCTGGGCTGCTGCTGTGGATACAGCTCTTTCTGAACTGCAAGCCACTTGAGATGAACGTACGAGCCAGATACAAAGTTATAAAGCTTCTGCAGGAGAGCAAAAAAGTTCACTGCCTCAGGCCCTGATTTTACAGCATCGACAAGAACCAAATTCAAACAATGTGCATTACAGTGCACATACAATGCAAATCTTGCACTGTTTCTAATCCGCGCAGACACACCAGAATGCTTTCCGCTCATGACGGATGCACCGTCATAGCCCTGCCCCACAAGATTATTTCTGTAGTCCAGACCATTCATCTTTTTCCTCTATGAGAGGCTCATGCTTTGCTATTTCTTCTAAGATTGTCAAAAAATTACCCTTGTTGTGAGAGTCATCAGACTCTCGATGACCTCTCTGCGTTATTTCCACAGTAAAACGAGTCCTATATCGACATAACCTGAAAGGCCGCTCAGCAAGGAAGACGCTACTGCTCCAAAACCGCCATAAAAAAGCCAGACTACAGTTTGCAACTGCACATGAGGACAAAGATCTTACTTTTTGGAGAAATGTCCTCTGGCCTGATGAAGCTTGTTTGCAAATGGGTCTTCCAAATGGACAATGACCCCAAGCATACTTCCAAAGTTGTGGCAAAATGGCTTAAGGACAACAATGTCAAGGTATTGGAGTGGCCATCACAAAGCCCGGACCTCAATCCAATAGAAAATTTGAGGGCAGAACTGAAAAAGCGTGTGCGAGCAAGGAGGCTTACAAACCTGACTCAGTTACATCAGCTATGTCAGGAGGAATGGGCCACCAAAATTCACCCAATTTATTGTGGGAAGCTTGTGGAAGGCTACCTGAAGCGTTTGACCCAAGTTAAACAATTTAAAGGCAATGCTACCAAATACTAATTGAGTGAATGTAAACTTCTGACCCACTGGAAATGTGATGAAAGAAATAAAAGCTGAAATGCATAATTCTCTCTACTATTATTCTGACATTTCACATTCTTAAAATAAAGTGGTGATCCTAACTGACCTAAGACAGGGAATTTTTACTAGGATTAAATGTCAGGAGTTGTGAAAAACGGAGGTTATTGTATTTGGCTAAGGTGTATGTAAACTTCCGACTTCAACTGTATAGGCCTGGCCTACCATTGGGTCCTTTTGGAACGTAAGTCTGACATCTCTCCCATTCTGACATCTCTCCCATTCTGACATCTCTCCCATCTTTTGAGTAACGTTAACAGATTGATAATAACAATTGTTAGTTTTGAGTTCAAGTATGAAAATCTAACTGAGTTAATGGATTTCAAATTGCTGAATGTTAACTTGATGAACACTGACAGCTGTAGCCTACTAGTTACCCCACATTAGCTAAACATTTGTATACTGTAACTTACGACACTGCACTGTATATGCGTGTATTACTAGCACAGATGTAAACAATGTTAGGCTAAATTGAGAACCGATCTCTCTTATCTGATTAACTGTCTGTTAATGGAGCCAAAGGTCTAACGTTAACTTACACAGTGACTCAACTTTCGTAAAGGTTGTTCAGAAACCTAAACCCGATGCTAAACCTAAACCCGATGCTAAACCTAAACCCGATGCTAAACCTTAAAACCCGATGCTAAACCTTAAAACCCGATGCTAAACCTAAACCTGATGCTAAACCTTAAAACCCGATGCTAAACCTTAAAACCCGATGCTAAACCTAAACCTGATGCTAAACCTTAAAACCCGATGCTAAACCTTAAAACCCGATGCTAAACCTAAACCCGATGCTAAACCTTAAAACCCGGTGCTTTCGCCAATCGTGAAAAGAGCTTGCGGAGCTGTGGAAATATTCTCTCTTCTTCTTCTGTATCTCGCAACCAACGTCTCTCTTCCTCGTTCTCGATTTGAAAAATGCGCTGCTGAACGTCAAAATAAATGCTTCTTTCAACAAGAGGTGAAATGAGAAGTCGATCAGCATCAAACTGCCAGTAGCGAATGACATTTTGGGGTGGCACCCATGGTGGCCAATCAGATGTCAGGCGTGTCCAGTGCCACCACGGGCACCCCTCTGGCTCCGTCCCTGTTGATATGTACATGGTATGTACACTGAGTGTTCAAAACATTGCTCTTTCCATGACATAGACCGACCAAGTGATGTCACTTGTTAAGTCCACTTCAATCAGTGTAGATGAAGGGAAGGAGACAGGTTAAAGAATAATTTTTAAGCCTTGAGACATGGATTGTGTATGTGTGCCATTCAGAGGATGAATGGGAAAGACAAAAGATTGAAGTGCATTTAAACAGGGTATGGTAGTAGGTGCCAGGCGCACCGGTTTGTGTCAAGAACTGCAATGCTGCTGGGTTTTTCACGCTCAACTGTTTCCTGTTTCTGGACACTTATAAGATATCCAGCTATGCCCTCAGACGAACCATCAAACAGGCAAAGCGTCAATACAGGACTAAGATTGAATCCTACTATACCGGCTCTGACGCTCGTCGGATGTGGTAGGGCTTGCAAACTATTACGGACTACAAAAGGAGGCAAGCAACACTGAAGCATGCATGCTGTTCCGGACGACTGTGTGATCCCGCTCTCCGTAGCCAATGTGAGCAAGACATTTAAACAGGTCAACATTCACAAGGCTGCGCGGCCAGACGGATTACCAGGACGTGTACTCAGAGCATGCAGAGACCAACTGGCAAGTGTCTTCACTGACATTTTCAACCTCTACCTGACCGAGTCTTTAATACCTACATGTTTCAGGCAGACCACGATAGTCTCTGTGCCCAAGAAAGCGAAAGTAACCTGCCTAAATCCAGGCTGTATCACAACCGGCCGTGATTGGGAGTCCCATAGGGGCGGCGCACAATTGGCCCAGCGTCGTCAGGGTTTTGCCGGTGTAGGCCGTCATTGTAAATAAGAATTTGTTCTTAACTGACTTGCCTAGTTTAAATTAAAATTTTTAAATAAAATACAAAATGACTACCGCCCGTAGCACTCAAGTCGGTAGCCATGGAGTGCTTTGAAAGGCTGGTCATAGCTCACATCAACACCATCATCCTGGAAACCCCAGACCCACTCCAATTTGCATACCGCCCCAACAGATCCACAGATGACGCAATCTCAATTGCACTCCACACTACCCTTTCCCACCTGAACAAAAGGAACACCTATGTGAGAATGCTGTTCATTGACTACAGCTCAGTGTTCAACACCATAGTGCCCACAAAGCTCACCACTAAGCTAAGGACCCTGGGACTAAACACCTCCCTCTGCAACTGGATCCTGGACATCCTGACGGTGGTAAGGGTGGTAAGGGTAAGCAACAGCATATCTGCCATGCTGATCCTCAACACGGGGGCCCCTCAGGGGTGCGTGCTTAGTCCCCTCCTGTACTCCCAGTTCACTCACGACTGCGTGGACAAGCACGACTCCAACACCATCATTACGTTTGCTGACCACACAACAGCGGTAGGCCTGATCACCGACAATAATGAGACAGCCTATAGGGAGGAGGTCAGAGACCTGGTAGTGTGGTGCCAGGACAACAACCTCTCCCTCAATGTGAGCAAGACAAAGGAGCTGATCGTGGACTACAAGAAAAGGAGGGTCGAACACGCCCCCATTCACATCGACGGGGCTGTAGTGGAGCGAGTCGAGAGTTTCACGTTCCTTGGTACCACATCACCAACAAACTAACATGGTTCTGTTCAGTTCTGAGAATATGAAAATATACTTATTCATGTCACTGAAGGAGAGAGGGTAATGCATAACATTTACATTATGTCAGGATATGTTATTGTTAGCCATCAGGGTGCCTATGGGAGGAAAAGAGACAGTCTGGTAAGGGTCAACATGACAGCAGTGAGTTGGGGAGGAGTGAGCACTTTAGGGCAGGTGAAGTGAGGAAGAACAGATATCAGGTTCTGTCTAGCAACAGAGATGCATTGTCTGTTCAGATGTGTAGGAGGAGACTCCGCATAAGAGAAAGAGTTAAATATCAGTACTTGTGTGAATATGTCTTTTGTTTGTCCAGCTGTTCGATCCTTTGGGGTGAATAAACTTGGTTTAAGCTTTTCATAGTGTCCGTTGAGTTCTTACTCATATATTTAGAAACTAACAGTCCAAACACACCAAGACAGTCGTGAAGAGGACACGACAACACCTTTTCCCCCTCAGGTGACTGAAAAGATTTGCCATGGGTCCCCAGATCCTCAAAAAGTTCTACAGCTCCACCATCCTGACCGGTTGCATCACCGTCTGGTATGGCAACTCCTTGGCTCTGACCGTAAGGCGCTACAGAGGGTAGTGCGTACGGCCCAGTACATCACTGGGGCCAAACTTCCTGGCATCCAGGACCTATTACTAGGCAGTGTCAGAGGAAGGCCCCAAAAAATTGTCAAAGACTCCAGTCACCCAAGTCATAGACTGTTCTCTCTGCTACCCCACGGCAAGCAGTACCGGAGCGCCAAGTCTCGGTCCAAAAGGCTCCTCAACAGCTTCTACCCCCAAGCCATAAGACTGCTGAACAATTGATCAAATGGCCACCTGGACTATTTACGTTGACTCCCCCCCCTTTTCTTTTTACACTGCTGCTACTGGCTGTTTATTATCTATGCATAATCACTTTACCCCTACCTACATGTACAAAACACCATGACTAACCTGTTATTTTATTGTGTTACTTTTATTAAATTTTTTTACTTTTGTTTATTTAGTAAATATTTTCTTAACTCTATTTATTGAACTGCATTGTTGGTTAAGGGCTTGTAAGCATTTCATGGTAAGATCTACACCTGTTGTATTCGGCGCATTTGAAAAATAAAATGTTATTTGATGTGTGTGTGTTAAGAATGGTCCAACACACAAAGGACATCCAGCCAACTTGACACAGCTGTGGGAAGCATCGGAGTCAACATGGGCCAGCGTCACTGTGAAACGCTTTCAACACCTTGTAGAGTGCGTGCCCCGACGAATTGAGGCTGTTCTGAGGGCAAACGCGGGTTCAACTCAACGCTAGGTATGTGTTCCTAATGTTTTGTCCACTCTGTGTAGACGTTCTTGCACTAACACTTGCACTTATCTTTTGTTACTATCACTGACTTTGCTGATATTGTGGAACAGTTTGACTTACTATGACTGTGATATGTGGTTGTCTTACCTACCTTAAGATGATCGCATTAACTAAATTGCTCTGGATAAGAGTGTTAAATGACTCAAAAGTAAAAAAAAAAAATTATCACTTCATGATATCCCTATACAACAGAGACACCTAGTGGTTAAATTATACATTTGCGCTTCACTCGTAAGTACACGTTTATTGAATTAATATTTTACTGCAGATAACAGAAGTTAGAAACAAACTAAATCATGCAGAGTCAAATAAATGTATTAAAATTAGCAAATAATGCAAATAAAACTTTTGAGAAAAGTTTAAAGCAGTCAATTACCAAAGTGATATAAAAAGTATGAAGTTATGAATTATATTAATATGAAAAGCCTTGCAAATAAATACATTTATTTAATTGGAAATTATACAAAATGGATCTGCTTGGTGTATTTTCAATGTGGTTCAGTTGTTTCTATGAAATTAAGACACTAGTAACTTTTACCACATGAAAAGTTGATATCTTAACCAAATATTAACCTTAATTTAAGAAACATCTTAGCCTTAATAAAAAAATAAGATAATTTACAGGAAATATTAAGATCCATAAATATAGTGTTTGATATTGGAAACAACCCATATTTGTATGAAGTTCCTTGTATAATGTTTCAGACAGAATGACACTCCCCGGTGACACAGCCTGTATTGACCTTTGTACTTTGTGTACATTTTGGGTGCTAATGTTCTAACCTCGTTTCTAGACTGCATTCCACTGGACGTCTCCACTACAGGAGCAGCAAGAAGAACTTCCCCTCACTACCTTCAGGCTATGCTCAAACCCTACACCCCAACCCGAGCACTCCGTTCTGCCACCTCTGGCTTCTTGGAACTCCCACCCCTACAGGAGGGCAGCTCCCGCTCAGCCCAGTCAAAGCTCTTCTCTGTTTTGGCACCCCAATGGTGGAACCATCTTCCCCCCCTGAAGCTAGGACATCAGAGTCCTGCCCATCTTCAGAAAACATCTTAAACCCTACCTCTTCAAAGAGTATTTTCAATAATCCCCTACTCACCTCGAGCCCCCCCCAAAGAAACAATAAAAAATCTAAAAATCCTGAACCAACACTTGCTCTTGACTCCACCCCCGCCTTTCTAGCTTTGACTTTGCTGATAACTACAGTGAGGGGGAAAAGTATTTGATCCCCTGCAGATTTTGTACGTTTGCCCACTGACAAAGAAATGATCAGTCTATAATTTTAATGGTAGGTTTATTTGAACAGTGAGAGACAGAATAACAACAAAAAAATCCAGAAAAACACATGAAAAATGTTATAAATTGATTTGCATTTTAATGAGGGAAATAAGTATTTGACCCCCCTCTCAATCAGAAAGATTTCTGGCTCCCAGGTGTCTTTTATACAGGTAACGAGCTGAGATTAGGAGCACACTCTTAAAGGGAGTGCTCCTAATCTCAGCGTGTTACCTGTATAAAAGACACCTGTCCACAGAAGCAATCAATCAATCAGATTCCAAACTCTCCACCATGGCCAAGACCAAAGAGCTCTCCAAGGATGTCAGGGACAAGATTGTAGACCTACACAAGGCTGGAATGGGCTACAAGACTATCGCCAAGCAGCTTGGTGAGAAGGTGACAACAGTTGGTGCGATTATTCGCAAATGGAAGAAATACAAAAGAACTGTCAATCTCCCTCGGCCTGGGGCTCCATGCAAGATCTCACCTCGTGGAGTTGCAATGATCATGAGAACGGTGAGGAATCACCCCAGAACTACACGGGAGGATCTTGTCAATGATCTCAAGGCAGCTGGGACCATAGTCAGCAAGAAAACAATTGGTGACACACTACGCCGTGAAGGACTGAAATCCTGCAGCGCCCGCAAGGTCCCCCTGCTCAAGAAAGCACATATACACGGCCGTCTGAAGTTTGCCAATGAACATCTGAATGATTCAGAGGACAACTGGGTGAAAGTGTTGTGGTCAGATGAGACCAAAATGGAGCTCTTTAGCATCAACTCAACTCGCCGTGTTTGGAGGAGGAGGAATGCTGCCTATGACCCCAAGAACAAGATCCCCACCGTCAAACATGGAGGTGGAAACATTATGCTTTGGGGGTGTTTTTCTGCTAAGGGGACAGCCAGACACCCTGGACCCACTCCAATTTGCTTACCGTCCCAATAGGTCCACAGACGACACAATTGCAATCACACTGCATACTGCATACTGCCCTAACCCATCTGGACAAGAGGAATACTTATGTAAGAATGCTGTTCATCGACTACAGCTCAGCATTTAACACCATAGTTCCCTCCAAGCTCGTCATTAAGCTCGAGACCCTAGGTCTCGACCCAGCCCTGTGCAACTGGGTCCTGGACTTCCTGACGGGCCGGCCCAAGGTGGTGAGGGTAGGAAACAACATCTCCACCCCGCTGATCCTCAACACTGGGGCCCCACAAGGGTGCGTTCTCAGCCCTCTCCTGTACTCCATGTTTACCCATGACTACGTGGCCAAGCACGCATCCAACTCAATCATCAAGTTTGCTGACGACACTACAGTGGTAGGCTTGATTACCAACAACGACGAGACGGCCTACAGGGAGGAGGTGAGGGCCCTTGGAGTGTGGTGTCAGGAAAATAACCTGTCAATGTCAACAAAACAAAGGAGATGATCATGGACTTCAGGAAACAGGAGAGGGAGCACCCCCCTATCCACATCGACGGGACAGTAGTGGAGAAGGTGGAAAGTTTTAAGTTCCTCGGCGTACACATCACGGACAAACTGAATTGGTCCACCCACACAGACAGCGTGGTGAAGAAGGCGCAACAGCGCCTCTTCAACCTCAGGAGGCTGATGAAATTCGGCTTGTCACCAAAATCACTCACAAACTTCTACAGATGCACAATCGAGAGCATCCTGTCAGGCTGTATCACCGCCTGGTACGGCAACTGCTCCGCCCACAACCGTAAGGCTCTCCAGAGGGTAGTGAGGACTGCACAACGCATCACCGGGGGTAAACTACCTGTCCTTCAGGACACCTACAGCACCTGATGTCACAGGAAGGCCAAAAAGATAATCAAGGGCAACAACCACCCGAGCCACTGCCTGTTCACCCCGCATATGTATATACTGTACTCCATACCATCTACTGCATCTTGCCTACGCCGATCAGCCATCGCTCATCCATATATTTATATGTACATACTCGTATTCATTCCTTTACTCTTGTGTGTATAAGGTAGTTGTTGTGAATTTGTTAGATTACTTGTTAGATACTACTGCATGGTCGGAACTAGAAGCACATGCATTTCGCTACACTCGCATTAACATCTGCTAACCATGTGTATGTGACAAATACAATTTGATTTGATTTGACAACTTCACCGCATCAAAGGGACGATGGACGGGGCCATGTACTGTCAAATCTTGGGTGAGAACCTCCTTCCCTCAGCCAAGGCATTGAAAATGGGTTGTGGATGGGTATTCCAGCATGACAATGACCCAAAACACACGGCCAAGGCAACAAAGGAGTGGCTCAAGAAGAAGCACATTAAGGTCCTGGAGTGGCCTAGCCAGTCTCCAGACCTTAATCCCATAGAAAATCTGTGGAGGGAGCTTCAAGGTTCGAGTTGCCAAACGTCAGCCTCGGAAACCTTAATGACTTGGAGAAGATCTGCAAAGAGGAGTGGGACAAAATCCCTCCTGAGATGTGTGCAAACCTGGTGGCCAACTACAAGAAACGTCTGACCTCTGTGATTGCCAACAAGGGTTTTGCCACCAAGTACTAAGTCCTGTTTTGCAGAGGGGGTCAAATACTTATTTCCCTCATTAAAATGCAAATCAATTTATAACAATTTTTTGTTGTTATTCTGTCTCTCACTGTTCAAATAAACCTACCATTAAAATTATAGACTGATCATTTCTTTGTCAGTGGGCAAACGTAAAAAATCAGCAGGGGATCAAATACTTTTTTCCCTCACTGTACTTAGTTGAGGAAAAGTGTACTGACTATGCCTGTGAAATGTGGTTGTCCCACCTAGCTCTAACTGTAAGTCGCTCTGGATAAGCGTCTCCTAAATGACAAAAATGTAAATGTTTCTTTTTAGTGTTAAGTCAGTCTGTAACTGTAAGGCTCTTTGTTACTTTAGATGTTTATAGGGTGTGGACAACGTGTGTGTGTCCACTGTATATCTTTGAGTAGTCACGTCTCCTCTTCATCCATGATGACACTACTCTGCCTTGTAGTTGTGTGTGCACCGCGTGTGTGTTGATTAGATTAGTGTGACAGTGGAGAGTGTGTGTGTGTGTGTATACAGGTACACACATATTAGTGTGTATGATCTCACACAGCCCCAGTCATACCCATCCTCCCCTCCTCTCATCATGTGTGTCTCTTCATGTGCAGTGCCAGGTGGTCTGAGCGGGGAAGGCTCTCTGACACCGCAGACACGCGTAGGGTTTCTGACCCGTGTGTTTACGGTAGTGACGGGTCAACTCGTCCGAACGGGCAAACTTCCACCCACAGCCCTCCCACGTACAGTGGTATGGTTTCTCCCCTATGGAATCAATAGCACACAAAAGTAACCAGTGTCAAAATCAGTTGTAGTCCCTCTGCATTTGTTGATAAAATGTGTTGATGATTCATTGTGTAAATTGTATCCTATTCAATAGGGTTCATGCAATCAAAGATCCTTGGGACGTTCATACCCTAACCCCTACCCTAACCCTTAACCTAACCCTAACTCAACCTTAACCCTTACCTAACCCTAACCCTTTCCTTAACTGTTTTACATTTCAACTTCAATGGGTTGGCGTCAGAGTTGGGACGTCCCAAGGATCGTTTAGACTTTTTCTATTCAATAGTCATTACTACTAAAAGCCATAAATCATTATTCATCCATATGAAGTTGTCCATCATGCAGTTCTGCCTATTAGCTGTAATGTATTCTAATCTCTAGAATATGCATTAATGCCTCAATATCTGTGTAATGTATTTTAATCTCTGTATTATTACCTGTGTAATGTATTCTAATTTATGTATTCTTACCTGTGTGCGTGCGGAGGTGAGCCTTGAGGTGGGAGCTCTTGGTGTAGGTCTTACTACAACCTGAGTATTCACAGCTGTGTATAGCAGCTCTCTTCTTCACCACAGTCCTGTGGCCGTTCTTCCCCTCAAAGCCACCAGGGGGAACCCCTGAGGAGGTGATAGCTAGGTGGGGCTGCTGGTGCTGGGAGTAGGGGAAGTGGCTGGAGGAGGCTTGTTGGTGGTGGTGGCCGTGGAGGTTGTAGTCTCTCTGGTTGCGGTATAGACCCTGGTGGTGGGGGTAGTTTTGGAGGAAGCTGTAGTGGTGGGTTCGAGATTCAGAGGTCATAGAGGTTGTCATGGAGACAGGGGCTTGGAGGAATCTGCCATCTTGAAACGTCACCATGGAAGTGTGTTGTTGGGGGTAGTAGTGTCTCATTCCAAAGTCCCATGATTTGGCCTTAGTGAGGACAGCAGTGGCTCTATCTCTGCCATGTCTCTCCTGGTTGCTTCCGGGGTTGAAACCATACTGGTCCACGTTTGGTTGAATGGGGAATGATGATGATGATGATGATGATGATGATGATGATGACCGAACCTGTTTGTTGTAAAGTTCTGGTATGCCTGAACCAATGGTCTCCAAGGGGGTGAGCAGCTCAACCATCAGGCTACTGCTGCCCATATGAAGCCTATCTGGACTTATTTGGTTCGTCAACACCCCTCCTCCATCATGGTAAAGTCCAGTTTGGTCCGGTTGGGGAAGACACTGAGTGTTGTAGTCCAGAGAGGGGTTCAGCTCAGGTGATGGGCTGCTCCAGTCAGACAACAAGAACTCCATGTCCCATGAGGTTTCACTTTCCAGGTGAGGAAGAACTGGCTGCTGGTCACCGGTGTTGCCAGGTGACGTCCTCTTGCTTTGAGAGTCCAGACTGAGAGCGCCATTCTCAAATTTCCACACCTTGTGTGACAGTACAAAAACATCAGGTCATATCGAGCCTCCTTACTAACTTCACAGAAATATGTAAATAACCAAACACCCACTAACAAATAAAAGTAAACATTGTATCATTAAACCCTAGTTTTGTAATAACCTTTCAAATAAAATCCATTTGATATTTGAACAGATCTTAAATCAAAATAAACGTATTGTATTAAATGTGTTGGCTTTGTTGGGGACATGAGGCTGTGCTTGTGCTCACCGGGCCTCTTCATTGCGAGTCAAAACATTTTGTTCAAAGAGAAGTTCATGGCGTTTAGACACTCTGCTATTAGCCCCAAGACTCGCCCTCTTAAAACCAAGTTATACAAGTGACAACACCTTGTATTGTTTCAGCAAAACGTAGAAACCAAATCAAAGTAACAAGTGGAATACATACCTTCGTCTTGTCATTAGAGTGAACAACGGTTGAGAAGGAGCTGAAGGATGGTAACACAGGCGCTTGTGTCCCGGCCATCTGACCGGTTTGAGTTAGACGTCAACTTTACACAGGTTACAGTGGTGACAATCATGTGAGGTTTGTATTCTCTTTTACATCACCATCTCACAGTGGTTAGACTATTGCAAATTGTAAGTAACCAGTCATCCTGAAAACAGTTACACCTGTCACTTAGCCAATTTGACATGCCAAGTAGCCTACTTTCTTTTTACAGTTGTTGTCTCTCCATTCTACCCCTCTACCGTATCCCCCCCTCTTTCTCTCTCAGTTGTGAACGTGACTTCAAATCTTCTCTGTTCATGTATCTTATGATGACCGTTGGGGGGGTGGGACATAGTGTGTGTGTGTGTGTGTGAGTGTGTGTGAGTGTGTGAGTGAGTGAGTGAGTGAGTGAGTGAGTGAGTGAGTGAGTGAGTGAGTGAGTGAGTGAGTGAGTGAGTGTGTGTGTGTGTGTGTGTGAGTGAGTGAGTGTTAGTGTGTGTGTGTGTGAGTGAGTGAGTGGGTGTGTGTGTGAGTGTGTGTGTGAGTTTGTGAATGTGTGTGCGTGAGTGTGTGTGTGAGTTTGTGAATGTGTGTGTGCGTGAGTGTGCGTGAGTGAGTGTGTGTGTGTGTGTGTGTGTTCTATGCCAACTCCTTTTCTTACTCCAGTCCTCTCTTTTTAACCAGGAGAAAGAGTGAATGAACAGTTGTGCTATCTCCCCCTCGCTACCCCTCCCTGTTTTTGGATCCTGAGCAGAAATCCAACCTGTATGATGCTGACATCACCAATCTATGGCCAGCAAAACAATTCTAAAGAGAATTTAAAAAGAACAATAAACCGATGTAATTCTAGCTAATTAATGTTAAGCGCTTTGTTTTGCACAAAACAACTGAAAATGTCATTTCAAGTGTATTCAAATTGTTGTTTCTCTGACACGTTACGGCGTACAGTGTAAGCAGAATACCATACTGACATTCGCCTCTTCATTCAGCTTCATGAACCAACTCAAACCCCTCCCCACTACTAAAACTGCTGCGCACACATTGAGCAGTACACACACCTCTGGGACATGTGCTTCTGAGAAGACCTGTGTGTCTAGTAGGTGATTATGTGCTAGGCTGTGTTTATCAGTGTGCATGGGGGCCAAGAGAGGCCCCTGTTTGACAACAGATAATGGTGCTGCTGACTGCTGCCTGTCCCTGCTGACTGCTCCATACACAGATAAAGACTCTCGCACTCTTTTTGACAATCTTTCACTTTACGTCGACAGAGGAATATTACTTGGGGAAAACCTTGTGTTAGACAGGAGCTACAATTAAGTTGGTTATGAATGCCCTATAGCCACTTTTTACAAATACTGTTTATATTATGGCATCATCATTATAATGAATTGGTGCTTTCATTGGTGTAATATAATTCAATGTACTGTATTGGTACATATGAATTGTAATAATAATCAGATTATATTAATGTAAAAAAGCACAAGGACACAATGTTCATATTTTCCAAGCAATTCAATTTTTTTTCATTGCAAGAATTGCTTTATGCAAATATATCTAATGTTTTGCTGTGTGTGTGTGTGAGATGCAGGCTGCTCAGGTGGGGCTCAGTCATCCTTGGGAAGGTTGAAGAGCTGGTCCGAAATGTCCAAACTCCCCTGAAAAACCTGATGCACTTAGTTTTCTTGTTCGTCATCGGGTGGACAGACAGACAGAAAAGATCAGTGTTAAAAAGAACTAAACAACACATATCTATTATGAACACACCAGCCATCCAAAGTAAATGATGATAATCACTAAGAAATGTCATTTGCTTTTGGATTCAATATTTTAAGAATTGTAGTTTAGGTGGTTCTTATTTCTTCACCACCTACTTCTCAACCTCCACGTCCTTCTCCACCTGCTTCTCCACCTGCACCTCTTTCTCAACCTCTTTCTCAACCTCCTCCACATTCTTCTCCACCTGCTTCTCCACCTGCACCTCTTTCTCAACCTCTTTCTCAACCTCCTCCACATCCTTCACCTGCTTCTCCACCTGCACCTCTTTCTCAACCTCTTTCTCAACCTCCTCCACATCCTTCTCCACCTGCTTCTCCACCTGCACCTCTTTCTCAACCTCTTTCTCAACCTCCTCCACATCCTTCTCCGCCTGCTTCTCCACCTCCACCTCTTCTCAACCTCTTTCTCAACCTCCACCTCCTTCTCCACCTACTTCTCAACCTCCTCCACATCCTTCTCCACCTGCTTCTCCACCTCCACCTCTTTCTCAACCTCTTTCTCAACCACCTCCTGCTTCACCTACATCTCAACCTCCTCCACATCATTCTGCACCTCAACCTCCTCCACACACTTCTCCACCTCCATCTACTTCTCAACCTCCTCCACATCCTTCTCCACCTCCCCCTCAACTACCTTCTCCACCACCTCCTTCTCCACCTCCAGAGCCTTCACCTACAGAGACTCCTTCCCAAGAGGCTCCACCTCTTGAAGATCTTCCTCCTCCAAAGGCTTCACCTCCGGATAGAGGTTCAAATATACCTCCGTGCAGCCGTTGAGGGCATTCATGTTTTCAAAGTTATAGGTGGCATCAAAGTCCACAAAGAGCTTTGTTGACCTCCAATGGAGCTTGTGCTTGGCCACTTGGTGGTGTTGGCCAAACGCCCTCTTGTAGATCCTCATGAATTTCACACTGGGGCCGAACTGCAGACAATAGGCTGTGGTCAATGACTCTGGCAGGGGCTCAGAGAACAGCTCTTTCTCCATGGTGACATTGTCTGGGTTCTGATCAAGTTTTCCGGGTTAGAAAAGAAATACATCTACAATACATGTCAAAAGTTTGGACAAACCTACAGTACACATTCCAAAGTTTTTTTGAATTTTTACTATTTTCTACTATTTTCTTCAAAGGCACATAAATATTTTGTCTTGCCCATTCACCATCTGAATGGCACACATACACAATCCATGTCTCAATTGTCGCAAGGCTTAAAAATCATCCTTTAACCTCTCCTCCCCTTCATCTACACTGACTGAAGTGGATTTAACAAGTGACATCAATAAGGGATCATAGCTGTCACCTGGATTCACCTGGCCAGTCTATGTCATGGAAAGAGCAGGTGTTCCTAATGCTTTGAACGCTCAGTGTACGTCTCATGCTCTGTGTACAATATGCATGGATCCACACACCAGGACATTCTGTGGTTCTGGTTTGTTATTATATGATCTCACTCCTTAAAAGGAAGTGTGCTTGTATGTTGTACTTCCCCTCAGTCCTATTTTAAGACATTGTCATACTTTTCAAACGCACGCACACACACACACACACACACACACACACACACACACACACACACACACACACACACACACACACACACACACACACACACACACACACACACACACACACACACACACACACACACACACACACACACACACACACACACACACACACACACACACACACAAACACACACACAGCAGATCCTGTTTGCCTCCACCTTGAGCAGATGCTTCCACATCCACACAGAAGAGAGACTGCTTGCTCCTTCAAAGATGCTTGTCTGTCGATACCATCTCTCACTTTGGACATTTGTTCTGCTTATCTGTCGTCTACAACTTTGGGGTAAGTACTTTGAATATGAATTTACTTACAGTTATGTTGTAGATTTCAGGGTAAAGAAGTTGAGCCATTTCAGTTACAGAGATATTTCAAAGATGTTTGGCATCAGTTCTGTCATCTTTATTTCCTGACAATTTAAGTAGCCTATTTGGATGGGGTAATGTGATCCTAGATCACAGGAGGTTGGTGGCACCTTAAGTGGGGAGGACGAGCTTGTGGTAAAGACCGGAGCGGAATAAGTCGAACGGTATCAAATACCCTCAAATACATGGTTTCCAGGTGTTTGATGCCATTCCATTTACTTCGTTCCGGACATTATTAAGCGTCGTTCTCCACTCAGCAGCCTCCTGTGTCCTATATCTGTTTAGTGGAATGCAGTGTTTACTACTACTGGGTCTCACACTTGACTGCTCCTCCCCAGACACAGTATCCACAGACCTCCTCCCGGTCTTCCCCCCAACACCCTCCCTCACCCAGGCCTCCTCTGTAGGCAACACTGTCCTGGGGGCTGTGGTCCTGGTCTGTCGGGCCCCTGAGGGCTTTGGAGGGACCCTGTTCAGACTCCACCGGGTTAAAAAGCTGGTGGACAACATGACTTTCCCCAATGAGAAACAGGAGGCCCGGTTCACAGTGAGAGTGAGGAAGGATTCAGCCCGGGAGGTTCTATACTGCTGCCTGTATCAGAACAGCCAGGGGATGTATAGCCCATACAGCCACTATCTGACTCTGAAACAACAAGGTGAGTTTTGGAGTTTTATAGTGAGTTTCATATTTATGATCGATGATTTTGGATCAGGTAGTTGAGTACGGTGGAGCCGAACCTACTGGAAGCACCATGATCACTACAAATAATGATGATAATCAAAGTCACAGTAAATGGAAATGCTATTTCAAAGGGAGAAACGGTTCTGAGGTTTGTGCTAGGTTTAAAGCCACTGGTGGTGGAAGACAATAAACACTCCCATCCGCTTCTCCACCACCACTGGCAAAACTTGTGTTCTCAGTGGTTACGTGTGTGTGTGTACTATTGTACCGTTACACCCTGCTGGTTATATAGAAACCCCAAACATCAAGCTTGACAGTTAAGGCAGGAAGTGTGAATGACAACAGAGGGTAAAACGCAGCTTCTGCTAAGTGTACAATGTCTAACTGCATAGTTGCAGTACACAATGCCTATAGACTACTATGCATTTGGTTTGATAAAGTTTATTACGAAAGTAACAAGCTCTTGTATTCATCTCCTTGGAGTTGAAAGAAAGCTCCCTTCTTTACTTTTCTTATAGTAGGAAGACTTCACCCTTACAACCCCTTTATATCTCTCTCTCTCTCTCTCTCTCTCTCTCTCTCTCTCTCTCTCTCTCTCTCTAGGTGTAGCCTCTCCTAGAGCTCCTCCTCCTCCTCCTTCCCCCTCTCCTCCCACCCCTCCTCTCAGTTGATCCCCCAGGTGGTCAGGTGAAGCGCGGCCAGACGTTATCCTTCCACTGCTCCCCCCCTCCTCCTCACTCCCAGCAGAGCCTTAAACCAGAGGCCTTCCTACTGCTGCAGGCAGCTAAAGTGACTGGGCTCTCCATGGGGAGCTCCATGGTCCACCCCCAGGCCTCCCTGGTGTCCCGCTCCACAGCCCAGACCGGCGCCTTCCACCTGGGGCCCGTGAGGGGAGGCGAGGGGGGGTCCTATACCTGCCTCTACCAGGTTACAGTGCCTCGTCAGGGACCGGCTAATTCAACTGCCAGTCATCCAGTTCTTGTCACGGTCACAGGTGAGAGATCTGGTTGAGGTGAAATTGCAGCTAGACACTGATCTAATGTCAGTTATGTATTGTATTCCCAATGGTTAAGGTTAGAATTGTGTGTGATATAATCTGATACGCATACTCTCTCTCCATCTTTTCTTTGGTGGGCCTGCTGTCCCAGAGCTGTTGCCGGTGCCCACTCTCTCTCTCCAGAGCCAGGCTGGGGAGTGGGCCTTGGTGTGTACTGGCTCACCTGCCTTCCCTGGTGCCCGCTTCTCTCTATACTGCCTGGGAAGTACCTTCCCTGATGCCACCCGTAGTGCCCCCGCTACCCGACACCGTGCCCTTTTTGCTCTCTCGTCCCTGCCTGCCCAGGACGGCCCGTTGTCAGACCAGTACCAGTGCCAATACAGTGCCCTGCTGGGAGCAGAGTGGAGCCACTCGGAGAGAAGTCCACCGCTGTCTGTGCCTAGAGTCATAGGTCTGCATCTCTCTGATGTCTGTGTCTGTCTGAGCCTGTGTGCGTCAACTCATACCACTCAAGAGGCAGCCTTGAATTATTTTTAACCTATAATATTGTCTGTCATTGTCTTCCAGAAAAGACCACCAACTCCCCTCCCTTCTCACCAGGTAACTCACTGAACCACTACAATCAACAAATCACCCTCTGACTGGGTATTGATATTAGACACAGTGTGGGCCTGATGCTGGGTATTGATATTAGACACAGTGTGGGCCTGATGCTGGGTATTGATATTAGACACAGTGTGGGCTTGGTTCTGGGTATTGATATTAGACACAGTGTGGGCTTGGTTCTGGGTATTGATATTAGACACAGTGTGGGCTTGGTTCTGGGTATTGATATTAGACACAGTATGGGCTTAATTTGATCACCCTGTTGCACAAGAACTTTCCTGCAATGCGGGACATTTCAAATGTGTAATCCATTTGAGGTTTAAAAAGGCTTCTGAAGTTTGTAATTTCCACCGATTTTTTATTACGAAATGTTTTTCAACTTCTACAAAAATGTCCAATAATTATAATCTGGAAATTACAACAACATTTCCTGTTGCCGCAGGATTATTTTCCTGCTGTAGCAAACTGGCTCAATCTAATCTAAGATACTACATGTATATGAGAGCTCATTGATTGACAGGTGATATTGTCTTTCTGGTAGGGCTGACTGGTGTGGACTGGCCTCTGGTGTTGGGATGTCTTTCTGTTCTAGTTTTGTTCTTCATTGTACTGGTGGGCTTGGGTGTGGTGGTGAAGAGGAAAGGTAATGTTACACCTGTTAACCTATACTCTGTTCCCAGAACAGTTTGTGCTCTCTTGTCAACCAGGAGCGGTGTACCTTAATAGGAGTTGGCAGGACAGCAAAAACTGATCTGGGACCAGGCTAGTACCTTTAAAGAAATGCCCTTTACCATTCAAAATATAACACCACTGACTGTTCATTACACCTTTTCAGTTTTTAATTCTCTTCTCTCATTTCTCTTCTCGTTGTCCAGTTAAGGTAATAGCGGAAGAAAAGCGTAAAAGGTGGGTGTTGGATCCTCTATCTATGAGTCTCTTTCGGGGAAGTACAGTAATATCATAGAGCATGAGATGTTTTAGAATAGTATTTATAGTAGAATTTCTCCCTTAAAAATAGTATTTATGGTAATATTTCTCCTTTTAGAATAGTTTTCTAATAATATTTCTCCCTTTAGAATAGTATTTATAGTAGAATTTCTCCCTTAAAAATAGTATTTATGGTAATATTTCTCCCTTTAGAATAGTATTTATAGTAGAATTTCTCCCTTAAAATAGTATTTATGGTAATATTTCTCCCTTTAGAATAGTTTTCTAATAATATTTCTCCCTTTAGAATAGTTTTATAATATTATTTCTCCCTTTAGAATAGTATTTCTAATAGTACTTCTCCCTTTAGAATAGTATTTCTAATAGTATTTCTCCCTTTAGAATAGTATTTCTAATAGTATTTATCCCTTTGAAAATAGTATTTATAGTAGTATTTCTCCCTTTGAAAATACTATTTATAGTAGTATTTATCCCTTTAGAATAGTATTTCTAATTGTATTTCTCTCTTTTAGAATAGTATTTTTAATAGTATTACTCTCTTGTGTCTAGGGAGGGGACTCTTCTATGGGCCAAGCTTCAGTCCGGGGACCATGTTCTTGGTGAGTGTTTTTTAAGCGAATAGAGTGATTCAATGATGTTATGTCTCGTAATGCTTTCATATAGTCATCATCACTGACATCCTTTTTTACATTATTCTATTTGTTTGTGTGTTATTGTTTTCCAGACCTTACCCTCAAACGTGTCAGCATTACCTCTCACGTAAGGTCTCTCCAACTCAACTGAATATACTTTTTTATTTATCTAAAAGTTAAACCTACTCTCATTGACTTCCTCCACCTTTTGAATATTTAAGCAACAACCACACGCCTAATAATACATCTCTCTCTTGCTCTCGCTCAACAGGAAATATTTTTGACATTACATTGCACTGGTTGTGTTCCCTGAGTCTGAACCTAGTCAGTGTTTTCCTCTGTTTTTTTTGACATATAGAGTAATTCGTTTTATAACTGATTGGAACATTTTGAGCCAGATTCTAATTGGAATTTAATGTTCTTTTTAATGGCATAGAATGCTCTTCTTGCTTTATCTCAGCTAGTTTACAGCCATGTGAAGGCTACCTGTGTTGCTGATATTTAGTCCTAGATACGTGTTGTTTTTGGTGTGTTCTAATAGAATCATTATATTCAGGTCTGACAGATCTTGTGCAGATGATCTAGGTGCTGCCGTAGCCCCTCCTTAGTGGGAGACAGCAGCACCAGGTCATTTGCGTACAGCAGACACTTGATTTCGGTGCTGTGTATGGTGAAACCAGTTGCTGCAGATTCTTCTAATGTTTTTGCCAATTCATTAATGTAGATGTTAAATAGTGTTGGAGTTATTGAGCAGCCCTGTTTCACTCCACGTCCCTGAGAGAAGAAGTCTGTTTGCTTGTTGCCGATTTTAACTGCATATTTGTTTTTAGTGTACATTGATTTAATAACATTATGTTTTCCCTCCAATACCACTTTCTATTAGTTTATAAAAAAAATACTTGTGTGTCAAATTGAATCAAATGCTTTCTTGAAGTCGACAAAACACAAGTAGATTGTGCCTTTGTCTTGGTTTACTTGTTGGTCAATTAGAGTGTGGAGGGTGTAAATGTGGTCTGTTGTACAAAAAAAAAAAAATCTGGCTTCTGCTCAGGATGTTGTGTTCATCAAGGAAATGATGTAGTCTACTATTTATGATACTGCAGAGAATTTTCCCCAAGTTGCTGTTAACGCAAATTCCTCTGCAATTATTTTCGTCAAATTTGTCTAAATTTTTATAGATTGGTCTGATCAATCCTTGGTTCCAAAAATCGGGGGAAATGCCTGCAGTGAGTATAATGTTGAAAAGTTTGAGTATAGCCAATTTGAATTTTTGATCTGTAAATTGGATCATTTAATTTAAAATACCATCAACATCACAGGCCTTTTTGGGTTGGAGAGTACATCGTTTTCCCAAAAATTATTCTTCTGTAATTGGGGTATCCACAGGATTCTGATAGTCTTTGACTGCTGATTCAAGCATTTGATATTTTTCTTGTATATCTTTTTGTTCTGGGCTCTTTGTTATATTGGTGTAGAGGTTTGCTAAGGTGATTTCTCCACATATCCCAATTTCGGATAGCCAATTCATCATGATGAGGTTTGTTTAATTTATTCAAATTCTCCCGGAAGTGGTTTGATTCTTTGGATTACTCAATTACATCCAGCTGAATTCTAATGTGCTGTTCCTTTTCTGTTCTTAGGGTGTGTTTGTATTGCTTCAGTGTTTCCCCATATTGAAGGCGTGTATTTTTGTTGCCTGGTTCTCTGTGTTTTGCATTAGATATATTTCTCAATGACTTTCTTCAATATTTGCAATCATTATCAAACAATTTTTGTTATCTATTATTTTTGGTTTGCTCTTATGTTTCTTTAGATTAGCCAAGGAGGCTCATTTGTCAAATATAAAGTTTATGTTCCAAATGGCCAAGTTTACACCTTCATTGCTGTAGGTAGGAGAATGTTAAGACTAAGTTGTCCAGGAGAAATTGTATTTTTTGGCTACTAATTGCTTATTGGTAGATTTCTGTACTCTTTGCACTCCATATATAGGCCTGTTTAGTACCATGTAATTTATTGGGCCGCGATGTTTCATGGTTGGGTTCTGCTCTTCTCAGATACACTGTGATTTTACTATGGTCTGAGAGAGGTGTTAGTGGGCTGACTGTGAAGGCTCTGAGAGACTCTGGGTTGAGGTCGGTGATAAAGTAGTCTACAGTACTGCTGCCAAGGGATGAGCTGTAGGTGTACCTACCAAAAGAGTCCCCTCTTAGCCAACCACGTACAAACCCAGTGTTCGACAGAGCTGCAGGTGCTGTGTTCCACTTTTTTTCTCACTTTGTCATAGTTGTTTCTGGGGGGTATGTGGGGAGGGAAACGTTGTTGCTTCCTGGTAGGTGTTTATCCCCATGACTGTTAATAGTGTCTTGTTCTTCTGCTGTTCTAGCAGTCAGGTCTCCACAGACCAGTACGTTGTCTTGGGCCTGAAAGTGACTAATCTCCCCCTGTAGAATGGAGAAACTAGGGTAGGGTGACTCTGAGGGGGGAATGTATGAGGCACAGAGGAAGACGTTTTTATCTGTTAAGGTAGCCTCCTTGTTGATTTTTAACCAGAAAAAGAATTATCCTGTTTTGATCAATTCGATTGAATGAGTTTGTTCAGATGTATACCATATTAGCATTCCACCTGTGTGATTCCTTTTTAATTTGGTGGATGGTACAATTGTCTCCCTATAACCTAGTGGACAACCACAATATCAACATCAATTTATTCCAGGAAGTCTGGGTTTCTGCTCTTTAGCCCAAAACCAGAGGACCTCAATCCTTGTAAATTCCAACATGCAACATAAAAAAAAAAATTCATAACTGTTTTTTCTTTACCTTCAAAATTAGATAAACACTCGCAATCCAACAATTTTTCAATGAACGTAAACTCTTTTTATGCAAATTGGATTTGTTTATCATTTAATGTAGCATTTGTGTCATGCCACTTGGGTGGATGTAGTGTGAGGATGGTGGAGTTATTGTGCTCATCTTATCATGACCCCCAGTTTGGTCTGAAGTTGGGCTGGTCTGTGCTACACTGGCTGTGGTGGGCGTTGAGGTTGGTGGTGCTGTGGCCGTGGCTGGGGGGAACCTGGGTGCTGGTCCGGGGGTGTTGCCTTGGTGATCTCTGGAGGTGGAGATTGCGCCGCTTTTCCTGGGTGGAGAGGTCAGGCTGCGGTTTAAAGTGACGTCCTTGAGTCTTGGCAAGGATGGGGACTATCTCCCAGTACAGATGAACATGGTCATAGACACAGTCCAGATCGAGGGTGGATGGTGGGCCAGATGTACATTGGCGTTTATTCTTTGGATTGTTGCAGGGTGGAAGTCCTTCCTCTGTAGAAGGGTTGACACCACGATCCTTGAGTTGGGGAAGATTGCGGAGGTCTCTCTCACTCTCATTTAGGGGTTTTATTGGCATGGGAAACATATGTTAACATTTCCAAAGCAAGTGAAGTAGATCATTTACAGTAAAATGAACAGTAAACATTACACTCACAGAAGTTCCAAAAGAATAAAGACATTTCAAATGTTGTATTATGTCTATAATACAGTGATGTAACAATGTGCAAATAGTTAAAGTACAAAAGGGAAAATAATGAAACATCAATGTTTATTTACAATGGCGTTTGTTCTCCAATGGTTGCCCTTTTCTTGTCACAACAGCAGTGTGCACATAGCCTGTCTTCTCTTGAGAGCCAGGTCTGCCTACGACGGCCTTTCTCAATAGCAAGGCTATGCTCACTGAGTCTGTACATAGTCAAAGCTTTCCTTAAGTTTGGGTCAGTCACAGTGGTCAGGTATTCTGCCACTGTCACTACTTCCGCCAAAGTCGGTCCCTCTCCTTGTTCGGGCGGCGTTCGGCGGTCGACGTCACCGGTCTTCTAGCCATCGCCGATCCACTTCATTTTTCCATTTGTTTTGTCTTTGTTTTCGACACACCTGGTTTCAATTCCCCAATTACATGTTCATTATTTAACCCTCTGTTTCTCCCATGTTTGTATGTGTGTTTATTATGTCGATTGTTCCTTGTCGGTATAGTTCTGGCTGGTAGTTTCACCCGTGCGTTGTATATTGTTTACCTTGTGCCGTATTGAGTAAATACGTTGTTCACTCATCTCTGCTCTCCTGTGCCTGACTTTGTGCACCAGCTACACACCAGATCTTGACAGCCACTGTGTAGTATCTGTTTAGGGCCAAAGAGTATTCTAGTTTGCTCTGTTTTTGTTGATTCTTTCCAATGTGTCAAGTAATTATCTTTTGGCTTTCTCATGTTTTGGTTGGGTCTAATTGTGTTGCTGTCCTGTGGCTCTGTGGTCTCTCTCTGCCTCCCTACTAAACACAAGCACTCTTTGAGTCAACTTCTCATGACTGCTCCTCTGTGACCTGGGCTAGCCTGCATGGGCCCTCCTCCTCTCGTTAGCTGTAATCATTTCATTAATTAGCTTGATGAGGTGGACTTATTAAGGTAAAGGCTCTCCCCAGACAAGGTGTTAGATTATGGGTTACTGTGGACAGAGTCAACACAATGCTATCATCATGACTTCATGTGAAGCTATAATCCATAAGGGGGAAACTGACTGTCTTTGGATCCTAAGAGTCTTCAAAAGGAAGTGTTAGATTTTACATAATGAAACCGCATTTGTGCTTGCATGTGTTGCTTCAAAAGAAAAAGGAAGTTTTTAAATTTGACTTAAATGTGCTCTAATAATGAAACCGCATTTGTGTGTGTGCAGGAATGGGGTAACGACGACAGAGCAGCCTTCAGCAGGTCCCCTCCATGGACAACTCTCTCTACGTTTGGCAGCACACCATCCTCCTGACCTCGTTCCCTCTATTCTCTCTCGCTTCCTTTTTCTGTCCATCTTCCTATGTCTCTCTCCCTGACCCTTCTCATATCTATTCAGTACATTTCTTCATGCTCCCTGTCCTTCTCTTGTTCTCTCTGTCACCTTCTCTTTCCCTCTCCATCCTTCTTCTCTCTCTTTCCCTCTCCATCCTTCTCTTCTCTCGTTCCCTCTCTCTTTCCCTCTCCATCCTTCTCATCTCTCTCCCTGAACCCGTTCCCTCTCTATCGTTCTCTTCTATCGTTCTCTTCTCTCTTTCTATCTATATTTTTCTAAAAGGTAAACCTACTCTCATTAACTTCCTCCACCTTTTGGACATCTAAGCAACAACCACACGCCTAATAATACAATAATACATCTCTCTCTCTTTCTTTTTCTTTCTTTCTTTACATTTTTGGCTGAAAATCTAGCCGCGATTACAGGAACAGAGAAGTCCACATTTCCTCTAACGTGTCGCGTTTCACAAATTTGCATTAGGTCACTTTCACTGAATCTCATAAGTTGTTTCATGTACATAAAATGTATTTTATAATAAAAGCTCTAAGGTCATTCTAATCTAGCTGCTTCACAGGTCATTTGTGTTTGAGTGTGATGCAGGTAGACTTATTTTCGCTATTTTCTGAAAGTGAGGCCACATGTAAAAATGTGTGAACTTTCCCTTTAAGCAAGAGTATTCATTTGCCCAACAATTGATTTTACATTGAAGTTCCTTGAAAGAGACACTAGAGGGCACTGTCCATGAAGAATTAGTACTTTTACAGCGATAGCTTCTTTTACAATTTGTCAGTTGGAAATGATTGATCAGTTCAGCTCCACCTCACCAATTTAATGTCTCACCTACAGTTATTGTCAGTGGAAACTTAGATAGGGCCAGGTTACAGCAAACGCAAGACCACTGGAATTATGTGTTCACAATAAAAGCAGGAGAGGAAACCACACATTGTTATGTATTATTATCAGATGTGTGGCTGTTGCTTAGATGTCCAAAAGGTGGAGGAAGTCAATGAGACACCCTGCTAGACCGATACTGAGCGACAGCACAAAGCATTATTAAAGGTAGAGGAGAGAAGTATTATGGTGATACATCACTGATACTTGTTTATGAGTTTCTATTACAGACTATAAATCCCACAAGTAATAGTAGCATCATTGTACCGGTGGCAATTCGTCAGAAAGGACACTCTGTATGACTCCTAGTTGTATAAGTTGGACAGGGTTGCATGGGATCGCTGCTAGCCGGACCTGTGTGTTACAGGTGGCCGTGAGATAAGACTGTAGGAGATAAGAGCTGCTGCTGATGTCTGTGTCCCAAATGGTACCCTATTCTTGACATAGTGCACTACTTTTGACCAGGGCCCATAGGGCTTTGGTCAAAAGTAGTGCACTGCATAGGGAATAGGGTACCCATTAATCCAGCGCCACTGTTTTAGCCAAAAGCTGCTCTGTATTCAAAACATTCCACATGAATATGAGTTAATGGATGACCTGAGCACCTTATTTCTTTACTGTAATACTTCACTGTAAGTATATTGCGTACTATATAGGGACACACATCACCCTATGGGGCCTGGTCAAAAGTAGTGCACTACATATAGGGAATAGGGTGCCATTTGGGATACATACCAGGAATTTTTGTTGTATGAATATGTAACTAGCCATGATGAATAAGTTATGTGATTGTTGAGCACAAATCTACAATCCCTCAGGTCAGGACGAAGGATGTTTCAGCAATAACCATTGGCTTATCACGGTATTGCCCGGAAGGAAGCAGAAATATCATTGTTTTAAAGGTGTCTGGAAATAGAGATTGTACAGTAGGACCACTACACCCTTGCTGAGCATCGATCATCACCTTCCTGAAAGATACATGTCGTTTATTTAGGGTCAACACCGATGCTTTTTTCACATATCGTGCTAACCCTGGCAATACCGTGATTTTCACATGGTCCTTTATAGCACAGTTCCAGCCACTATGGTGGATGAATAACCAGGCCAGCTCAATAAAGCTCGGCTCAGTAGTGTGAAAAGTGTACGACCCTCCCTCTTCAACCCTAAGCTATTCAGTAGCTCTAAGAGTGCGACCCTCCCTCCTCAACCAATAGCTATTCAGTAGCTCTGAGTGTTTTACTAACTGAAGTATTTCATTAATTTCTTTGTTCTGCCAGGTATCAAAAGAACAGAGCACACACCCACACAGGGCATGCAAAAATCCAATTCATCTAGAACCCACACACACATGCCTGTGAGTCACCACCACCATGCTCATTGTTGTAGTAGACACTATTACTGGCGTCGTACACATGGTATCTGTATGGTGTTTGTCAGCATACCTGACTATTGTAGGCTACTGTATGATGACAAAACCCACCCAGCCCTAGGAGGCCATGCATACAATAGGGAAATAAGGTTTTACATGGCTCCTTGTAAATGAATGGGAGATGAAAACTGAACGATCACCCACCTTTCCCATCTCAGTGAAGAAGGCACACTGTGTTTACTGGCATGTTGGGTTACAAAACACACATATACAGTACACACACGCACAACTCTCTGATTATTCTGTTCTTGCCACAAAGACCCATTACAACAGGCCTACTAATCCACTCAACACCTTCACACCACAATGCTACAGTCGTGCATTCAAGCTGTAGGATGAATGATTTGTCAAGGTAAAATTCAGGCTTGTATAACGCTGCTTTGGTTGGAGATTTGCGTTTACAGAAATGATTGTTAAAGTTATAGGTCAGATAGATCTTGTAGTATTTTGTTCATCAGTCCATTCATTGGGCCCCAATACTATACATGTCATTGTCAGCAGTCAAGTTTTTAAGATAGAGCCCTTTTATTATAGACTCAGAGCAATTTCTTTTAAATTCTGTACTTTATCACTTCATATGGTGGTATCCACACTGTCATTGTCCAGGTGTCATCATTAAAGTATATGTGATGAGGTGTGTTTGATTTATTCTTGATATTGAAGTTCTGTCAGGTGATATATCATTTTGATGTTTTATATCAACAGTTTGGTTGACGTTCCATGTAACTTGGCATCGTACAATATTACTCAGATAAAATGTGTATATTATGAATTAGTCATTATACAGATGATGGTGCTGGAGAATCGTGTGCGTGTCATATTATTAATTTTGTGCAGCGCCAGCCAGCGTTGCTACGGCAGCACCAATGACAGACAGTCCATAATGTTTGCTAGCACCAAAGGGCTGCGTCCAGTCAGACTGGAACTGTTGAATTATTAAAAGGAGAGATTGGGGAGGTCACTAAAAGCGTGATCTTCAGGTCTTATGATCTCACCTGTGTGGTTCAGTGTACGGTTCAGTGTTCAGTGTATGGTTCAGTGTATGGTTCAGTGTACGGTTCAGTGTTCAGTGTATGGTTCAGTGTATGGTTCAGTGTACGGTTCAGTGTACGGTTGAGTGTACAGTTCAGTGTACGGTTCAGTGTATGGTTCAGTCAGCGTGTGATTTCATTTATTTTATTTAACCTTCATTTAACCAGGCTAGTCAATTAAGAACCAATTCTTCTTTACAATAATGGCCTGGGAAGAGGTAAAAGGCCTCCTGTGGGAGAAAAAAAAGAACTGTAAGACAAAACAGACAGAAGACACTTGCAACAGCACAACTAAAACAGCGAATACACAGTGGATGGGTGTGTGTGTGAAGTAAAACAACATTCTTCCATACATAAGGAAACACAAACTAGTGACAGCTAGAAACAGCTACATGTCTCAATAACCTTTTGTCCTTTGAACTACTCCAGGGACACCATGTCCTGTAGTTTAGGTTGGCTTGGAGGGAATTCCAACACCAGGGGGCTGAAAAACGAAACAACCTTTTTCCATGCTTGGTTCTAATTTATCGGGACTCTTAGCATAAAACAAGATTGAGATCTGAACTTGTATGCGTTCTCATTTCGAGGTGGAAGAGAGGATAGATAAAATGGCAGTTTTCCTAAAATGGTCTTATAAATAAGAATGTACCGGTGTTTGTGTTGCCAGTGATGTCCACTGTAGAGATCACAATGGTGAGTTAGACGTCTCTGATTGGTGACAAAACGTAGGGCTGCATGACACAGAATCAAGAGCCTTCAGTGTAGAGCGGGAAGCTTGCCCATAAATAGTATCACCAGAGTACAAAACAGAGAGAAAAGTACAACGAATCAACTCCTTTCTGGCAGCAAAGGAAAAACAAGCTTTGTGTCGGCAGTAAAACTCAACACGCTGCTTGAGTTTCCTGAAAAGGTTCTCCACATGAGTGGTAAAGCTCAACTTCTCAACCACACAAACTCCTAGATAATTGTATGTTTTGACATGCTCTATAGAATGTCCTTCGAAGGTAATAATTAGATGGTTTTCGACGCAGATGCAGACCACGTCAAATAAACAATAGTTGAATGATCCAATTGGGGCAGGCAATAGACAGGTCAAGGCAGGCAGGGGTCAGTACACCAGAGGTGAGGCAACGGTACCGGACGGCAGGCAGGCTCAGGTTCAGGGGCAGGCAGAGCGATCAGGCAGGCGGACCCGGAGTCAGGACAGGCAAGGGTCAAACCAGAAGGGCGAAGAAAGAGAGACTGGGAAAAAGCAGTAGCTGGAAACAGGAGACAAAGGGCTGTGAGACATGGGTTTGACTCTGGACACATGAAAGGTGGGATATATACGAAGGGTACGGGGCAACAGAAGACAAAACAGCAGAGGGGATAATGATCTTGGAGATGGGGACCAGGCTGAAAAAAACGGGGGGGAGGTTTGCAGGATTCCACCCTGAGGGGCAGATCCCCGGGTGGATAGCCATACCTTCTGCCCGAGAAGATACCGGGGAGCCGGGGGTCCGATGGCAATCTGCTTGTCGTCAATACCCGGAGGTGGTCTTGAGGAGGGCCGACCGGGCTCTCCTCCAGGTACGACGACAGCGGCGGACAAACATCTGGGCAGAAGGTATGCCGACCTCCTCTTCTGCCCCCCAGCCAACCCGCGGAATTGCTCCTGCAGCATGTCCAATGCTCGGTCATGACGCTCAGCCAACATTTGGAACCCCTCCATCAGCCCACGAAGCAACTCCTCGTGCTTACCAATGGAGGCTCCTTGAGAGGAGATGGCATTGCGCAGCTGACCCGGGTCTGCATGGCCAGTTCATACTTTCAGGTATGAAGGTAAGACCCAGATGCAGACCACGTCGAATAAACAATAGTTGGCAAACCCAAGGAGGCATTGCAGCTGCACTCTGGATGTAGACTGAGGCCAATCCACCACCGCTTTCACCTTCTCGGGATCCATCTGGACACTCCCAGCAGAGATGATTAAGCTCAGAAAGGGAATGGTGGAGCGCACTTTTCCGCCTTAACGAACAACTGGTTTTCCAGAAGGCGCTGGAGAACCTGCCGGACATGGAGCACGTGTTCTTGGGGGGAGAAGGAGAAGACGAGGATGTCACCAAGGTAGATGAAGGCGAACCGGTTCAGAATGTCGCGGAGAACGTCATTCACCAGAGCCTAGAACACGGCAGGGGCGTTGGAGAGGCCAAAGGGCATGACCAGATATTTGTAGTGGTTGCTGGCTGTGTTGAAGGCGGTCTTCACTCGTCCCCCTCTCGTGTCCGCACCAGGTGGCAGAGGAAATGAGTGGTAGCGGATAACGGTTCTTCACAGTGATGTCATTGACTCCCCGGTAGTCAATGCACGGCCGCAGAGAGGGAGAGGAGAAGCGACAGATAAATCCTGTAGCTGGGGAGTCCCCAATGTAGTTCTCCATAGCCTTGGTCTCTGGTCCTGACAGCGAGTACAGACGTCCCCGGGGAGGCGTGATACTAGGGAGAAGGGCAATCCCGCAGTCATACGGGCGGTGTGGCGGAAGGGAAGTGGCCCGGGCCTTGCTGAACACCTCCTGGAGGTCCTGGAACTCTGCGGGAATGGTGGAGAGGTCCGGAGACACCTCCGAGGACCCAGGAAGATGTCCTGTGGCAGGTTGCGCTGAAATCAGACAATGGGTGTGGCAGAATGGACTCCAGTCCATGATAGCCCCCGTAGACCAGTTGATGAGTGGATTGTGTTGCTGGAGCCAGGAGAATTCCAACACCACAGGAATCTGGGGGGACTTGATGAGCAGGAACTGCATGGTCTCGCTGTGATTCACTGACACATGTAGGTTGATGGGAGTGGTGGTATGGGTGACCTGACCTATAGATCGCCCGTCCAGCGCTCTAACATCCATGGGAATGGAGAGGGGCTGAGTGGGGATGTTCAGCTCAGAAGCCAGTGTGGTATCCAAAAAGTTCTCATCTGCCCCAATGTCAGTGAGGATCCGTAGAGATTTGGACTGGTTCCCCCACAGCAGAATGACATGAAAATGGATGCGAGTAAGGGAAACAGAAACGTTCTCCATATGGCCTACCAGAGTAATCGCTCCCTGTGAGCCTGGTCCTTTTTCCCGGGCACGAGGACACAAAATGACCAAATGTCCCGCAATACAGACAGCTCCTCGTGCTGATCCTGTGTTGCGGTTCCGCTGGCGAAAGCCCAGCTCTGCCTAGTTGCATGGGCTCGGGAAACAGTGCCACGGCCCTCTTCGGTAACTCTCGAGGAAGGTCGGGAAACTTCGGGTGCTCTCGGCCACGGGACCGTCGGGGACTTCCAGGATGACGTCTTAATCCCTCTCCATCCGTCGTTCCCACAATCAGGCCATCGATGCGGATGGTCAAAGAGATGAGGGAGTCAAGATCCGTGGGAAACTCCCGAGCCGCAAGCACGTCCTTAACCTCCTCCGAGACGCCGTGCAGGAACATGCCGAACAATGCTTCCGGGTTCCACGCACTCTCGGCTGCCCCCGTATAGTCGGCCACTGCATAGTCGGCCACTGTGCGGGCGTCCTGCCGGACCTGGATTAGCTTAAACCGTTTTAAGCAGCTTCTCTCCCGGAGAGCGGGGCATCAAAAACATTCCTCACCTCTCCCACGGACCCCTCCAGGCTCACGCATATGGTCGGCGGCTGTTCCCATACAGCGGTAGCCCAGACAAGAGCCCTTCCAGACATCAGCATGATGAGGTAGACTATTATAGAGCAATCCGAGCGAAAGGAGGAGGGCTGAAGCTCGAAAATGAGGGCACACGGAGCTAAAAACGCCCGACAGGTGCTCAGCTCTCCATTAAAGAGTTCCGGGGGAGGTAACCAGGGCTCCCGGGAAAGTGGAGTGGCCAGTGGGGCGGTGCTGCTAACCACAGAGTTACTGAGGGGCGGTGGGGTTACCATTGTGGTAGGCTGCCCCCCAGCCAACCCGCGGAATTGCTCCTGCAGCATGTCCAATGCTCGGTCATGACGCTCAGCCAACATTTGGACCCCTTCCAACAGCCCACGAATCAACTCCTCGTGCTTACCAATGGAGGCTCCTTGAGAGGAGATGGCATTGCGCAGCTGACCCGGGTCTGCTGGGTCAGTCATGGCCAGTTCGTACTTTCAGGTATGAAGGTAAGACCCAGATGCAGACCACGTCGAATAAACAATAGTTTAATGATCCAATAGGGGGGGTCAAGGCAGGCAGGGGTCAGTAAACCAGAGATGAGGCAACGGTACCGGACGGCAGGCAGGGCCAGGGTAAGCAGAGGTCAAAAATCCAGCGGGGGGCAAAGGTACAGGTTGGTAGGCAGGGTCAGGCCAGGCAGAGCGGTCCGGCAGGCGGACTTGGAGTCAGGACAGGCAAGGGTCAAAACCAGGAAGGCGAAAAAAGAGAGACTGGGAAAAAGCAGGAGCTGAGAATCAAAACGCTGGTTGACTTGACAAACAAGATAAACTGGCAACGGACAAACAGAGAACACAGGTATAAATACACAGGGGATAATGGGGAAGATGGGCGACACCTGGAGGGGGGTGGAGACAATCACAAGGACAGGTGAAACAGACCAGGATGTGACAGTTTTCAGTATTTATTATTGGAAAATACCATGCATTTTGTTTTAGAGGAATTCAGAACAAGCTTCAAATCGTACATATTCTGTTGAATGATGTTAAAAACGGTTTAGTCAAACTGCTGCCACTTCAATAAGGAACGGTGTCATCCGCATTAAAATGTACATCAGCTGTCTCAATATGTCTCCCAATGTTGTTGATCTACAGACAAACAACAGGGGACCTAAAATGTATCCTTGAGGCACACCTGAACACAACTCTACGGCACAGAGCGCAGAAGAAATACAGTGCAATCGCTAAGTATTCAGACCCCTTCCCTTTGTCCACATTTTGTTACATTACAGCCTGATGCTAAAATGGATAAAAAAATTAAAAAATACTCATCAATCTACACACAATACCCCATAATGACAAAGTGAAAACAGGTTTCCAGACATTTAGCAAATGTATTACAAGTAAAAAACAGAAATACCTTATTTACATAAGTATGGAGACCATTTGCTATCAGACTCTAATTTGAACTCAGGTGCATCCTGTTTCCAATTATCATCCTTGAGATGTTTCTACAACTTGATTGGAGTCCACCTGTGCCAAATTCAATTGATTGGACATGATTTGGAAAGGAACCCACCTATCTATATAAGGTCCCACAGTTCACAATATATACAGGAGAGGAAACCACACATTGTTATGTATTATTATCAGATGTGTGGCTGTTGCTTAGATGTCCAAAAGGTGGAGGAAGTCAATGAGACACACTGCTAGACCGATACTGAGCGACAGCACAAAGCATTATTAAAGGTAGAGGAGAGAAGTATTATGGTGATACATCACTGATACTTGTTTATGAGTTTCTATTACAGACTATAAATCACACAAGTAATAGTTGTACCGGTGGCAATTCGTCAGAAAGGACACTCTGTATGACTCCTAGTTGTATAAGTTGGACAGGGTTGCATGGGATTGCTGCTAGCCGGACCTGTGAGTTACAGGTGGCCGTGAGATAAGACTGTAGGAGATAAGAGCTGCTGCTGATGTCTGTATCCCAAATGGTACCCTATTCTTGATATAGTGCACTACTTTTGACCAGGGCCCATAGGGCTTTGGTCAAAAGTAGTGCACTGCATAGGGAATAGGGTACGCACTAATCCAGCGCCACTGTTTAAGCCGAAGACTGCTCTGTATTCAAAATACTCCACATGAATATGAGTTAATGGATGACCTGAGCACCTTATTTCTTTACAAATCAATCAAATTTTATTTGTCACATACACATGGTTAGCAGATGTTAATGCGAGTGTAGCGAAATGCTTGTGCTTCTAGTTCCGACCATGCAGTAGTATCTAACAAGTAATCTAACAAATTCACAACAACTACCTTATACACACAAGTGTAAAGGAATGAATACAAGTATGTAGATATAAATATATGGATGAGCGATGGCCGACCGGCATAGGCAAGATGCAGTAGATGGTATAGAGTACAGTATATACATATGAGATGAGTAATGTAGGATATGTAAAAATTATATAAAGTGCCATTGTTTCAATTGGCTAGTGATACATTTATTACATCCAGTTTTTAATTATTAAAGTGGCTAGAGATTTGAGTCGGTGGCCAAAGGGCATAGGCAAGGTGTAGTAAATGGTATAGAGTACAGTATATACATATGAGATGAGTAATGTAGGATATGTAAAAATTATATAAAGTGGCATCGTTTCAAGTGGCTAGTGATACATTTGTTACATCCAATTTTAAATTATTTAAAGTGGCTAGAGATTTTAGTCAGTATGTTGACAGTAGCCACTCAATGTTAGTGATGGTTGTTTAACAGTCTGATGGCCTTGAGATAGAAGCTGTTTTTTAGTCTCTCGGTCCCAGCTTTGGTGCACCTGTACTGACCTCGCCTTCTGGATGATAGCGGGGTGAACAGGCAGTGGCTCGGGTGGTTGTTGTACTTGATGATCTTTTTGGCCTTCCTGTGACATCGGGTGGTGTAGGTGTCCTGGAGGGCAGGTAGCTTACCCTCGGTGATGCGTTGTGCAGAACTCACTACCCTCTGGAGAACCTTACGGTTGTGGGCGGAGCAGTTGCCGTACCAGGCGGTGATACAGTCCGACAGGATGCTCTCGATTGTGCATCTGTAGAAGTTTGTGAGTGTTTCTGGTGACAAGCCGGAATTCTTCAGCCTCCTGGGGTTGAAGAGGCGCTGTTGCGCCTTCTTCACCACGCTGTCTGTGTGGGTGGACCATTTCAGTTTGTCCGTGATGTGTACGCCGAGGAACTTAAAACTTTCCACCTTCTCCACTACTGTCCTGTCGATGTGGATAGGGGGGTGCACCCTCTGCTGCTTCCTGAAGTCCACGATCATCTCCTTTTTTTGTTGATGTTGAGTGAGAGGTTATTTTCCTGACACGACACTCCGAGGGCCCTCACCTCCTCCCTGTAGGCCGTCTCGTCGTTGTTGGTAATCAAGCCTACCACTGTTGCGTCGTTTACTGTAATACTTCACTGTAAGTATATTGCCTACTATATTGTGACACCTGGCTGTGACCCACATGTCACCCTATGGGGATTGGTCAAAAGTAGTGCACTACATATAGGGAAAAGGGTGCCATTTGGGATACATCCCAGGACTGGAGATCCGGAAAAGGGTGCCATTTGGGATACATCCCAGGACTGGAGATCCGGGTGGAGAAGGTGAAACTCCCGCAGCAACGAAGGGTCTAGGATGTCTCTCACCGGCACACAGCATCTCTCCTCCGGACCGTATCCCTCCCACTGGAGGCCCCCTGCCCGACGTCTAGAGTCCATAATGGCTCGAACAGTATACGCCGGGGCCCTCTCGATGTCCAGAGGAGGCAGAGGAACCTCCCGTACCTCAGACTCCTGGAGTTGGCCAGCCACCACCGGCCAGAGGAGAGACACATGGAACAAGGAGTTAATATGGTAATCTGGGGGAAGCTGTAACTTATAACATACCTCGTTCAATCTCCTCAGGACTTTAAAGGGCCCCACATACCGCGGACCCAGCTTCCGGCAGGGCAGGCGGAGGGGCAGGTTTCGAGTCGAGAGCCAGACCCTGTCCCCTGGTGCGAATACCGGGGCCTCACTGCGGTGGTGGTTGGCGCACACCTTCTGCCACCTCACGGCTCGTTGTAGTTGCACATGGGCGGCCTCCCAGGTCTCCTCCGAGCGCCTAAACCATTCATCCACCGCAGGAGCCTCAATCTGGCTCTGATGCCACGGTGCCAGAACCGGCTGGTATCCCAGTACGCACTGGAAAGGGGAGAGACCAGTGGAGGAGTGGCGGATTGAATTTTGGGCCATCTCTGCCCAGGGGATGAAAACTGCCCACTCCCCCGGCCGGCACCCCGTAATGCCGGACGACATGGGTGAACAGGGCCTCCGCAGTCTGTAGGGCCGTAGGGAGACCGGGCAAAGGAAGGAGGCGGCAGGACTTAGAAAACCGATCCACAACGACCAGGATCGTGGTGTTACCCTGTGACGGCGGAAGATCCGTCAAAAAGTCTACCAACAGGTGTGACCAAGGCCGCTGTGGAACGGGTAGGGTAACTCAGTACCTCCTAGCTCCATAGGCATCGGAGCAGAGGTGTCGGGGGATGGAAATGACAGGTCCCTATCCAGACGTCCACAGGTGGCCAGCAGGTTATCCAGCCTGATGGACATGTCCACCAGCTGGTCAAAAGAAAGGGTGGTGTCTCTGCATGCCAGCTCCTGTCGGACGTCCTCGTGCAGACTGCATCTATATTGGTCGATCAGGGCCCTGTCACTCCATCCCGCGCCACCAGCCAGAGTTCGGAACTCCAGCGTAAAGTCCTGTGCGCTCCTCGTCCCCTGTCTGAGGTGGAACAAGCATTCACCCACCGCTCTACCCTCAGGTGGATGATCGAATACTGCCCGGAAACGGCGGGTGAACTCCTCGTAGTGGCTCAATGCCACTCCTTCCTCTCCCCATACGGCATTGGCCCACTCCAGGGATTTCCCGGATAGACAGGAGACGAGGGCGGACACGCTCTCGCGTCCCAAAGGTGCCGGGTGAACGGTCGCCAGGTAGAGCTCCATCTGGAGTAGGAACCCCTGACACCCGGCAGCCGTCCCATCATACTCCCTCGGGAGCGCGAGCAGAATCCCACTGGGACCAGGTGAAGGAGGGGTTGTGGAGTTGTGTGTGGGTTGTGGAGTGGGAGGTTGTGTTGATGGTAGAGGCTCTGAAAGTCCTCCTCTCTCCCATCGCTCCATGCTCTGCAGCACGCTATCCATGGCTGTGCAACATTGTCGCATGCTGCTGAAGGCGCTCCTCGACTTGTAGAGGAGGGCTGGGTGATCCTGCTGACTCCATTGATGGTGTGTGATTCTGTCAAAGTTCTCTGTGATGCCGGTAAGGCAGAGTCAGGCGCAGGACAATGAATATGGGTTTTCAAATGCTTTACTCAAAATTTCCAAAATACATGAGTGGGGGAAAAAACCAACCACTTGAAAACACGGAACCAATGAAACACAAACAATCACACACAAAAACATCATATTTTTTGTATATTTTTCTAATTTATTTTAAATCTCTTTTCCATTTTATATTAAATATACCTTCCGGTAACCTGCCCTGCCTCTAAAGTTTTAGAAAGCCTAGTTCATAAACAGATCATTGACCACTTCGAATCCCACCGTTCCTTCTCCGCTGTGCAATCCGGTTTCCGAGCTGGTCACGGGTGCACCTCAGCCATGCTCAAGGTACTAAACGATATTATAACCGCCATCAATAAAAGACAGTACTGTGCAGCAGTCTTCATCGACCTGGCCAAGGCTTTCGACTCTGTCAATCATCGTGTTCTTATCAGCAGACTCAATAGCCTTGGTTTCTCTGATGACTGCCTCGCCTGGTTTACCAACTACTTTGCAGACAGAGTTCAGTGTGTTAAATCGGAGGGCCTGTTGTCCGGACCTCTGGCAGTCTCTATGGGGGTTCCACAGGGTTCAATTCTCAGGTCGACTCTTTTCTCTGTATATATCAATGATGTCGCTCTTGCTGCGCGTGATTCCCTGATCCACCTCTATGCAGACGACACCATTCTGTATACTTCTGGCCCTTCCTTGGACACTGTGTTAACTAACCTCCAAACGAGCTTCAATGCCATACAACACTCCTTCTGTGGCCTCCAACTGCTCTTAAACGCTAGTAAAACCAAATGCATGCTTTTCAACTATTCGCTGCCTGCACCCGCCCGCCCTACTAGCATCGCTACCCTGGATGGCTCTGACCTAGAATATGTGGACAACTACAAATACCTAGGTGTCTGGCTAGACTGTAAACTCTCCTTCCAGACTCACATTAAACATCTCCAATCCAAAATCAAATCTAGAATCGGCTTTCTATTTCGCAACAAAGCCTCCTTCACTCACGCCGCCAAACTTGCCCTAGTAAAACTTACTATCCTACCGATCCTCGACTTCGGCGATGTCATCTACAAAACAGCTTCCAATACTTTACTCAGCAAACTGGATGCAGTCTATCACAGTGCCATCCGCTTTGTCACCAAAGCCCCTTATAACACCCACCACTGCGAACTGTATGCTCTATTCGGCTGGCCCTTGCTACATACTCGTCGCCAGACCCACTGGCTCCAGGTCATCTACAAGTTCCTGCTATGTAACTCCCCGCCTTATCTCAGCTCGCTGGTAACCATAGCAGCACCCACCCGTAGCACGCGCTCCAGCAGGTATATCTCACTGGTCACCCCCAAAGCCAATTCCTCCTTTGGCCGCCTTTCCTTCCACTTCTCTGCTGCCAAGGACTGGAACGAACTACGAACATCACTGAAACTGGAGACACTTATCTCCCTCAATAGCTTTAAGCACCAGCTGTCAGAGCAGCTCACAGATCACTGCACCTGTACATAGCCCATCTGTTAATAGCCCAACCAACTACCTCATCCCCTACCGTATTCATTTATTTATCTTGCTCCTTTGCACCCCAGTATTTCTACTTTGCACATTCATCTACCATTCCAGTGTTAAATTGCTATATTGTAATTACTTCGCCACCATGGCCTATTTATTGCCTTACGTTCCTTATCTTACCTCATTTGCACACATTGTATATAGATTTGTTTTTTTCTAGTGTATTATTGACTGTATGTTTGTTTACTCCATTGTGTAACTCTGTGTTGTTGTATGTGTCGAACTGCTTTGCTTTATCTTGGCCAGGTCGCAGTTGTAAATGAGAACTTGTTCTCAACTTGCCTACCTGGTTAAATAAACGTGAAATAAATAAGAAATTAAAAAAGGAGAGGGACCAACTTTGTCTGAAGTCGTGACACCCTCCCTCTTCAACCATCAAATATTCAGTAGCTCTGAGTGTTTTACTAACTGAAGTATTTCATTAATTTCTTTGTTCTGCCAGGTATCAAAAGAACAGAGCACACACCGACACAGGGCATGCAAAACTCCTTTTAATTTAGAACACACACACACATGCCTGTGAGTCACCACCACCATGCTCATTGTTGTAGTAGACACTATTACTGGCGTCGTACACATGGTATCTGTATGGTGTTTGTCAGCATACCTGACTATTGTAGGCTACTGTATGTTAACAAGACCCCACCCAGCCCTAGGAGGCCATGCATACAATAGGGAAATAAGGTTTTACATGGCTCCTTGTAAATGAATGGGAGATGAAAACTGAACGATCACCCACCTTTCCCATCTCAGTGAAGAAGGCACACTGTGTTTACTGGCATGTTGGGTTACAAAACACACATATACAGTACATACACGCACAACTCTCTGATTATTCTGTTCTTGCCACAAAGACCCATTACAACAGGCCTACTAATCCACTCAACACCTTCACACCACAATGCTACAGTCGTGCATTCAAGCTGTAGGATGAATGATTTGTCAAGGTAAAATTCAGGCTTGTATAACGCTGCTTTGGTTGGAGATTTGCGTTTACAGAAATGATTGTTAAAGTTATAGGTCAGATAGATCTTGTAGTATTTTGTTCATCAGTCCATTCATTGGGCCCCAATACTATACATGTCATTGTCAGCAGTCAAGTTTTTAAGATAGAGCCCTTTTATTATAGACTCAGAGCAATTTCTTTTAAATTCTGTACTTTATCACTTCATATGGTGGTATCCACACTGTCATTGTCCAGGTGTCATCATTAAAGTATGTGATGAGGTGTGTTTGATTTATTCTTGATATTGAAGTTCTGTCAGGTGATATATCATTTTGATGTTTTATATCAACAGTTTGGTTGACGTTCCATGTAACTTGGCATCGTACAATATTACTCAGATAAAAATGTGTATATTATGAATTAGTCATTATACAGATGATGGTGCTGGAGAATCGTGTGCGTGTCATATTATTAATTTTGTGCAGCGCCAGCCAGCGTTGCTACGGCAGCACCAATGACACCCATAATGTTTGCTAGCACCAAAGGGCTGCGTCCAGTCAGACTGGAACTGTTGAATTATTAAAAGGAGAGATTGGGGAGGTCACTAAAAGCGTGATCTTCAGGTCTTATGATCTCACCTGTGTGGTTCAGTGTACGGTTCAGTGTTCAGTGTATGGTTCAGTGTACGGTTCAGTGTTCAGTGTATGGTTCAGTGTATGGTTCAGTGTACGGTTCAGTGTACGGTTCAGTGTATGGTGGTTAGGTGTATGGTGGTTCAGTGTATGGTTCAGTGTATGGTGGTTCAGTGTATGGTTCAGTGTATGGTTCAGTGTATGGTTCAGTGAGCGTGTGAGTTTATTTATTTTATTTAACCTTCATTTAACCAGGCTAGTCAATTAAGAACCAATTCTTCTTTACAATAATGGCCTGGGAAGAGGTAAAAGGCCTCCTATGGGAGAAAAAAAAGAACTGTAAGACAAAACAGACAGAAGACACTGGCAACAGCACAACTAAAACAGCAAATACACAGTGGATGGGTGTGTGTGTGAAGTAAAACAACATTCTTCCATACATAAGGAAACACAAACTAGTGACAGCTTGAAACAGCTACATGTCTCAATAACCTGTTCATCTATTTGTCCTTTGAACACCTCCAGGGACACCATGTCCTGTAGTTTAGGTTGGCTTGGAGGGAATTCCAACACCAGGGGGCTGAAAAATGTAACAACCTTTTTCCAGTGTTAGCATAGAACAAGATTGAGATCTGAGCTTGTATGCGTTCTCATTTCGAGGTGGAAGAGAGGATAGATACAATGGCAGTTTTCCTAAAATGGTCTTATAAATAAGAATGTACCGATGTTTGTGTTGCCAGTGATGTCCACCCGATACCATTGTGATCTCTACAGTGCTGAGTTAGACGTCTCTGATTGGTGACAAATGTAGGGCTGCATGACACAGAATCAAGAGCCTTCAGTGTAGAGCTGAAGCTCACCATAGTCCAAAACAGAGAGAAAAGTACAACGAATCAACCCCTTTCTGGCAGCAAAGGAAAAACAAGCTTTATGTTGGTAATAAAACCCAATACGCAGCTTGAGTTCTCTACATGAGTGATGAAGCTCAAATTCTCATCCACCCAAACTCCCAGATACGTGTATGTTTCCAAGGTAATAATTACATGGTTTTAAGTGTTTATTATTGGAAAATACCATGCATGTTTTAGAGGAATTCAGAAAAAGCTTCAAATTGTGCATATTCTGTTGTTAAAAACGGTGTTAAAAATGATGTTAAAAACGGTTTTAGCTTTTTCAAAAGCCAAAGTCAAACTGCTTTCACTTGAATCAACGGTCTCAATATGTCTCCCAATGTTGTTGAACTACAGACAAACAACAGGGGACCTAAAATGTATCCTTGAGGCACAACTCTACGGCACAGAGCGCAGAAGAAATACAGTGCATTTGGGAAGTATTCAGACCCTTACTATTTTTCCACATTTTGTTACAATTACAGCCTTATTCTAAAATGGATTAAATAAATTAAAAATCCTCATCAATCTACACACAATACCCCATAATGACAAAGTGAAAACAGGTTTTTAGAAATGTTTGCAAATGTATTACAAAAAAACCCAGAAATGCCTTGTTTACATATGTCACGATCTTCATGCAGGACAGATCAAGACGCAGCGAGGTTTCCAGTATACATACTTTATTTATTACGTAACGTAACTGGCGAAACAATAAACAAATAAAGATTGTAACTCCGGTGTGGCTAAACGTGCACACACCAACTAAACATACTAGAATAACATCTATAGAACGAACAATGACGCACAAAACCCCAGTGAAAACCACAAACATATATATGGTTCCCAATTAGAGGTAACGACAATCAGCAACCCAACATAGAAATACAAAACCTAGAACACAAAACCCTCCTAAACAAAAGACAAACTAAACACCAGCCTGCCAAACCAGGCCTGGACGTGACAACATAAGTATTCAGACCATTTGCTATGAGACTCGAAATTGAACTCAGGTGCATCCTGTTTCCAATGATCGTCCTTGAGATGTTTCTACAACTTAATTGGAGTCCACCTGTGGTAAATTCAATTGATTGGACATGATTTGGAAAGGCACACACCTGTCTATATAAGGTCCCACAGTTGACAGTGCATGTCAAAGCAAAAACCAAGCCATGAGGTTGAAGGAATTGTCCGCAGAGCTCCAAGACAGGATTGTGTAGAGGCACAGATCTGGGGAATGGTACCAAAACATTTCTGCAGCATTGAAGGTCCCAAGAACACAGTGGCCTCTATCATTCTTAAAATGGAAGAAGTTTGGAACCACCAAGCTGGCTGTCCGGTCAAACTGAGCAATCGGGGGAGAAGGGCCAAGAACCCGATGGTCACTCTGACAGAGCTCCAAAGGTCCTCTGTGGAGATGGGAGAACCTTCCAGAAGGACAACCATCTCTGCAGCACTCCACCAATTAGGCCTTTATGGTGGAGTGGCAATACGGAAGCCACTCCTCAGTAAAAGGCACATAACAGCCCGCTTGGAGTTTGCCAAAAGGCAAAGGACTTTCAGGCCATGAGAAACAAGATTCTCTGGTCTGATGAAACCAAGATTGACATCTTTGGCCTGAATGCCAAGCATCACGTCAGGAGGAAACCTGGCACCATCCCTACGGTGAAGTATGGTGGTGACAGCATCATGCTGTGGGGATGTGTTTTAGCGGCAGAGACTGGGAGACTAGTCAGGATCGAGGGAAAGATGAACGGAGCAAAGTACAGAGATCTCCTTGATGAAAACCTGCTCCAGAGGGTTCACCTTCCAACAGGACAACAACCCTAAGCACACAACCAAGACAACCCAGAAGTCTCTGAATGTCTTTGAGTGGCCCAGCCAGAGCCCGGACTTGAACCCGATCTAACATCTCTGGAAAGACCTGAAAATAGCTGTGCAGCGATGCTCCCCATCCAAACTGACAGAGCTTGAGAGGATCTACAGAGAAGAATGGGAGAAACTCACAAAATACAGGTGTGCAAGCTTGTACCGACATATCCAAGAAGACTCGAGGCTGTAATCACTGCCATTTCTAAACACTAGTATTTGCTTTTTCATTATGGCGTATTGTGTGTAGATTGACGAGGGAAAAAAACTATTCAATCTATTTTAGAATAAAGGCTGTAACGTAACAAAATGAGGAATTAGTAAAGTGGTCTGAATACTTTCCAAATGCATTGTGTCAGCCCACAGAGAGAAGCACGAGATTGAACTTCACTTTCTAGAGGGTAGCATCATTTGTCTGATTCTCTGTAATAATGGTATGGGAATAATAATGTATTTTACTTTGTAAAGTGGTTTCTTGCATCAAACAACAAACATTTTCAGTCACCTCCTTGTCTGAAGGACAAGCGGATGAACAGGTTAATGTCAAGCCCCGCATGTTTTTTTTCAAAAGTCTCATGGATTGTAGGCCTACATTGATCACCACACATTGGCTGCTGCTGTAGGCTGAATGATAGAACAGCTATCATGTTAAAATGTTATGGGATGCACAACTCCAACACCATTATCAAGTTTGCCAATAAAACAACAGTGGTAGGCCTGATCACCAACAACGATGAGACAGATTGTAGGGAGGAGGTCAGAGACCTGGCCGTGTGGTGCCAGGACAACAACCTCTCCCTCAACATGATCAAGATAAAGAAGGTGATCGTCGACTACAGGAAAAGGAGGACCGAGCACGCCCCCATTCTCATTGACATGGATGTAGTGGAGCAGGGTGAGAGCTTCAAGTTCCTTGGTGTCCACATCACCAGCAAACTATCATGGTCCGAACACGTAAAGAGGGCACGACAAAGCCTATTCCCCCTCAGGAGACTGAAAAGATTTGGTATGGGTCCTCAAATCCTCAAAAGGTTCTACTGCTGCACCATCGAGAGCATCCTGACTGGTTGCATCACTGCCTGGTATGGCAACTGCTTGGCCTTCGACCGCAAGGCACTACAGAGGGTACTGCGTACGGCCCAGTACATCACTGGGGCCAAGCTTCCTGCCATCCAGGACCTCTATACCAGGCGGTGTCAGAGGAAGGCCCTAAAAATTGTCAAAGACTCCAGCCACCCTAGTCATACGTTCTTCACTACGTTATATTGGCATTGAACATGGCACCCTCCCTAGGAGAGGGGGTGACCTCGACAATTTATTGTTAAAACGAGAGGCTGCCTGGATCTTTAATTTAAAGACCCTTGCTCCCTTCAGTCTCAACGCAGACTTTCATCTGAAGCCATTATTGTGATTTTGCTATTGTAAATGTTTGTAGGCTTATGCAGCCAAATTGTATCTACAATCGTACGCTATCCATTTTTGTTTTTTGTACGCTATTTTAATATTTGAGAATTATCCAATGATCAGGCCACACCAGGCCATGATTCCAGACACCTGTGTGTGTCTTTTGACACTATATAAACGAGTCACCCCACAGTGTTTGTCATTATACCCTGATGAAGACAGCTTGCCTGTCGAAACGTTGGACTTTACATTTTTGCATCTGAGCTCCTAGAGTGTGCGGCTCTCCTTTATTTTCAAGTGTTCCACTCCGCCAGCCAGCACCTTTCCTAAATAGGTGTGCGTTTCTTTTGCCTCTAGGCCACTCTGGTAGTCCTACATTACGATAAAATAACCACATTAGCCTACTTGGCCACTGTTAAAACTAATTTAAACCGGGTACAGCCGTGCTGGAAGTTGCACAGAACTTTCCCAACCTTCAAGTTTGCCAGTCGCCATGGGGACCAATGTTCTAGCTAGCTCAATCATTGTTCGACATAACCACCCAAAAAGGGCAAGGTACATGTTAGGCGTTTTAACTTGAAACAAAACTTTACTAAGCCACACCATTGATGTCATTGTCACTATGCTGTCATTCATTGATTGAGTGTATTACATTTGGACGCCCTGTGCCTGTGTCAGCCCAGCCCAAAGGCAGTAGAAACTGGGCAAGGCTCACGAGTTATCCTCTGACAATGGGCGATCCACCCTGCTGATACAACAGCTCCTCACATCACTACTACTGTGTGTGCACCTAATCATTCTTCCTTGAAGGTGTGTTTTAGTAGCAATCAGACACAAACATGAAAGCAGAGAGACACTGGGTTTATATGTATGTGTTTGTTCATCTTGACTACTTTATGGAAATTAGAGACATACCGTATGTGCCAAAAATCCTCTTGCGTAAAAACACTATCTCTGATGAATGATTATGTTAGAATGGTTTCATACATTAGATTTTGTACTATTTACTATGTTGACTGACTTGATTTGTAGTAGCTGACTGAATGTAGATTACATTTGTTAATCACTTATTAAATACACATAATTATATCATAATGTCAACTTACATACTGTAGAAATGGCTTATCTATAGTAAATAGAAATTACGGGGAAGGAAATACTCTCACAAAATAGATTTGTCACAAAATGTGCATTATATACATATCCATATACATCCATGCTGAGACATGGGCTTAAGAAACAATACAACTTATCCCATTTCAACTTCCTTCAATCCTCACAAACATCGTACTGTAGAGATTCAGCCAGTCTCTTCTGGTAAAAACATCTTCCAATGACCATCCATTGGTTCCAATCTCTCCCACCACATTCCAAAGCTCCAATTTACAGTTCAGTTCCAAAGTTCTGATATGACATTCAAATGGTTCCATACTCCAACAGTCCAGAGTTCCAACTCCCAAAACCTATTTTCAACCTCCAGTGCATTTTCAGATGTTCTACTTCCCTGGTTGTCTGTTTCTAATTCTTTATTCCAATGATCTGGTTTCTTCCCGTCCTTCCCCTGTGCTTTCAGCAGTAGATCAGGGCCTGTATTCATAAACCGTCTCATAGTAGGAGTACTGATCTAGGGTCAAGTCCCCCTGTCCATGTAATCTTATTCATTATGATCTAAAAGAACAAACTGACCCAAGGCCTGTCTTAGTCCTCCTCCTCCCCTCCATGTCCGTTCATGACCTGGCCGGACTCCCAGCGCTGCAGGAGAGGAGTCTTCTGTCTGGGGGTCCGCGGGCTCTGGAGGCCCTGGAAAGAAGAGAAGGTGAAAAAGTGAGGGAGTAGAAAGAGAGGGAGGGAGACAAGTGTGTGTGTGTGTGTGTGTGAGTGAGTGAGTGAGTGAGTGAGTGAGTGAGTGAGTGAGTGAGTGAGTGAGTGAGTGAGTGAGTGAGTGAGTGAGTGAGTGAGTGAGTGAGTGAGTGAGTGAGTGAGTGAGTGAGTGAGTGAGAGAGAGAGAGAGAGAGAGAAATATGAGAGAAGCAGACAACGCGAATGAGAGTAGAAAGTGAAAAGAGAGAAAAAAAAGAGAAGGGGACATCGAGAAAGAGTATAGGAGATTTATAATGACGGGGAGTAGAGGGAGTTATAATAGAGAGTAGAGGGAGTTATAATAGAGAGTAGAGGGAGTTATAATAGAGAGTAGAGGGAGTTATAATAGAGAGTAGAGGGAGTTATAATAGAGAGTAGAGGGAGTTATAATAGAGAGTAGAGGGAGTTATAATAGAGAGTAGAGGGAGTTATAATAGAGAGTAGGGAGTTATAATAGGGAGTAGAGGGAGTTATAATAGAGAGTAGAGGGAGTTATAATAGAGAGTAGGGAGTTATAATAGAGAGTAGAGGGAGTTATAATAGAGAGTAGAGGGAGTTATAATAGAGAGTAGAGGGAGTTATAATAGAGAGTAGAGGGAGTTATAATAGAGAGTAGAGAGAGTTATAATAGAGAGTAGAGGGAGTTATAATAGAGAGTAGAGAGAGTTATAATAGAGAGTAGAGAGAGTTATAATAGAGAGTAGAGGGAGTTATAATAGAGAGTAGAGAGTAGAGAGAGTTATAATAGAGAGTAGAGGGAGTTATAATAGAGAGTAGAGAGAGTTATAATAGAGAGTAGAGGGAGTTATAATAGAGAGTAGATGGAGTTATAATAGAGAGTAGAGAGTAGAGGGAGTTATAATAGAGAGTAGAGAGTAGAGGGAGTTATAATAGAGAGTAGAGAGTAGAGGGAGTTATAATAGAGAGTAGAGGGAGTTATAATAGAGAGTAGAGGGAGTTATAATAGAGAGTAGAGGGAGTTATAATAGAGAGTAGAGGGAGTTATAATAGAGAGTAGAGGGAGTTATAGAGAGTTATAACAGAGAGTAGAGGGAGTTATAATAGATAGTAGAGGGAGTTATAACAGAGAGTAGAGGGAGTTATAATAGATAGTAGAGGGATTTATAGAGAGTTATAATAGAGAGTAGAGGTAGTTATAGAGAGTTATAATAAAGTGTAGAGGGAGCTTTAGAGAGTTATAATAGAGTGTGGAGGGAGTTATAGAGAGTTATAATAGAGAGTAGAGGGAGTTATAGAGAGTTATAACAGAGAGGATGATGAAAAAGGATGATTAGAGGTCATCTCATGGATCAACATCGTTAGCACCGAGGTCATGTCAAATCAAGTTTGTCACATGCGTTTGTAAACAACAGGCGCAGACTAACAGTGAAATTCTTACTCAGGGGTCCTTTTCCAACAATGCAGTTAAAGATAAAAATTAAATAAACATGCAAATCGAATAGACCGTAATCCATAACCATGTTGTGCTATTTTCAGGGCTCTGCTCTCGTTGACAAGCATCGCTATCTATCTCCCTCCATCCGTTATTATTGAATCTTTCTTATCAGTAGTCTATGTAGATATACACTGTAGATAATGTAGCAGGCAGAGTGACTGTAGCCTGGTCCCAGATCAGTTTGTGCTTTCTTGATAATTGAACACTTTTGATCATTGTTAGCACAAACTGATCTGGGACCAGGTTAAAGGGACTGCATGGGGCTCAGTGCTTCTGGCTGTCAGACTGGTTTACAATTATGTCAGATTTATAAAGTTGCAGTCAGTCAGCCGATGTTAATCTTGTAGTAACTTCAGCTTCAGAGAGATGTGTAACCCAAGACACCAACCGGAGGAACTCAGGAGGGACTCTCACTTTCGTTCTCTCTCTCTCTCTCTCTCTCTCTCTCTCTCTCTCTCTCTCTCTCTCTCTCTCTCTCTCTCTCTCTCTCTCTCTCTCTCTCTCTCTCTCTCTCTCTCTCTCTCTCTCTCTCTCTCTCTCTCTCTCTCTCTCTCTCTCTCTCTCTCTCTCTCTCTCTCTCTCTCTCTCTCTCTCTCTCTCTCTCTCTCTCTCTCTCTCTCTCTCTCTCTCTCTCTCTCTCTCTCTCTCTCTCCCTCGATTAAGGTAAGCTCCTTACGATCAGATGTGGTGTTATTAGCAGTGAGGGCTGAATTTACTGAGAAAATGCCACCAATGGAAATGGGTTTACACTACACTCTTAGAAAAAAAGGTGCTATCTAGAACCTAAAAGGGTTATTCAGCTGTCCCCCATATGAGAGCACTTATGGTTTCACAGAGGGTTCTACATGGAACCCAAAAGGGTTCTCCTTTGGGGACAGCCGAAGTACCCTTTAGGTACCCTTTTTTTCTAAGACTGTAGATAGCACAGCCACAAAGTCAAAATTGGGTAATATCGTAAAAAAATCATGAAAACAAAATGTTTATTTTTTCTTAATTTAAAGTTAGGGATAAGGTTAGCAGTGTGGTTAAAGTTAGGGATAAGGTTAGCAGTGTGGTTAAAGTTAGGGATCAGGTTAGCAGTGTGGTTAAAGTTAGGGATAAGGTTAGAAGTGTGGTTAAAGTTAGGGATACGGTTAGCAGTGTGTTTAAGTTAGGGATAAGGTTAGAAGTGTGGTTAAAGTTAGGGATAAGGTTAGCAGTGTGGTTAAAGTTAGGGATAAGGTTAGCAGTGTGGTTAAAGTTAGGGATGAGGTTAGAAGTGTGGTTAAAGTTAGGGATAAGGTTAGCAATGTGGTTAAAGTTAGGGATAAGGTTAGAAGTGTGGTTAAAGTTAGGGATAAGGTTAGCAGTGTGGTTAAAGTTAGGGATAAGGTTAGCAGTGTGGTTAAAGTTAGGGATAAGGTTAGAAGTGTGGTTAAAGTTAGGGATACGGTTAGCAGTGTGTTTAAGTTAGGGATAAGGTTAGAAGTGTGGTTAAAGTTAGGGATAAGGTTAGCAGTGTGGTTAAAGTTAGGGATAAGGTTAGCAGTGTGGTTAAAGTTAGGGATGAGGTTAGAAGTGTGGTTAAAGTTAGGGATAAGGTTAGCAATGTGGTTAAAGTTAGGGATAAGGTTAGAAGTGTGGTTAAAGTTAGGATAAGGTTAGCAGTGTGGTTAAAGTTAGGGATAAGGTTAGCAGTGTGGTTAAGTTAGGATAAGGTTAGAAGTGTGGTTAAAGTTAGGGATACGGTTAGCAGTGTGTTTAAGATTGAGATAAGGTTAAAGTATGGTTAAAGTTAGAGATAAGGTTAGCAGTGTGGTTAAGAAGTTAGAGATAAGGTTAGCAGTGTGGTTAAAGTTGAGATGAGGTTAGATGTGTGGTTAAAGTTAAGAGATAAGGTTAGCAATGTGGTTAAAGTTAGGATAAGGTTAGAAAGTGTGGTTAAAGATTAGGGATAAGGTTAGAAGTGTGGTTAAAGTTAAGGGATAAGGTTAGCAGTGTGGTTAAAGTTAGGGATAAGGTTAGCAGTGTGGTTAAAGTTAGGGATAAGGTTAGAAGTGTGGTTAAAGTTAGGGATAAGGTTAGCAGTGTGTTTAAATTATGGATAAGGTTAGAAGTGTGGTTAAATTAGGGATAAGGTTAGCAGTGTGGTTAAAGTTAGAAGTGTGGTTAAGATTAGGGATAAGGTTAGCAGTGTGTTTAAGTTAGGGATAAGGTTAGCAGTGTGGTTAAAGTTAGAAGTGTGGTTAAGAATTAGGGATAAGGTTAGCAGTGTGGTTAAAGTTAGGATAAAGTTAGAAGTGTGGTTAAAGTTAGGGATAAGGTTAGAAGTGTGGTTAAAGTTAGGGATAAGGTTAGCAGTGTGTTTAAGTTAGGGATAAGGTTAGAAGTGTGGTTAAAGTTAGGATAAGGTTAGCAGTGTGTTTAAGTTAGAGATAAGGTTAGAAGTGTGGTTAAGTTAGAGATAAGGTTAGCTGTGTAGTTAAAGTTGAGATAAGAGTTAGAAGTGTGGTTAAAGTTAGGGATAAGGTTAGCAGTGTGTTTAAGTTAGGGATAAGGTTAGAAGTGTGGTTAAAGTTAGGGATAAGGTTAGCAGTGTGGTTTAAGAGTTAGAAGTGTGAATTAAGTTAGGGATAAGGTTAGCAGTGTGTTTAAGTTAGGGATAAGGTTAGCAGTGTGGTTAAAGTTAGAAGTGTGGTTAAAGTTAGGGATAAGGTTAGCAGTGTGGTTAAAGTTAGAAGTGTGGTTAAAGTTAGGGATAAGGTTAGCAGTGTGGTTAAAGTTAGGGATAAGGTTAGAAGTGTGGTTAAAGTTAGGGATAAGGTTAGAAGTGTGGTTAAAGTTAGGGATAAGGTTAGCAGTGTGTTTAAGTTAGGGATAAGGTTAGAATTGTGGTTAAAGTTAGGGATAAGGTTAGCAGTGTGTTTAAGTTAGGGATAAGGTTAGAAGTGTGGTTAAAGTTAGGGATAAGGTTAGCAGTGTGGTTAAGATTAGAGATAAGGTTAGCAGTGTGGTTAAAGTTAGGGATGAGAGTTAGAGTGTGGTTAAGAGATTAGATAAGGTTAGTAATGGTTAAGAGATTGAGATAAGGTTAGAAGTGTGGTTAAGAGATTAGGAGATAAGGTTAGCAGTGTGGTTAAGAGATTAGGGATAAGGTTAGCAGTGTGGTTAAGAGTTAGGATAAGGTTAGAAGTGTGGTTAAAGTTAGGGATACGGTTAGCAGTGTGTTTAAGATTAGAGATAAGGTTAGAAGTGTAGTTAAGAGATTAGAGATAAAGGTTAGCAGTGTGGTTAAGAGATTAGAGATAAAGGTTAGCAGTGTGGTTAAGAGTTAGGGATGAGGTTAGAAGTGTGGTTAAAGTTAGGGATAAGGTTAGCAATGTGGTTAAAGTTAGGGATAAGGTTAGAAGTGTGGTTAAAGTTAGGGATAAGGTTAGCAGTGTGGTTAAAGTTAGGATAAGAGTTAGCAGTGTGGTTAAAGTTAGGGATAAGGTTAGAAGTGTGGTTAAAGTTAGGGATACGGTTAGCAGTGTGTTTAGGGTTGAGATAAGGTTAGAAAGTGTGGTTAAGAGATTAGAGATAAGGTTAGCAGTGTGGTTAAGAGATTAGAGATAAGGTTGTAGTGTGGTTAAGAATTAGAGATGAGGTTAGAAGTGTGGTTAAAGTTAGGGATAAGGTTAGCAATGTGGTTAAAGTTAGATAAGGTTAGAAGTGTGGTTAAAGTTAGGATAAGGTTAGCAGTGTGGTTAAAGTTAGGGATAAGGTTAGCAGTGTGGTTAAATAGGGATAAGGTTAGAAGTGTGGTTAAAGTTAGGATACGGTTAGCAGTGTGTTTAAGTTGAGATAAGGTTAGAAGTGTGGTTAAAGTTAGGAGATAAGGTTAGCAGTGTGGTTAAGAGTTAGGAGATAAGAGTTAGCAGTGTGGTTAAAGTTAGGGATGAGGTTAGATGTGTGGTTAAAGTTAGGGATAAGGTTAGCAATGTGGTTAAAGTTAGGGATAAGGTTAGAAGTGTGGTTAAAGTTAGGGATAAGGTTAGAAGTGTGGTTAAAGTTAGGGATAAGGTTAGCAGTGTGGTTAAAGTTAGGGATAAGGTTAGCAGTGTGGTTAAAGTTAGGGATAAGGTTAGAAGTGTGGTTAAAGTTAGGGATAAGGTTAGCAGTGTGTTTAAGTTATGGATAAGGTTAGAAGTGTGGTTAAAGTTAGGGATAAGGTTAGCAGTGTGGTTAAAGTTAGAAGTGTGGTTAAAGTTAGGGATAAGGTTAGCAGTGTGTTTAAGTTAGGGATAAGGTTAGCAGTGTGGTTAAAGTTAGAAGTGTGGTTAAAGTTAGGGATAAGGTTAGCAGTGTGGTTAAAGTTAGGGATAAAGTTAGAAGTGTGGTTAAAGTTAGGGATAAGGTTAGAAGTGTGGTTAAAGTTAGGGATAAGGTTAGCAGTGTGTTTAAGTTAGGGATAAGGTTAGAAGTGTGGTTAAAGTTAGGGATAAGGTTAGCAGTGTGTTTAAGTTAGGGATAAGGTTAGAAGTGTGGTTAAAGTTAGGGATAAGGTTAGCTGTGTGGTTAAAGTTAGGGATAAGGTTAGAAGTGTGGTTAAAGTTAGGGATAAGGTTAGCAGTGTGTTTAAGTTAGGGATAAGGTTAGAAGTGTGGTTAAAGTTAGGGATAAGGTTAGCAGTGTGGTTAAAGTTAGAAGTGTGGTTAAAGTTAGGGATAAGGTTAGCAGTGTGTTTAAGTTAGGGATAAGGTTAGCAGTGTGGTTAAAGTTAGAAGTGTGGTTAAAGTTAGGGATAAGGTTAGCAGTGTGGTTAAAGTTAGAAGTGTGGTTAAAGTTAGGGATAAGGTTAGCAGTGTGGTTAAAGTTAGGGATAAGGTTAGAAGTGTGGTTAAAGTTAGGGATAAGGTTAGAAGTGTGGTTAAAGTTAGGGATAAGGTTAGCAGTGTGTTTAAGTTGGGATAAGGTTAGAATTGTGGTTAAAGTTAGGATAAGGTTAGCAGTGTGTTTAAGTTAGGGATAAGGTTAGAAGTGTGGTTAAGTTAGGATAAGGTTAGCAGTGTGGTTAAAGTTAGGGATAAGGTTAGAAGTGTGGTTAAAGTTAGGGATAAGGTTAGCAGTGTGTTTAAGTTAGGGATAAGGTTAGAAGTGTGGTTAAAGTTAGGGATAAGGTTAGCAGTGTGGTTAAAGTTAGGGATAAGGTTAGAAGTGTGGTTAAAGTTAGGGATAAGGTTAGCAGTGTGTTTAAGTTAGGGATAAGGTTAGAAGTGTGGTTAAAGTTAGGGATAAGGTTAGCAGTGTGTTTAAGTTAGGGATAAGGTTAGAAGTGTCGTTAAAGTTAGGGATAAGGTTAGCAGTGTGGTTACAGTTAGGGATAAGGTTAGAAGTGTGGTTAAAGTTAGGGATAAGGTTAGAAGTGTGGTTAAAGTTAGGGATAAGGTTAGAAGTGTGGTTAAAGTTAGGGATAAGGTTAGCAGTGTGTTTAAGTTAGGGATAAGGTTAGAAGTGTGGTTAAAGTTAGGGATAAGGTTAGCAGTGTGGTTACAGTTAGGGATAAGGTTAGCAGTGTGGTTAAAGTGTGAAAGCTAGTGACGACCGTATGTTAGGGCCAGGTGGTTTTACTGACCATGTGACTTAACCAGGAAATAAACTTTGAGCCCCCAGTGTTTTTTCCTTTGCAGATGACATAAACTAAGAGCGCTCGTCAGAGCGTATGCTTAAACCCCAATGTTTTACCTACTCAGGAAAACTCCTGGGCCTAAATAGATTATGTTTGGTGAGGGAAGGACATAACAGACCTCTGATTGGCTATCTGGATACTCATCTGTCTGTGGTGGAGGCCACATGCCCAGCTTCCCAAGAGACTGTCGTGCTGGAGAGAGTGGGAGGAAGAGAGGAAATTATAGTTACATAATGATCTATAATTTATATTAAAACTATAATTTCTCAGACACGGAGTCACAGAGGACTCTTGTTGTATTAGCACACACTAACCCTGGCGTCCCTCTGTTCAGTACTGTACCCAGATGAGCCAGGCCTGTCTGTCTGGCAGCTACTGTGGGCCTACCACTGACAACATACAACATATACGCCCAGCTTGCCTTGGCATAGCACATCGCAATAATACTGGTACTAATTATTACTGTGATAACAGGTTTATTTGAAAAGCATTTTTCATACTGGTCACATCACTAAGCACTTTGAATGATTTCCAAGAGTGATTTACGCCCTGAAATGTATAACATCCCTTAGTGTCTACTAACTCCCAGAATCCAATGTTGCCTCACAAGCATATATTCTAGGCTGCGTTCTACAATTCATCTTGGAAAAGAGTTTCTTCAAGACATGACTCAGTGATTTTCACTTTCATATATTTTCGCTCACTTTTGATCCGGCAGTTTATTGTTACAGAAGATCCCAACTTTAGTTTAGTCAGTTACCCAGTAGTGTATCATTCAGCCTGTTGGCAAGGGTTGCTTACCAAACGGCACCCACCCTATTCCGTGCACTACTTTGTCACCCTATTCCCTATTTCGTGCACTACTTTTGACCAGAGCCCTGGTCAACAGTAGTGCACTATTTAGGGAATAGGGTACAATTTGGGATGCAAGCAAAGACTGTGATCTCTGGAGCAGAACTACTGACGACAGTGAGAATGTTGTATGAGATGTTTGATGATGTAGCACTACCTGACCCAATGGGAGATGAAATAATATCCTCACTGAACTGTTACACTGTCTTTTCATCATCTCTCCTGACACAGAAGCGCACACACACACACACACACACACACACACACACACACACACACACACGGAAACAATTGAACACACACTCACTATACACTAACCTGTTGGTGTTGCTGAGGCTGTCCGCAGTGAGGGGGTCACAGATAGTTCAGGGGTCGCCAGTCCGTTCTTTAGTAGTAGAGGTGGAGGAGGAAGAGGAGAGGTGGGACTCTGTACCTCTCTACTGGCTGGCCTCCCCACTCCTCCTCCTCCTCCTCCTCCCCATACAGACTGCTCCTCTGCCTCCGCAGCTCCTTCTCTCTCTCCCTGGCTTCCCGGATATCCTGCTCCACCTTGTCCTGAGACACCGATGAGGAGCGCAGCTTGAAGAAGGGGTTCTCCTTTGGAACCTCCTCTTCCTCCTCCTCCTCCTCCTCCTTCTCCTCCTGATCCATCCTCCCTCCATCCTCATCCCTCCAAAACCCCTTCTCTCTTCTCTGCTGAGTGCACTGGTTGAGGAGTATATAGAAGCGGAATCGACCACGGTGAGGCCCTGTGTCTCGGTGAGCGTGCCCGTACTGTGGGAGTGCCTGAGGGGCTTGGAGACGTGGTGGACGTGGGCCGGAGCGGGTAGAACCAGGTGGTGGTGGTTATCCAGGATGATGATCTGGCCCCCGGTGCTCTCGGAGAGAGTGGGGCCCCGGGGGACAGGGGCCCCATGAGGGGTGTAGGTGATGCCTTTAGGTGTTCCAGAGGGGCTCTGGTTCTGGGACATCAGCTCCAGGCTATTACTTCTTCTCTCCCCGAATGAGCCTCCGACAAAGGACACATTTGCGTCGTTCCCCTGGATCTCCAGGGAGGAGAGGTCACTTGCCGAAGCCCAGGAGGGTGTCTTGCTCTGGGACAATATCAGTCCAGTCTCCTTGGGCTCCTGGAAAGCTTGAATAACTTCTTCCTTTCCTTTAGCTGGCGTACTGTCCCCTTGTCATAGGAACCTCTAACTTTCCCTAGTTGAACCAGGACCTGTTCCCTCTGGGTCTCTACACTGATCTCTTTCTGCATCTTCTTCCCCGCAAACTGACGGTCCTTCCCCCCCCCTGGCTCTTGTCCAATTTGGAAGGTAGTGTCTCAGTCAAGACTGACTTCCTTAAGGGGATGTCCACATATTCCTGGGTGGGCGGCTTATTGTGGAGGCCCCTAGATCTCCTGAGGGACTGTTCACGCTGCACTGCCCGACGGATCTCCTTCTCGATGGGGGTCTCGTCGGCCGGAGGCGAGGTGAGGGTGGGGGGGCTGTCGGGGGTGGAGGTGGTGGTTTGGAGCTCCACGGTACTATCAGGGGAGAAGCCAGCAGATACGCCGCTGTCACTCTGGCTGTCATCGAACAAGTCCCCCTCCCAACTTCATCTTGGAAGCTTTGCTGTGACTGTCTCTAGACATCAACAACCCAGGGTTTGTCCTCGTTTCTTCGCTCCGTTTCTCTTTATTCTTCCTGTCTACCTCGCCCGCTGCGCCAAGTCCACTCGCTCTCTGCCCTCTCTCTCCACCTGTTTGCCCCTCCCTCTTTCCCTCCTCCCTCTCTCCACCCGCCTGCTCTTTCACTACAACACAGCCAGAGCCAAGGAGATCTGCCTTGACCTGATTAGCTGGCTCCTTGGTGACCGTCGCCAGGGGCGGAGCCAGGTTGCTCCCTTGAACACCTGTTGTGCTGCCACTTCCTGGCTATGATGCGTCAGGGCAGCAGTGACATTTCGTAACAACTGCTCCATCTGCTGTTTATCTGGTGTAACTACACCCTGGGGCTGGGCCAGGTCTACTAGGTGGCTACAAGAGGAAGATCTAGAGGAGGTGGATTGCTCAGGCTGAGGGGGTTTGCTGCTGCTACTGTCCAGCCTAACCCACTGCCTCCGGGCTGAGCTGATGTCTAAAGGCTTGGAGTCAACACTCTGGTTCTCTTCTCCATCACTGGCCAAAGCTGATTCAGGGTTTTCTGGGGACTCAGAGAATATGTCACCGGAACTCTCTCTTTTTAGTGGAGAGTGGGTGGTAGTGCTAGTTTCAGCAGCCTTCATAGTATCATGGTTGATATTGTCTGGCATTGTCTTCTCTCTGTCACTGCTGATTGGGCACTCACTAACCTCTTGCTTGTCGACTACCTGCTCTGATGGGGCTCTACTGCTAGTTTCAACAGGACCCCCTTCTACAGAAGTCTGCTTCTCTGACAGCCCCTGCTCAAGTTCACTATTAGCTGGACACTCTGTATTCCACTCCAACCGCTCAGCGCCATTTTCCATCATCTCAACAGACTGAGACTCCTCTACTTTGTCTTCCTTGGCACCATCTTCTTCTTCTTTGTCTTCCTTCACAACGTCATCAAGGTGAGATCTCGAGGGCCACTCCTGGCTACCCTGGCTGTCATATGACGACATTTCTTCCTCTACAGGGTCAGAGATCACCTCCACCTTACCATCACTGATACAGTCAATGGTCTCCTCTTCTTCTTCTTCCTCCTCCAATGGATATGGCTGCGTCTCTAGAGCGCCCTCTGCAGGTGAGGCTTGCTCCATTTTAGGAACCACTTCTGCCATTTTGTTTGTTGAGTCTGTAAGGTTCTCACTTGAGGGAGACACTTGAGGTCTAGGCTCTGGAGCATCTGGAGATTCCGAACCCAGGTCTTCTGACTTTGCTCTGGGTGCCTGTTTGACCAACGGATGAGGAGGATGGGTTGTGTCCTCGGCCAGAGTGGGCTCCATTTCGCCCGCCTCCGTCCCCCAAACCTCGCTGGCCCACTCGTCCAATGAGTTGGCTGAGCTCTGCCGGTTGGCCACCGGCTCCATTGTTGCCATGATGAGACGGGTAGACTGCCAATCTGCTGGCTATGTTGACTTGAAATAACAGTCTGGACTAGTTTGTAACAGTCAGCCTTCAGCAAGTCGGCCCGGGAGGAGGAGGACAGAGAGGAAAAGGAACGTTTAGCGGAGCTGAACAAAAAACAAACCTGGCGTGGAAACCCATTTTCAGATCCATTTTCTACCCTCTAGGCTACAAACGCATGAAGTATAATCTTGTTGTATCATGTCATTCATACTGTATTCCCATACTCCTTCATGTTTGACACACCATTCACTCTGTGTTGTAAAGCTAAATGGTTTATACACCTGTTATAATGCTAACCAATTGTTGTTGTTAATGCATTGCAGAATGGTTATGGTATTGTATTGCATTGTGTTAGTCTTTGGCAATGAGGTAAAAATTACTACCACACACACACGATTCTCCTCCTCTGCAGTAGCCTGACGACTCAAACTGAATTCTAGTTTGCCTCATACTTCAGTGAGGAGAAGAAACGTTCATGGGCGTGGCATTTTGTTGGAGCAATATGGTTGGGTAGCCAGGCAACCTCTGCAGTGCAACTTGTAAAGTTTTCTGCTGAGTGGGTCAATCTTTAATGTGCTTAACCACCTCAGAGCAAGAGGCTCAGCAATGCTCTCTCTCTCACACACATGCATGCGAGTGTTGTACACCAGCTGAGTGAGCAGAACAATGGGTCTGTACTTTGTCCTCATTATTGCCATGGCACCCATGGCACCTCTCCCTCCCTTTCAAATAACTTTAATAGGTTCATTTACACTCCAAAACAGTCTCCCTTTCCAATTTATCACTCAAGCCCCAAAACCACTGTTCCAACCTTTTCCCCCATCCTTACTCTTATCCACACTTTCTCTCTAGCCATCTCATTTATCCCCCTTCTCTCTCACCATCACACTTTCTCTATAGCTATCTCATTTATCCCGTTCTCTCTCACAGTCACACTTTCTCTCTAGGCATCTCATTTATCCCCCTTCTCTCTCACCGTCACACTTTCTCTATAGCCATCTCATTTATCCCCTTCTCTCTCACCGTCACACTTTCTCTATAGCCATCTCATTTATCCCCCTTCGCTCTCACAATCACACTTTCTCTATAGCCATCTCATTTATCCCGTTCTCTCTCACCGTCACACTTTCTCTATAGCTATCTAATTTATCCCGTTCTCTCTCACAGTCACACTTTCTCTCTATCCATCTCATTTTTCCCCCTTCTCTCTCACCGTCACACTTTCTCTCTAGCCATCTCTAGCCTCCCCCCGCTAAACCATTCACAGTGTGATTCACAGTACTGTGTGTTTTCACACACACACACACACACACACACACATTGCCCTGGGTTTTGGCACGCGCTGTAAGGAATCATTAGCAGAGGAATGTGGGACAGAACAGAGAGGACTGGGGGTGAACCAATGGGATGAACAGTAGATCTGGGACAGTACGACAGCATTCGGCAGTCCTGGCCTGGCATACTGCACATTACATTCAGAAAACAATGCCATGTCCTGGCCTGTACATGATTACATTCACATAACAATGCCCCGTTAGAGCGGACAAGCCTGGACACCTTCACTATGAATGGAGGAACATGGGATAGGACATGGGGTGATTGGTTTATAACTGGCCATCCTGCTCATTGGTCAACCATTACATTTCCATTACATTACCATTACCATTACACATCTTCAAAGTAGATCATACTTTTAAAACATATATGAATATTGGAAATGTGCAAGTCATCCACAAAGGTAGTGTACATTGGGACGCAGTCTGACTTCGATTCCAACAGTGAATACATTTAAAATGGATATGTAACTGGGTGTTCCTCCACTTGAGAAAAGAACAGGTCCTTGGCTGAGGGACACACACACACGAAAATGATGTTTTTCGCCACAGTAGGGAGGAGTAAACATTTAACTTTTGTGAGAAAGAAAGCTCTTTAAATCCCTATTTAGGAACACACACACACAGTCTTGTTTAACCTTGTGGGGACACGCATTTGATTCCCATTCAAAATCCTATTTTCCCTAAACCCTAACTCGAACGTTAACCCTAACTTTAACCCCGAAACCTAACCTTAACCCTTACCTTATCCCTAAATGGCAAGAAATTGCCTTTTTCCTTGTGGGGACTGAGAAAATGTTCCCAGTTGGTCAGATTTTTGTGTATTTACTATTTGTGTGGGGCCGCTCTAGCAGGGCAAAAATTTGACAAACTGACTTCTAGGCCGGTGCCATCTTTAATGTCACTGAGCTCTTCAGCAAGGCCATTCTACTGCCAATGTTTGTCTATGGAGATTGCATGGCTGTGTGCTCGATTTTACACAACTGTCAGCAACGGGTGTGACTGAAATAGCCAAATGCACTAATTCGAAGGGGTGTCCACATACTTTTGTATATATAGTGTATTTTACAGGGAGCACAAAGCTAACCTCCAATGGGACTGTCCCATGATATTCCCATGTGCCGTGGGGTAACAGGGAGTTGGGAAAGATGCAGATTAGTGGGATATAATATAATAGGCTTATATTTCTCCTCATTAGCAACGAGGCTAAACTTTATCAAAGGAGCTTCAGGAAATGTGATCATCATTAAATATACATTTCCCACAGGGGGTATTGCATATAAACTTCATATTTTCTTTTATGGGTGGTAATTATTTTATATGGACATCTAGTGGTATGTAAAATATGTTTTCCATATAATAAACATTCAATAAAGACAATAAACCAACAGTATATTACAAATGAGATCTGCAACAGGAATTTATAATCTGATACAGCTAACCTTCTACACACAAGGAGGACTACACTGTACCGATACAATGGTTACATACAGTGCATGGCACACACTGTGACATCACTTTAAAGGAGCCCCTCATTACCTAGTAAGTTCATGGCACGTACCTGTTGATATGGTATCGTCTGTGCTGGTGACGACGCCACTGGACTGGAACGTTTCTGATCTACAGGGAACCTTCTTTTTCTTGTTGTGGAATTTGGGACGTCAATCCTAAAGGTACGTCTTGTCTAATCAGAACCTAAAGTAAGACCAAGTACCCAATGGTTCTGAAAGTAGGTTACTCTTTCCCTGGCCCTGTCCATACTCACACCCACATTTCCCCACTTGCTTGTGCACGCCCACATCTGCAGAAACACTCTCTCACTCACAAATGACGAATTGTTCACTGTTCCATCCAGTTTAATCTGAGAATTAACAGTATGAGCACTTTAATGCATGGACAAATGAGGTTATGCCAAATTATACAAAAGTAATCCAATTATAAAACATTTTTCCTTCCCATTGTGCATAGAGTTTGGAGCGGTCCTAATGACGTCCCGACATTCCTGCTGGATCCCACTGTCTCTGTGAATTAGCTGAAGCTCTTGGACATGAATTCACCCTGTGAACGTAATTGCATCTGTTAAGCCAAGTTAAGCCAAGCCAAGAAGACAGAATAATATGACAAATCGTGCATCTTTTTTTCAAAATTCTACAGGTCATCGAGAAACAGTAAACACAGCATTGTTGTATTACAAAACAGATGACAGAAAAAGTGTCTCTACATCTGTCTCACGGCACCCACTCTCTGATCATCGGTACTCTCTCTGATCACACTGATCAAGCTTCTTCTTCGTCCTCTCCTCAGTCTTTCCAGATGAGCAGATAGAAATAGCCTACACCAGTGTTTCTCAACTCCGGTCCGAATCTACCCCCAACAGTACACATTCTTGTTGTAGCCCTGGGCAACCACGCCTGATTCAACTTGTCAAGGCCTTGATGATTAGTTGACTAGTAGAATCAGGTGTGTTTGTGTGGATCTACAACAGAAATGGGGGTACACCAGGACCAGAGTTGAAAAACACTGGAATACCCCCTAACAGTAAGTTGTTCTGGATAAGAGTATCTACTAAATGGCTCAAATGTACAATTATATAAATGACCCACTTCCTCACCAGACAGTCGGGGCAGCAGGTCTCCAGGAAGACCCCAGTGAGGTTGAATTGGCCCCCCACGTCGAACTGGAAGGTGCTTTTGCCGTTGCTGAGTGAGATATTCTAGGTTAGATACTCGCATCGGTTGCCGAAGCGGTTAGTCTGGGTGTAGTGGACGGTTGTGGTGGTGTTGGAGTTCTGGGTGGTGTTGGAGTTCTGGGTGGTGTTGGGGGTAGAGGGTGAAAACTCCATGGTGATGCCGTCTCTGGTCTGTGAGAGAGGAGATACAGAAGCCACTATAGAAACAATCATTACAACATACAAAATTGTCAAAGAACAATTACCGGTACAATGCATGTGGAAAGGCAAGTGTGCTAAAAAGCTATTTAAAAAGGGGAAATATGCAGTTGTTACATTCTTTTTTGGTATTTTATGATATGTACCCATTGATTCTTTAAGAATATAACTTATAAATGCCTCATGAGCTTCAACTGTCACACCCCAACAGAACCCCAAATATAAGCTTGTTTTAATCAAATGGTTTGTAAACATTGTAAATGCCTCAAAACCTGCTTAAAACTATACTTGTGATATATTGGATGGTCAGTCCTTGCATCCATAGCTCTGTCTATGAATTTGAGAGTGGTTACATTTCTCCAGGCCTATCCCTTGTTTTAATTTTGGACTAGGGTCCGCATAGGGCTCTAGGGAATAGGGTGCCACATAGTGTGTCTGGTACAGTACACAGTGCAATTTACCTTTTGTATGTTCAGAGCACTGGTGTGGCTTAGCGTCGTCCCGCAACTAGGCATTTATTTAACGATTCTAACTTTTACTTGTATGTCTACAAATGCCTAGTTGTGGAAAGAACCGTTCCGGAAAATGGAACACCCTGGATAAAAACAGGTTTTGTATTATTCGTAGAGATTATGCCTTTGTTGACAATAAAAGTTTGTTTGTAAAACCCTATAGTTTAGGGTTGGTTGATTTTCCCGGATTGACTGACCTTCATGTCTTAAAGTAACAATGGACTGTCGTTTCTCTTTGCTTATTTGAGCTGTTCTTGCCATAATATCGACTTGGTATTTTACCAAATAGGGCTATCTTCTGTCTACCACCCCTACCTTGTCACAACGCAACTGATTGGCTCAAACGTTTTAAGAAGAAAATAAATTTCACAAATTAACAAGCCACACCTGTTAATTGAAATGCATTCCAGGTGACTACTTCATGAAGCTGGTTAAGAGAATTCCAAGAGTGTGCAAAGCAAAGCTGTCATCAAGGCTAAGGGTGGCTACTTTGAAGAATCTAAAATCTAAAATATAATTTGATTTGTTTAACAATTTTTGGTTACTACATGATTCCATATATGTTATTTCATAGTTTTGATGTCTTCACTTTTATTCTACAATGTAGAAAACAGTAAAAATAAAGAAAAACCCTGGAATCAGTAGGTGTGTCCAAACTTTTGACTGGTACTATACTTCAAAATAGACAATATACAAATATTTTTAAACAACTTAATATTCTTAAAACATGACAACATTATATCTCAAATATTTTGGGGGATTATTTAGGTTTCTAACAACACTGCAGAGGAATCTGATGCGTAGGCTAAAAGTGATGCCCGACAGCGTTCTCTACTACATGGTTTCCCAACCCTCTCCTCGCCCCCCCAGACGTTTCACATTTTGGTTTTAACCCTAAACTGGCACACCTGATTCAATTAGTCAACACCCAAAACGAGTTACTGGAAAACTGCAGGTGTTAATTCCTTAACACTGAGAAAGTGTAGTGGCATCAGCTCTTAACAAAGTCTTAATTTAGTGTGGACCCTATAGACTCTGGAAAAGTGTTCAATTGAACACTCAGAGTTGATTCAACACTGGACAATTTGCTGTGAACATTCCTGCTGGATTCCATTGTCTCTGTGAATTAACTGAAGCTCATTTACTTTAATTAACTCAATGAATGTCATTAAATCTGTTAAAGAAGCCAAGAAGACAGACTGATATGATACAGTACAATCATACAGTACATCGACAAACAGTACATACAGAACATGCTATATTACAAAGCAGAAAAAGTGTCTCTACATCTCTCTTTCACTGCCCCACTCACTCAGAATCTATACTTGTATCACATTGATGGATCTTCTTCTTCTTCTACCGGTCTTAAGAGGTTAGGGAATCAGGGACGATAGGAATCACAGAGGGGTTTCCCAAGATACATCAGCACTGGTGGCGGGAAGCCCCAGGCAGTCCACGTTTCCTGAACTACTCCATCTCCTCTTCCTCCACCTTCCTCAGCAGGTACAGGTCCGTGGACTCCCTTATTACGGAGCTCACCTTGTATTGAAAAGGAGATGAGATACCATTATGTTAGCTTGAAGAACATCTTCAATAAGACCAAACAGGTTTATGTTACACAGAGCATTATGGGTACTGTAGTTAATCATGCTACCCACCTCATCACCAGGCAGTCTGGGCAGGAGGTCTCCAGGGAGACCCCAGTGATGTTCCAAAAGCCCCTCATGCCTAACTGGAAGGTGCTGTTGCCGTTGACGATGGATGCTGTTGGGTATATACAGTCCTTGCACCAGCCGCCATGCCGGGTCAGCCTGAGTGTAGTGGACGGTTGTGGGGGTGTTGGGGTTCTGGTGTTGGTAGCAGATGTAAACTGCATGGTAACAGTTCTCTCTGTGAGAGAAGAGATGTGGTTATTATTAGTTTTCATACAGCAGCCACAAAAACAATCACAATATAAAAAAACAATCAAAAAACAATTACAATATCAAAAACCAATTACAATGAATAATGGGGAATGACAAGTCAAATGTTGCCTAGTAGACATGCAATTTAATCTAAAATGGCACACTATTCCCTATATAAAGCTTTAATTTAGACCACGATCAAAAGCAGTGCTCTTCATACAGGGAAGAGGGTGCCATGTAGGGAATAGGGTGCTACCTTGAGAGCGAACATGGTTGAGTAATACCAGGGGTGGCTCACACTGTCTGCGACGAAGGTCCATCTTCCCATGAGCTGCTGGTCTAGTCGTGGTGGATCCATGGGCTTAAGGAGGTCCTCACAGGCTAGAGGAGCAGCAGGAGCTGATTGGCTCGAAGACTGGAAGCAGAGGAGAGCTGTGGCATATAGAGCGAACATGGCTTTAGTCTCTAGGCTTCACTATATCTATGCACCATATATATCTACTGTGGGTCTATCTACAGTATATCTATAGAATCTACAATATGCGTCACTATATTTCTCTTATATTTCTATATCTACAGTATCTATCTACTGTATGTCTATACTTCACTGATGTGTCTGTGTAAAGAACACTGGGGCTGGGGTAGAGGGGTCCAGCCATAGCTCTGCTGTCCTGCTATGTTAAAACGTTCTTCAAATGTCAGAAAGTTGCACAGTGGCAGAGTGGCAGGAAAATTGCCCTTTTTAATGGAAAATTCCAGGATTGCAAAATAAAAAGCTTTTTTAATGTTCATCTTATGTACAGTTGTGTGCTCATACCTGGGACTTCACATAGTCAAACATATAACTAGACATGTACATTTTTACATTTTAGTCATTTAGGAGACACTCTTATCCAGAGACTTACAGAAGCAATTGGAGTTAAGTGCCTTGCTCAAGGGCACATCGACTAGTCGGCTTGGGGATTCCAACCAGTGACCTTTTGGTTACTGCCCCAATGCTCGTAACCACTAGGCTACCTGTTGCCCCATTTTTATATTCTCCCAAATAATATTACATTTCTTAGTAAGAGTTTTTTCTACAGACAGTATATCAATTGCTTTGGTATAGTATACTTAAGTAATAAGGCACGAGAGGGGTGTGGTATTTGGCCAATATACCACGGCTAAAGGCTGTTCTTATGCACCAATCAATGAGGAGTGCCTGGCTACAGGCCTTAGCCGTGGTATATTGGCCATATACCACAAACCCCCGAGGTGTCTCATTGCTATCATAAACTGGTTACCAAGGAAAGAAATACATGTTTTGTCATACCCGTGGTATACGGTCTGATATACCACAGCTTTCAGACAATCAGCATCCAGGGCTCAAACCACCCAGTTTATAAAATACAATTGACCTTTGCTATGTTCAGAGCACTGGTGTGGCAAAAGCCTGTGGGTGAAAAAGTTAGTGTCTGAATCCCAAATGGCATCCTAATGCCCAAGGGCCCTGGTCAAAGGTAGTGCACTATGGAGGGAATGGGGTGCCATTTGGGACGCACCCATTGTGTGTTTTGACTCTTCACGTCAAAGGTTACTCAATAATCTGTGTGCTTGATCTTAGAATGGAGCAACATGGTCGTTTTTCATTGTCCAATGTTGACAAACGGTTAGACAAGAGACAGGACATCCAATAATATTTCACAAACCTCAGTTTAATCATTAAACCATTATTGATTGATTCAAAAGTATCCTGTTGAAAAGAAAAACATACATTCTATACATAAACCCCACTCCCGCTCAAATTCATGTTGGCTATATACATGCAAGAGTGCTGTGTGTATTCTATGGAAAATACACTGATCAAATAAAATGCATAGAATTTAGATATAAAAAAAGACTTTCCCTTTAACAATTGATAATGGACCAAAATAAGATTCAAAACCAAAAGAAGATGCAAAATCCTGGCCACTTTCCCGAAAATTCAGAGGTTTTCCAGAAATCCCAGTTGGAAGATTCCCTGAATCAGGAAGGAATAGGCAGGAGATCCAAAATCCTCCAACCAGGAAAACCTGGGCATTTTCTGAAAGTTAATGGAACTTTACAAACCTTGATAAACACTCAAAGTAGGCAAGCAGGGTAACACATACAACAAATACAAAGACAATGGAATAAAGATCTTAAACTGTATGTAGACTATCAAGATGAGACATAACTGCACCCAAAAAGGCCCACGATTCCCTTTACATACACTGTACAAAACATGAGGAACACCTTCCTAATATTGAATTCCACCCCCTTTTTGCCCTCAGAACAGCCTCAATTTGTTCCAGGCACGGACTACAAGGTGTTCCACAGGGATGCTGGCCCATGTTGACTCCAATGCTTCCCACAGTTGGGTCAAGTTGGCTGGATGTCCTTTGAGTGGTGGTCCTTTCTTAATCCACACAGAAAGCTGTTGCGTGTGAAAAAGTTCTTGACACAAACTGGTGCGCCTGGCACCTTCTACCAAACCCTGTTCAAAGGCATTTAAATATTTTGTCTTGCCCATTCACCCTCAATGGCACATGTTCACAATCCAGGTCTCAAGGATACAAAAAAATATATCCTTCTTTAACCTACACTGATTGAAGTGGATTTAACAAGCGACATCAATAAGGGATCATAGCTTTCACCTGGTCAGTCTGCCATTGAAAGAGCAGGTGTTCCTAATGTTTTGTACACTCAGTGACCTACTTTTAACCAGAGACCATAGACCCTGGTCAACAGTAGAGCACTTTGTAAGGACTAGGGTTTCATTTCAGACACATCCCTACTGTACTGGTCATGATACAATCCTCAGGCCTTTCTGACACATCCCTACTGTACTGGTCATGATACAAACCTCAGGCCTTGCATTGGACAAAATAAGATAAGGACCTTCGATAAGCATTTCCCGCTCGACAGAACTCTTATCACAACCTGCACATGTAGTCCAGTTCAGTTTAAAGCAGGTTCTGTGTGAGTAGTAGGGTGGATACACAGATACAGCATAATGGATCAAGACTGGTCTTTCATTCTCAGTACCAGCCAACAATAACACAGCCAAGGCTGACAGGGTTGTGGTCAATTAGAATAAAAAAATTAAAAACTGACTCGAACAGGGAGGGCCTACCTGGACCTGGTCCAATAAGAAAAACACTGGTTTTTATTTTTCATTTCAAAGCACTTCGCCCTACTGAACAAAACCCAGGTTCCTCTGGATGGGTAACTGAGCTATACTCTTAGGGAAGGGGATCCACAAGGCACTTCAATAATAACACACCATCTTACCGCCCTCATCATTTACAGTGTTAGAGGCAGAATCAAGTCCCTCTTGTAGTACTCAACAGAGAAAGCATTGGAGAATTTGGTAGAGATAGAGAGCGAGCGAAATGATCGATCACATGACGGAGCAGCACTGGCAGGTCTTGCGTTTGGGAGCCACACCGACCCCTCCTTCCGCCTCTCCCCTGGTAGCGGTCAGTGTCTCTGGGGCGGCTGGAGCCTGCTCCCCCAGGGCCAGGGTCTGGGCCTTGGATGGGAACAGCAGGGGCTCCTGCTCTGGCTCTGCCTCAGTCTGGGGCTCCACTAGGGACACCTCCAGGAACTGGCCCCCAGGGAGGATTGCTGATTCTGGGGCCACCGAGGCCTCCTCTTCCCCCTTGACTTCCACTTCAGTCTTCACTTCCACATCGCCCTCTGGCGGCTCGCTTGCAGCCTCTCCCTCTGCGTCGGGCCTGGGGGTGAGTAAGGTCTCAGAGTAGACAGGAACGGCAGCCACAACGCTATCTAGGGCATCACCTGGGGCCTGCAGGTCAGACACATGAGCTTCCTCTACTGGCTGTGCCTGTTCCTCTCCACCACCTTTTGCCCCACCCTCTATCTGTCCTTCTAAATCTCCTGTTACTGTGTCCATCTGTCCTTCTCCTAAATCTCTGGTTACTGTGTCCATCCGTCCTTCTCCTAAACCTCCGGTTACTGCCTCTGCCTCAGTCTCTTTCGCTACTTCTGAGGACTCTTCAGGAGTTGTCTCTGGTTTCGCCTCCTCAATTCCTCCTTCCTCAGGAGATTCTGAGCTCGGAATGGACGCGGCCGAGTCTATTTCCCGTTCCTGACCCGGAGGGGAAAGGTAATTTGCCAGCTCGTCTCCCTCGTCCGTGATAATCACTCGCTCCGCTCGCATCATGAGCACTCCTCCTTCCTCGATTACCGGAGCCACGCCTGGCTCCGCCTCCGTGGAACCCAGGAACGCCATGGTAACGGCACCATCTTCAGGGACGACCGCCACTGGACCGTTGGTGCCGTTGGGCAGTCCGCCCTCCTCTGATGCATCGTGGGTAGCAGCTTGCCCCTCCCCCTCTCCTCTCCCATTGGTGAGGATCTCAGCTCTTTCCAATAGTGCTGCCTCAACTGTTCCTAGAACTGTGACAAGACAGACAGATCATAGTTAGGAAATGTTTCAATCATCTTCCCAGTCTATCAGCAAGACCATTGGCAAGGATGCACATTAATCTTACCAAGCTCTGGAAAGTCCAGCTAGAATAGTGAGCACAGAAGAAGCAGGAGAGTGGAACATTTGTAGAAACTTGGAGAAAGTTATGGAGAGTGAAGGAGAAAGACAAGAAAAGAGGCCGGCCAATGGAACGAGTGATATTAGAAATCCAAAAGAAGAGAAGGGAGAGCAGCTTCCAGAATCAACACTGTTCTGTCCTGGACTCATGACAGAAGGTCAATATGATAGGAGCGACATTTCAGCACCAAGCCAAAGGCATGTTGCCAGTCCGTGTGACCCTGGATCCTACCAACCAGAACATTTCCACTGACTTGGCTTGTGTTGTGTGCTCTTTGCCCCATAGAAATAGAATTACTAGACCCATCATGGTGCAGCCAAACAGCAGCGGTCTAATGGGATTTTCCCATTCTAGAAATTCTATTTCTACGCTTTTCCCCTGATAAGTGAAGTTAACACATGAGATTCTTCATCAGCATCAATTTATATGTATTCATCTCATTCAAATGCATCGATACTGTATACGCCTGTATGAACGTCCACTGACGTATGAACACAACGTACTGCCTTGGTGATACAAACACCATCAAAGGCCAGTACAGTCTGTAGTGTCTTCTGGGACTAGAACCCATTTCAGTTGATTCAGACTGAAGGACAGATGATGGTAACACTGTTAACCCCTTACCGGATTCGGCCTCTACTTCTTCCTGTCCATTCTCCAAGATGACTGCTTGGACTGCTTCTGTGGGAAGAGCTGGAAATAATATATAGATTTTTTAAATCAGTGTTTATCAAGCCCACCGTTCAACAGTCCCGATTCTGTTTAAATCTATTGGGTTATTTACAGACGTCTTTTTACCACACATCCCATTCATTATCAACTCGCAAACAGAAACAAAGACTTATTCTTTTATCTTTCAACAATTCAATTGATTGGATCAAGTAATATAAAGCTGGCGGGAAACAAATGCTACCAGCGACTGCTACTAACAGTAACAGGTGGTGACAGCTTGACAGTCGTTCATTCATTCAGACACGGGTGACACCTACCTGCTGTAGCCTCCACCACCACCGGCTGCATTCTATTGGAGGAGACAGACAGGGGCGGTTAGACACTCCAACCAGATACCATTCTGTTATTATTTTCAGTCTCAAGTTGAAACCATGACCCTAGATGAGCAATGCCATTATAAGGGTAGAGTAGCAATGTCATTCGTGCATTTTCAACCCACAAGAGGGAGTTAATTCGACTTTAGGGCCCACCATCCACCAGTGACTATTCAATACGAAATATTTCTACTTTAAAAAGGTCGACTCCGTGAAATGACGCTGCCACGAGCAGCACCGCAGATGGAGATGAGTGAGATGCAAAGACTGTTTTAGAGGGGAAGACACACATAGTACCTGCGCATGTGTACGGGGTTCGCTTAGTTACAGCCTGGTAGCCAGTGCACCAAAGCAGTGTAGAAGTTGAGCCTCGCGCTTCAACGCTCTTAGTTGTTATGGAAATTGACCCACTATGCCCTTTACCTTCTGCATCTACGTCAGATCACTGAGTCGACCTTTAACGAGGGTGGGAGCACCCCTTTATAACAAGAGCCCAGTGTTGAGGGTAGTCCCATCTCTGCCACGCCACAAAAAGCCCCACTATCACACGAGTCAACCTTCACAGGTCCGCTCCTCGGCGACGAGAGTAAATAACACGCTCAGTTTGTGATTCACGTCTCTACAACCTCTAAAATCAAGGTCAGGAGAAGAAATACAAAACAAAAGGAACAAAAGACGAAGAGGAGAGGAGAATTCTTTGTTCTAAAAAAATAAAAGGTAATTCTGAGGTAAACAGGCACAGTCGCCTTGAGGTGGAGCGATTACACACGTCTAAGTGGTACATTGTTTATGCAAGGAGGGCTTGGTCGTTCTGAAGCTGCTGCTTCTGAACGAGAGGTGCTACATCAAAGCTGCATTAACGTATTATTATGGAAAAATGTATTGTTCCTCTGAAAGGAGCCTCGTCGGTCAGGACTGGTGGGAAGTAATGACCGGGCTACTTGTTCAGCATGTGTTCTAGCTCGCCCATTCAATTGGTCTGTGTGCTTGTGTATCAGTGAGTGTTTGTGTGCGTTACTCACAGCTTGGCCATTCAAATTCGCTCTCTGTGTGTCTGTGCAGGGGTACACATTTTGGTGCCAGAAGTCCTCACAAGAATAGTAAACCAAGTGAGGACGTCTTGCCAGTCCTCACTAGTAAAAAATATATTTTAGGCTTAGGGGTTAGAATTAGAGTTTAGGGGAAAGATGTGAATCAATTGTTGGTCCCCAAAAGGTCTTCACAAGTATAGTAAGAGATAGTGTGTGTGTCACTCACAGCTCGGCCTTCTTCCGTCTGCCGCTCCAGTTCCTCCTCTTCCTCCGCTAACCGTTGACTCTCTGTCTGCAACCTGACACACAGTTTTTTTAGCGTTCGGTTCCCAATCTCAGCCAGAACAAACCGCTCACTTTTAACCTCGCATTGATAAAAGGTAGTGCTATCAGACACTTCCAATACATGAAAATACACGATAAACCCCTACGAGGTGCAGAGACTATAACCCCTACGAGGCGCAGAGACTATAACCCCTACGAGGTGCAGAGACTATAACCCCTACGAGGTGCAGAGACTATAACCCCTACGAGGTGCAGAGACTATAACCCCTACGAGGTGCAGAGACTATAACCTCTAAGGTCAGAGGTGGGTGTACAATCTGAAGCTGGGGTCTAATAAACAGCCACAACCCTAGACAGACAACATGGAAAGTATAGAACGTCTTAGAGAATAAGAGTCTTCATACAGCTACTGTGTAGACTATGAGGTGAGGCTGGCCTGCTACAAACACACTGCATGTACAGCACAACACAGATAGGAGTTGAGAGCATAAAGCCCTAGAAAGAAAGTGTGGTGAGTATGGTATCTATGGTGTGAACCAAGTATCGAGAGTATCTAGTAAGTATCTAGCCCTACACAGGTAAATGTGGTGAGTATACAGGTAGCCCTACACAGGTAAATGTGGTGAGTATACAGGTAGCCCTATACAGGTAATGTGGTGAGTATACAGGTAGCCCTATACAGGTAATGTGGTGAGTATACAGGTAGCCCTACACAGGTAAATGTGGTGAGTATACAGGTAGCCCTATACAGGTAATGTGGTGAGTATACAGGTAGCCCTATACAGGTAATGTGGTGAGTATACAGGTAGCTGTATACAGGTAATGTGGTGAGTATACAGGCATCCCTATACAGGTAATGTGGTGAGTATACAGGTAGCCCTATACAGGTAATGTGGTGAGTATACAGGTAGCCCTATACAGGTAATGTGGTGAGTATACAGGTAGCCCTATACAGGTAATGTGGTGAGTATACAGGTAGCCCTATACAGGTAATGTGGTGAGTATACAGGTAGCCCTATACAGGTAATGTGGTGAGTATACAGGTAGCCCTATACAGGTAATGTGGTGAGTATACAGGTAGCCCTATACAGGTAATGTGGTGAGTATACAGGTAGCCCTATACAGGTAATGTGGTGAGTATACAGGTAGCCCTATACAGATAATGTGGTGAGTACAGGGTGTATAATAGGAGATTCCCACTTGTCTATGCGTTGCTCCATCTCCTGGGCCTGGGAGCCCCACAGTGGGGAACGGGGCTCTGGGGATGTGGGGGAAGAGGGGCCGTCCATCAGCCACTGGTCTCTAAGAGACTTCCTCTGGATGGAGAGGGAGGACACAGGGAGAGAGGGAGGACAAAGGGAGAGAAGGAGGGAGGACACAGGGAGTGAGGACACAGGGAGTGAGGACACAGGGAGTGAGAACACAGGGAGAGAGGGAGGGAGGACACAGGGAGAGAGGAGGGAGGACACAGGGAGAGAGGGAGGGAGGACACAGGGAGAGAGGGAGGGAGGACACAGGGAGGGAGGGAGGGACGGAGGGAGGACACAGGGAGTGAGAGAGGGAGGGAGGACACAGGGAGAGAGGGAGGGAGGGAGGACACAGGGAGAGAGGGAGGGAGGGAGGACACAGGGAGAGAGGGCACAGGGAGAGAGGAGGGAGGGAGGACACAGGGAGAGAGGAGGGAGGGAGGACACAGGGAGTGAGGGAGGGAGGACACAGGGAGAGCAAGAAGATGCATGTCAGTCAACGTTGTCAATGTCATAGACATCATCCAAATCATGCACTCCTACTCAGACATAACAAGAGCTGAATGCAGCACGGCCTAGTCTTTAAACCTGACAGGTTGGTCTTTATTCTCACACACTGTTGTTATGGCTGTGACCTTTAAACCTGCCCATCCAATCAGCTTAGGTCACATCTCTCTATTAGACCTCATTCCCCACTCCACTTCCTTTCAATAAACCCCTCAACAGGTGTGCCCATCCCTTTAACTCATATCCCATACATTCAGACAGGAACACACACCTTTCTGCCCCAAGTGTGCACATGCTCACTACACCTCATAGATTTAAAAGATTTCTATCCCATGCTTACACCAATCCAATGCTTTTAAATGCATGAGGGGAAGTGAATGAGCGCACACTTTTGCGAGCAAGGTAACGAATTAGGACACAGGGTCTCTCCTGTCCTTCCCCTCCCCCTGCCTTCTCTCCCCCTCTCCTCTCCGCTGGCCCCCTCTCACCACCTCAGCTGAAGGTGAACTGTAGAGCAGAGCCCCGACAGGAAGTCTGCAGAGAGCACTTCCTTCCTGTTCTGGAGCAGCACAGGTCCTCTCAGAGTGCCAGAATGTGTGTTTGCAGAGCACATCCCTCTAACCCAACAGGACTAATACGAGGTTCAATTAAAATGTATGGTTTTCTCTTCTCTTTGATTGGTGGGTAAAACCCGGAAATTCAGACAAGTAAAAAGATGTATTTTCACTGCATCAGGGATAGAGTACACAGACGTCTCGGCTTTACCGTGTGTAGGTACTGAAGAAGGCTGCAAAACTGAAACATCTGTGCACAGCTAGCTTCACGCGCCGTCTTTTTGAGTGCGGACCCCATCCCAACTTTTTGCATAATTAAGAAATACCCATGGTCCTCCAGGAGCGGCTGAATACAAAACAGTACACCTCCTTCCCCCAGAGAACTAATATGATATCACGTTGCATGATGATAACAATTATAAGGCTATGGTACCTTTGTTGAACTGCGAGGTAGCAACTTTATAGGCTACTTTTACACTCCCTTCAGAGCACTTCAATGAGTGTGTTCCCTTAATAGACGTAAAACCTCTTTAAAAGCGGGCAAATTAAATGCATTTCACTGAGTGGACTTTGCAGTTAGCATTGCGTGACTTCTTCTTCTTCACGTTCGGTAACTTTAATAGCCCTTTTAAAGCTGTGGAGGGTGATAGCAGGCTGTAATTGACCTCTGAGGAAGTCTAGAGACCACTGCTGGTGACAGCCATTGAGAGGTCAATACTGCCTTTACCTCTGAGGAGTATAGAGCAGGGTTTGTTCCTTCAGTAGTCGGTACAGTACAGTTGTAGACAGAGGCGTTCTTGTAGGTTAGAAGCTAGCCAACCAAAAACAGTGGTTTATGCAAGTTCGTTACAATTTAGCCTTAAAAGGGTGGTTGGGGAAATCATTCTTGGAGGTGGCTCCAGGTAGCAGACTAAGGCAGACCAGTCACCTCAAACCATTTTCTCATTGGGTGTACAAAAACACACAGCAAGGATTTGAGGAATGCGCCCTAGGGCAGTGGGAACGCCAATCTGGAAATGGCGTGAAAACAATAGAGACATCCAGTGCAGAGAGCAGAGCACGTAAACACACACGCACACGATTCTAGTGAAGGAAGGTCAAACCTCCAAACTCTGGCAGGCAGTTTCAGGAAGGGTGTGTGTGTGTGCGTGCGTGCGTGCGCGCTCTCTCAAGTGGACTAGGAGTTGTGTGTTGCTTGGAATGGAATTTGGAACTGAAGTAATCCCCTTGCTAACAAGCTGGAATGAGTCCGTACAGGATTTTGGCGGAACAACATTATGGCCACATTCTACATTTGCGGGGAAAGAAGAATGAGTGTGGGGGTTCTGTCCAGTATCCTTACACCATATTCACAGAGAGAGCACGTGTGTCTGAGTGTGTGATCCCTTTTCTGGCCATTCGACATTACACTTCAAAATAAATAGTCCTACACAGTGAGAGGGGCGACGGGTCGGGGGACAGTGAGAGGGTGATGGTCAGACCAGAGAGTGTCTGTCACCTTGAGCTGCTGTAGCCTCAGCCTCTCCTCCTCCATCTCCCTCTTGGCCCTCTCCTGCTTTTCCTGCAGACGACGCTTCTCCTGAGAGAGAGAGAGAGAGAGAGAGAGAGAGAGAGAGAGAGAGAGAGAGAGAGAGAGAGAGAGAGAGAGAGAGAGAGAGAGAGAGAGAGAGAGAGAGAGAGAGAGAGAGAGAGAGAGAGAGAGAGAGAGAGAGAGAGATAAAACAAAGAGGAGAACACCTGGTCAAACCTGTCACACAGGCTCCATTACCATAGAGAGGTAGCCATAGTCACTGTGTCTCGATGGAAATAGTGTGGCGTTGTTTTACTGGGCTGGGGAGGGGCCTGGTGCGACACACTGCACTATGGGTAAATTATTCAGTAGCTACGGACGGCCAGCGCAAGGAGCAGTGCTTCGTTTCCATGGGCCTGTATGTGTGGCTGTGTGCGTGTCAGACTCACAGTGATCGCCTGCAGTCTCTGTTTGTACTTCTCTGCCTCGTCCATCTTCAATCTGTGTGACAAGACAAGAGGTTAAAGGTTATAGGTGACAGATATAAATGTACCTTAGGAAGTAGTTGAAGTGCTGCTCTAGGAACAGTTTTGCCTTTTAGAGCACAATTAATACGATTATATGGACAGGTGGGGACCTGATCCTAGATCCGACCCGGAGATGCCTGGAAGCCTTAGTTGTTTTTCTGAGAATTCATCTGGACGTTTCTATCTAGCCTGTGTCGTTTCACATTACGTATCCCTTGTGACATGGCCTCAGGCATCACAAGGCAAATGACTGTGTAACTCCATGTTTTGATCCTCACAGCTGACACACAGCGGGACAATATGACTAGCCTGACAAGGTATGTCTGAATACAGCCTGGAGTAAGTGCTGTACCCGCCAACCTTTATTATAGAGTCTTTTGTTTTCTACAATGTAGAAACGGATCGTATGCCATTTAACAGACGCTTTTATCCAAAGCGACTTAGCCACACCTGCATACATTTTACATATGGGTAGTCCCAGGATTTGAACCCACTATCCTGGCGCTGCAATCGATCTATAGAGGACCAGGAGATATATTTCTACTGTGTAGAAACAACAGCGATATTTCCTACTCCCCAAGAGAATATTGGAGACTGGATCCAACACACACAAAATGATTATAGCTTATACCTGCGATCTGGTGTAAAAAGCAACCAATAACCACCTACCCTTCATCCTTCTACACACAGTTCCTATCCTCTGCTCCTTCCCTCAAACCCCAAACTCCCTGGTGTTTGGAAGCATTGGGGCTATGGCAGCTTATAACCAGCTTATGAGCCTCCGTAGGGACTACGTCAGGTCTCATGGGGAGCCAGGAATAGCAGTGAGGAGATAAACAAACCGTCTTTGATGAGGAGCATTGTTGAGCTCCCTACAGCCGGAGTCTGATAATTAGATACAATATGATGATACACATCTAGGAGAGAGGGAGAGAGAACGTTCGAGAAAACTTGCACACAATGACTTAGTATTAGTCCAAGACCGTACTCCATTGTCTTAACAGTATTCACTGAATTGTGGAGATCTCCTACATGCTTCGACGCCACATGAGGGCCCGTATGTAACAGACACTCCTCCTAGACCAGGTCCCTATGCACTACACTTAACTCAATTACATTTACAAATCAAAATTGTAAGTGTAGACTAACAGTGAAATGCTTACATACGGGTCCTTCCCAACAATGCAGAGAGATAAATAATAACGCGAGGAATAAATACACAATGAGTAATGATTACTTATACACACGGTACCAGTAACTGTTACTATGGCAACACTCTCAGACCCCCAAAGACATTAACTAAGTATGTTCCAATCCCCCCCCCAACAAGTTCCCTAGAGAGCTCCCTCAGTTCAGTTCATGAACCAACTAGTTGAGATAGAGAGAGAAAAGAGGCGCAGGCAGGATGGTTAGTCTAGAGGAGGAACTGGTTCAGTGTGTGTGTGCGTACATCCGCTACAGTAGGCGAGAAACCCGTCTTATGGACCCACCACACTAGCTAGCGGTGGCTAATGTTTATTTGGTTGGCATGGCTTCAGTGCAAACACTCCCAGAGCCTTGGTGTGAAATAACACACACACAGTGTGTAAAATGACGTATATTTGCCCTGTGGGGAGGCTATATGGTTTCTGCTAGCGTAGCGTTAGCACTTGCTGTGGGAACAGGTGGTTGTATAGCAAGGGCAGCAGCGCATCTTAATCATGACCGGCCCAGGCGCCCCCAAAGAAATTACTGGCCCTATCACCACCCATATTTCCCTTAAAATGTAAATTATTTTATTGGTAAGGCTGTGTGTTCATATGACTAAGAATTGTAACAGCAGAGCAGAACCTAATCTAAGGGCACATTTGAAGCTGTTACCAGAGAAGCTGCAATATAGCCAATACATTCAGCTCCATGGACGGTGGTCAGAAATTAAACCGTATAAATTGATCAGCACCACGGAAAGCACAAAGCGGTCAAAAAACACCCAATTTTATCTGCAAATAATAGGAAATAGCCTATATTATAAAACACAAACGTATAGATCAATCTCTTGACAGAAACACCGAAACACAGCTAATGACCCAGTACACGCTCGCTGAAGTTATGCACTGCGGCAAAACTGACATACCGGTATTTCAAACGATCTGCCTCCCGCAGAGGCCTATAGCAAAAACACCAGCAAATCAATCAAGTGGAGCATTCAATCGGATTGCTTAAATGGCAGCATGCTCTTTTAACAGTATATGATATGTATGTGCTTACTATTATTCTTATAGCCTAGTTAAACGTATAGGCTATGATGACAATGAAATGGCTCAGCGGCCGTGCACCAGAACATGGTTTCCAAAAACTGACAAGCAATCTACGACTATGCTCGATCTATGTAAATTCATCTCAATAAAGCTTAGCCTGTCCGAGTAGCCTGCCCTGTAAAAATATAAGCTCGCTCACTCACTCATTTGATTGGCATTCGACCGGCCTTGCGCTCTGCAAAGTCGTTGACTGTGGCATTCAAATGCATGGTCCTGGCCCTGGTGATTTCAATGACAGAATGGCCAACCCACTCAGTCTCTCCTGTCCCATGCTGCTCCTCAGGTATGATTGATATATTTTCAGTTTGGAAAAGGAGTGCTCGGCAGGTAGACTCATAAAAAAGGAGCATCGCTGTAACTACTTCCCAAAATGTGACTGGATCCACAATGAGCATCTTGGCCAGGTCTCTCACTATAGTGTGCTTTGCTAGTTCCTTCTTAAAAGAGGCCCTGAAAGAGAGTAATTGGCCAGGGAAGCTTGCTGATATATCTTTGCTGTAATGATCAGCCAGCCGGCTGGTGGTCTCGTAGAGCGCATCATCGTCTGTGTTGGCCAGGGTAGTGGGATGGATGGAGTCAAACAGACTCGTCACTTAACAGCACAATCTTGGTGAGGGCCTTCATTACGTCCACATATCTGTATCTCAGGGCGGCAAGGGGCTCATATCTAGATAAGTCAAAGTCACCATTATTAGTCAGTTGTACAACCGAATGCCTTCAACCGAAATGTGTCTTCCGCATTTAACCCAACCCCTCTGAATCAGAGAGGTGCGGGGGGCTGCCTTTAATCGACATCCACGTCTTCGGCGCCCGGGGAACAGTGGGTTAACTGCCTTGTTCAGGGGCAGAACGACAGATTTTTACCTTGTCAGCTCGGGGATTTGAACTTGCAGCCCTCCGGTTACAAGTCCAACGCTCTAACCACTAGGCTACCTGCCGCCCGCTCGGTGTCCCACCCGCCGGACGATGACGGTGTCCCACCCGCCGGACGTTTTAGTTACATTTTCTTTTCTGATGCAAAATCATATACCACTCAACATTGACCATGTCTTTATGCGATGCCCGAAGAAGGTGTTCAACAGTATCATAAAACTATTTAATCTCTGGCACAGTTTTGACAGAGTCGTTGAGAGACCAGGTTAATATAGCGCGCTGCGCAATGCACATACACAGCAAGCGGCTCTTTTTCTGATATTCTGGCCGGCACACCCGCAATAGACTCCGCTCATGTTAGCAGCTCAACATTTAGAAATATCCAGCCCATTATCCTCTATGCTGCCCAGGATCTTATGTTGAAGCTCAGCTGCGGATGGGTCAGCAGTCTCCAGAAATCCCCAAAACGACTCTGAAGGTCAGATCTGTGGCGATAGTATTTGCATCCCTCATCACTCCCACATAGCGATACACTTGGCTTAACTTGTCTACTTTGGATACATCCGGTGTGGTGTCCATAATAATAGAAACAAAATAATTCCTGCATCTCTCCCTGAATGGCACACTTCACTCGCTCGGCTAAGATATAAATCAGCTCATTTTGGATTTGAGGACTGAGATAGTTAACGGATCCTGCGGGGCGTTCTAACAGTTATTTCAGAACTGGGTCGTAAAATGACAGCAGTTCAATTATACTGAGAACATTCCCGGCCTGGCTTGTGCTCAGGGTCGTATCCGCCGATACCTGACTCCCTGTATCCTCCTCCTCTGTCAAAGTGGCTTCTTCTGGCACGATGGACCAGCTTGGCCTTGGCTCACTTGACCCGCTAAAAGCTGCTGCTGGCAATGATAAACCTACATCATATTTTGGTCCCGCTACATTGCTTGTGCTAGCAATGGCTGAACTTGAACTGCATTTGAAAAAGGAAACTAATTTTGATACCTTCTTTGCTTTTTCATTTTTGGCCTTCCTCTTTTGGGCTTCAAATCACTTTTTAAATCCGTAATTTTCTATTCTCGACTTTCTCTTTTGATTTATTTTTTTGGCCGTTGTCTCTTGATAGCTAGCTCAACTAGTTGCAAAAAAAAACATTTTGTTGGTGAAACCATCAGTGGGATCATTTATCATATTGCCTACGTTTAAGAAAGATATTCTCGTCGAATCGTAGACGTGATGGACCCGCGTCAACAATTAATACTTGGGCATGGTGGAGCGGTATTCAATTACCGCTGAAGCGACGCCACTGAGCAGAGGGTTATATGGTTTATATGGAGCATTCTTATTTTAAGATGCCGCCACCATGTCGGTCTCTCACAGACACACGATTACTAAGCAGTAATAGAAGGTTATGGACTGCTGATGTGTCATGCACAAGTACACAATGTGGTGGACGTGTTGGGGGTTGTGTCAAACTCACAAGCATGCAGCCATGAGCACGCAGACAGTAGTACAGTAGTGAAGGTTTAGTCCAAGCCCAGAACCGGTGACATAAGACATAGGTCAGTGAGGGGTTTCCAGTCAAGTCCCAGATCAAACGATGAGGGTCAGGTTGGGAAAAGGCTAAATCAATTCACATGGTGACATCACCGTGGGGATCAAACAGAGCTCAGCCACGCACACTGACACAATTACCCCCGTGTTGCCGTCGGCGACCGACGCAGCACGACACACTTCAAAGTAATGACTGTTTCTGCTCCATTTCCTCCCGACATTTGGAGTTAGAGAGGGACAGAGACCGGGGTGACCCTGTGATGTTCAGACAGAGAGACAGGAAACACACACACACACACACACACACACCCTTTGTCCATTAGCACAGGTAGTACTTGTTAGTGGAGCATGTCAACACTACCTCAATTAGCGCAGTAATGTTAAGTAAATGTAAAAGTATGGCTTCATTCACATGTATGATGTTTTCAGGGTGCAGACAACAGTTGTACAGTAGTGCCTAAAGCATAAACAGACTGGTATCCTATCCAGGCTGTTCTGATCTGTACTAGTAAGCTACTACTAAGGTGTCATGCCATGGGATAAGACAATGGTATATACTACACTGGAGGTTGCACTGGAGCAATACGCATTGCACTGAAGGTTGGGTCACTTGGGAGTGAAGATGAGATCATAAAAGGGCTCACTTGTTGCCATGGAGACAGTTAATCCAATCTAGAGCGTGAATACCTATATTTTAAGTTAGTGGCCAGAGGCAGTATTTTACTTCCGAGAGGACTTCAAATCAGAATTATCTGGGCTCTACGCCCCTAGCCTCTGGGAGGAAGTGCAATTGTGCTCGACTAGCCTTGACTGGCCACCTCTTGACGACAGAAAGGAAGTCCGGTCTCATTTGTGAATGTGAGAGAGATGTGCTGTGGGGATAAGGTGGTGTGTGGGGGGGGACAGGCTTCAGCATTCAGCACCTAACACAACAAGACAGCCTTTGAAAGGATGCTGAATAGCACCATGGGCCCAACAAATAAAAATAAAGAATTAAGGCTTCTTCCTCTGTCTCACATTAACAATATCATATTCAGGGAATATCCGTGTCAGACACAATGCTACAGTCCAAGGCCATAGGAAACTGGCATTGCATCTCTCTCTGTTTGGGAAGAGGGAAAGAACACACACCAGTAAGTGTCCTCCAGACGATCGGCAACGAGCCATCCAATCACAAAGACCCAGACCTCACACACATACCCTGCTGTTGTTATTGGCTGCCAGTCAGGAGTTGATAGAAATAGACCCCACCAATCATAACGTAGAGTTCCTGGAAAGAGTACCCATTCTTTATGTGTGTGTGAGAAAATAATCAAAGGCAATTCCTCTGTGTGTGTGTGTACACTCAATCATAGAGTCTGTAGCTTGAAGGGGCGATTTGTTGCACAGTGCTTTTTCATCACAAATATATTTTCCGTACCTCACAGAGGGTCAGTCTAGTAGAGAAATCCTCTTTGTCATGGTTGTGCTGCTGGTTTAGACACAGACACCAACCTAGGAGGAGACAAATCAATCACAGTGTTGCGAGTGTGTGAGAGAGAGAGATGAGAAGAGTGTGTACGTGACCGAGTGTGTCTGATATACAGTACCAGTCAAGTTTGGACACCTACTCATTCAAGGGTTTTTCTTTAAATTTTACTATTTTCTACATTGTAGAATAATAGTGACGACATCAAAAGTATGACATAACACATATGGAATCATGTAGTAAGCAAATAAAGTTATATTTCATATGAGAAACTTCAAAGTAGCCCCCCTTTGCCTTAACGACAGCTTTGCACACTCTTGGCACTCTCTCAACCAGCTTCATGGGGTAGTCACCTGGAATGCATTTCAATTAACATATGTGCCATGTTAAATTTTATTTTGCTAATGCTTCTTCTTCTTAATGCGTTTGAGCCAATCAGTTGTGTTGTGACAAGGTATACAGAAGATTGCCCTATTTGGTAAAAGACCAAGTTCATATTATGGCAAGAACAGCTCAAATAAGCAAAGAAAAACGACAGTCCATCAATACTTTAAGAAATGATCAGTCAATACAGAACATTTCAAGAACTTTGAAAGTTTCTTCAAGTGCAGTCGCAAAAACCATCAAGCGCTATGATGAAACTGTCTCTCATGAGGATCACCACAGGAAAGGAAGACCCAGAGTTACCTCTGCTGCAGAAGATAAGTTCATTGGAGTTACCAGCCTCAGATATTGCAGCCCAAATAAATGCTTCAGAGTTCAAGTAACAGACACAGCTCAACATAAACTGTTCAGAGGAGACTGCGTAAATCAGGCCTTCATGGTCGAAACGCTGCAAAGAAACCACTACTAAAGGACACCAATAAGAAGAGACTTGCTTGGGCCAAGAAACACGGGCAATGGACATTAGTGGTGGAAATCTGTCCTTTAGTCTGATGAGTCCAAATTTGAGATTTTTGATTCCAACCGCTGTGTCTTTGTGAGACGCAGAGTAGGTGAACAGATGATCTCCACACGTGAAGCATGGAGGAGGTGGTGTGATGGTGCTTTGCTGGTGATACTCTGTGATTTATTTAGAATTCAAGGCACACTTAACCAGCATGGCTACCACAGCATTCTGCAGATACGCCATCCCACCTGGTTTGCGTTTAGTGGGACTGTCATTTGTTTTTCAACAGGACAATGACCTAAAACACACCTCCAGGCTGTGTAAGGGCTATTTGACCAAGGAGAGTGATGGCGTGCTGCATCAGATGACCTGGCCTCCACAAATCACCCGAACGCAACCCAATTGAGATGGTTTGGGATGAGTTGGACTGCAGAGTGAAGGAAAAGCAGCCAACAAGTGCTCAGCATTTGTGGGAACTCCATCAAGACTGCTGGAAAAGCATTCCAGGTGAAGCTGGTTAAGAGAATGCCAAGTGTGCAAAGCTGTCATCAAGTCAAAGGGTGGCTAATTCGAAGAAACACTTGTTTAACACTTTTTTGGTTACTACATGTGTTATTTCATAGTTGATGTCTTCACTATTATTCTACAAAGTAGAAAATAGTAAAAATAAAGAAGAATATATATATTTATTGTGTGTGTGTGTGTGTGATGACAGGAATCTATGGTGTTTGCTTGGGCCAGATCCAACAACACACTGCCCACTATAATTTCTTTGTGACAGGCTGGGTCAGGGGAATGAAAACACTGCATTCCTATTGAGCGGTGTCTGTATGTATGTGTATGCTGCAATAGCAGCCCAGCGCCAACAGTGAACAGACTGGGAGTGTGGCAGGGATTACCAAAGTAAACTACAGATCACCATTCTTAGTCATTTATCAAGCAAATTAATCAAGTCATTTACCCCACACAACCAATGTTAGTGGATATAATGACTTCCCACACACACACACACACACACACACACACACGCCACTTTAATATTTCAGTATTGCATCATTATCTGCAATGGTGCTTGGAGTGCACAGTAATGTCATTATCATCTCCCATGACATGTAGGTTTGTGTGGGATGTTTCCCCCTTCCTCCTCTTCACATAGTGTTGGGCTGTAAGGAGTCTCAGCCCAGGGTGCATCAATGCCCCCTCTGTCAGGTGCTCCTTTGAGTACCGCGCGCACGCGCACACACACACACACAATAGTGTCTCTGTTCGACCAGGGGCCGGGCTTCTCCTCCTCCACCGCGCTCTCTGCAATATCCTCCACTGGTGCAGTCATGGAACACTAATGTACAACCCCTTTCCACACACACACACACACACACACACACACACACACACACACACACACACACACACACACAACCATCTCTTCACTCACTGCCTACCTGATCCCTCAACCCTGGAGGCAGCTCTCTAAGCCTGGCCTACTGAACACATCTCTGAGGGGAATTACCAGCTGAACTATCTGAGCTACACTGGCTGCGTCCCAATGGCACCCCATTGCCTACATAGTGCACTACTTTTGACCAGAGCTCTATGGGCCTGGGTCAAAAGTTGTGTACTACGTAGGGAATAGGGTGCCATTGGGACGCAGCCAGTGAATTGAGGGGAGTTAAGAGGTTTTGCTTTTGCCATTGATCAGGCAGAGAGCTGAGGGTTCTATGTAGTTGCAGAGTAAGCCATGCTGCCTGTCTAAGACTAAGCCATGAGAGAGAGAGGACAACAACATTCTACTGAGACAGAACAGGACACGACATGCTGTTGAAACACTGATATGTCTGTGATACGTGTGTGTGTGTGTGTGGCTTATTTGATTTAATCATAAGCGCTCATGTTAGGCTCTATATCTTCAGGAAATGTGGGAGTGTGTGTGTGTGTATATATATATATATATATATATATATATATATATATATATATATGTGTGAGAGAGGGGTGAAAGGTCAGCATGTAGGTCTCGTATCTAGAACCACTGTTTAAACACAACCTGACAGGTAACACAAATCCCACCACACACACACACACAGACGAGGTGAAGCACCAGTTGATTGACATAACCAGGAGAGGGGGAGGAGTCGGATAGGGGAGGTGTCAGAGACAGAACTGCTGGGTACATTATTATTTCTATTTAAAATGTTCTTACGCATTTGCATTGGCAAAGCGTTAGACTTTGTAAGTTGCTACACTTTCCAAATCAATAAACTTTGTTTCTTGAATTTAATTGAAAGTGTCAGAGAAACAGAGTGAGCAAGGGAGAGAGAGCGAGCAAGAGAGAACAGCGAGAGAGCGCAAGAGAAGATAATATCAAAAGACTATAACAGGGGCCCAGGTTGAGACACCTGTTCTGACAAGACACCTCGGGCTGCCTCACAGCACAAACATGTTGTCACACACACACATGATTTCCAATTGTCGCCAGAGACGTTGATGTTTTTGAGAACTGACATCCCTACTTAGTATCCCCTTTGTCATCACTGACTCCATCAGCTCAGTTAAAGCACAAAATGACATGTCAAACCAGCTTGTTGAATACACACTGCGCCACGCGTACTCTCTCTCTCACACACACACACACACACACACACACACACACACACACACACGCCGAATACAAACAAGCCTAATACACCTAAACCTAGCTGCTCACACAGACAATAGGATATGATATTGTCTGGTTCTGTCATGTGACCTACTTTTGATCAAACTATTTTGGGCTGTTCTGTAATGAGAATATTGAGTCACCCCCTGTCTAACATTGTCTGGGTGCAGCAGCAGCAGCAGCAGCAGTCTCATCCCAGCTCTGTGAGGTGTGACATGTAATGGCCTGCTTCAGTGGTTTCCCCTGTTATGTCTCTGTGTGTGTGTGCCAGCATGCATGCATGCATGCATGCATGCATATCTGTGTAACTCTGAAACAGGTTTGGAGAAAGGTATCCAGGACTGGTGTAATCTGGTCTCAGTTCATCTCCACTGTTATCATTGGGTGAAGACCAGGAGCAATGTGTGCCTTGGGGCCTAGCAGCTAAACTAACGTGTCTAAGCTAAGCTCACAGAAAAAGCTAATCTAAACTGAAGGACCCATTTCAGACAGGTCACAGTGACTCCTTACCCTACTTCTGATACAGAGATAAAGTTCTTGAATAGATGTGCTCCATCTGCAGACAGACAGACAACCGTTGTAATGTTTAATGTCAACATTCCTCATTATCACTCAGGACAGACATAGTCCCATTCCAACCCCCTGGAGGAGGAAATTAGACAATACCTCTTCTGTGGCATTGTTAAATCAGAGAAAATATGGGTGATTGGATTAATATAAGGAAATCAAACAAACAGTGGCATTTCGAGTACGGTATCCCTTCAAAGGCCAACGTCGGGTTTCGACTCTCGGCCAACGTATGCTTGCCATCTGGGGCTGTGACTCACCAGGAGGTTGTGATTCACCAGCATGTCTTTATGAGTACAGCCATGTTGACAAAGCCTTGGGAATCTAAGGGGAGTACACATTGCCTAAGAGATGTCTCTGGTATGCAGACATACCACGGTATCCCACACTGTCACCTCCTGACCCAGCTCACAGTGCTGAGGAACTAAGAGTGAACTTTGACCTCAGCTTATGTCACATCACCCATCTGACCTGGCCTGAGTGGAACCGTTTAAATCGGAGTCACCATGTTATTAACTGTCAAGTAGGCTACCCAACTGACCTAAGCAAATAACTCAGGGGTGGACCTAAGGCAAACAGATTCCATATATTAGACCAATGTCTGACATCAGGTTGCACCCCCCAGACATCCAAACATGCCAGTTGCATTGGTATTTCACACTGCTTGCACAGATTAAGCGTGCCCGGCCACGGGGAGTACATATCTAACAAACAGTAGGTGATCCTGCAAATAGTATTCAAAGGAGACTCCAAAATAAGAGTCCTTATTACGACGAGCAAACTATCAGCTAATGTTGTACAAATGTAGTGAATGATTCTATTGTAGAAAAGAGACCATACCAACTAAACTGACAAAGCCAAAAAGGCTTGGGTTAGTCCACACCCATAGGACAAGTCAGCCCTTTCACGCAATGGCAACCTCTTGGCGTCATGACAACCTGCGGGCAGCTGAAATGCCCATTGATCAAAAACCTCATTCACAAACCAGGCTCCTCTACCTTACACTGTGAAAGCACACTGCTCACACACACACACACACACACACACACAGAGCAGTAAAAAGCAGTCTCAACGGCTACTATCATTGTTAGATAGCAAAGACAATTAAGGTTAGATAAGCATTGTGACAACTATAAATTGGCCTCTCCTTCCCGTCATAAATTAGGTGCCTGGAATAGCTTCCTTAACTAGGGTCTCCAGTAAAACTACTACTACTGGGAAATTCCACGATAAAGGTGCAAAGTTTGGTAACAGAATTACAGTATGTAGCGCACAAACCGTAATTCTGTTACCAAAATTTGCATCTGCACTGTTCAAGTAAATGTGTTTTTGTATTTTTTTTCTGTGGAAATTGTTAAAAGTAGTCCTTGTGCATAGAGCTGTATGGTTTGCAATCATTGTTTTTTGTTTAGCATACAATTTAAAGTGAAAAACCTGAGTCGCGTAATTCCGTTACCTTGGACTTTCCCTACCACACACACACACACCAGTTTAATGGGTTGCTCGCGTAGATGAAGGGCTAGGCAATTACTAAGAGCTAAACAGCTGACTTTATCATGTCAGAATAGGCCCTATTCCCTTGATCACCCCCAGACCATTACCTCGACATCAATAACACATCATTTAAAGTGTCACATAATTGTCTTGGTGTTTTATGTGGTCTGTAGTGGTGCCTTGCCAGCAGGTGTGGAGGAGGGGTTTGTACTGTGGGTATAGGAGAAAGTAAACTTTTCAAAAGAGTACGTTCTTTTTTGTTGGGTCACTGTCAGATGATTCCAGACAGTGGGAGACACACAAAATGTAAACTGTACCTTCTCCAGTTCACACTACCTTCCCGGACAAAGTCAAGACACTGACAAACAACGGTTGTGTGGTGAAAAGAATACGGAGACACAAAAAGATTCCCACTTACACATACCACAAACACCTGGGACACCTCTAAGATCAGGTATGAAAGACAAAGCAGACTGACATCACACAGACTGATGATACAGATCACTGGAGTTATATATGTACTATAGTGTAGAGAGCATTGGGATCTCTGCTCCAGTCAATGTCATGTACAGGAACTGTTATGTAAGTGAGCAGAACTGAACCTGCGAGAAGGAACGAAAGAGAGAAACAGACAACGATAGAGGAATTGAAAGAGACAGAAGGAGACAGTAAAATGGAAACAAAGAGGTAGAGAAACAGACAAATATATAGAAACAGAAAGAGAGAAATACATTTAAATAGAGGGGAACATTGTGTTTGAGAGAGAGAGAAACAGAAAGAGAGGTAGCGTAGTCACTGCAGGGCAGTGTTTGAGGAATTTCCCCTCCAGCAGACTAGTCATCCATCACCCAGGGGAGAGAGAGATCACTCCATCTCTCCCTTCACCATGATTTATCTCTCAGTTTTTAACTCCCTCAGTCTTGTCAGTGTGACACTCACTCTCTTCAGCAGGATAGCAGAGATAAAAATCCAACTGATATGTGGTCACACTTACTTCACAGTTCCATCTTTCTTTTACACCCCTCCTCTCTCCCCCACCAATCTCACACATACACCAATATACACATACATACAGTATATACACATACATACAGTATATACACATACATACAGTATATACACATACATACAGTGCTGTGAAAAAGTATTTGCCCCCTTTCTAATCTCGTCACAGTATCGGTGCATTCAAATTGTCATCAATAAAATGTCATCGTGTTCATTTTCCGTAGCTTATGCCTGACCATACCATAACCCCACCGCCAACATGGGGTACTCTGTTCACAACGTTACCGTCAGCAAAAGGTGCACCTTGTGCTGGGGACAATAAAAAGCCACTCTAAATTGTGCAGTTGTCACACAACACAATGCCACAGATGTCCCAAGTTTTGAGGAAGTGTACAATTGTCACGCTGACTGCAGGAATGTCCAACAGAGCTGTTGCCAGAGAATTTTCTGTTAATTTCTCTACCATAAACTGCCTCCAACGTTGTTTTAGAGAATTTGGCAGTACATCCAAACAGCCTCACAACCGCAGATGTATGGCGTCGTGTGGGCGCGCACAGGTGCACCTGTGCCCACACGACACCCACACAACGCCTACATGTGGTCTGCGGTTGTGAGGCTGGTTGGACGTACTGCCAAATTCTCTAAAACAGAGCAACAGCTCTGTTGGACATTCTTGCAGTCAGCATGACAATTGTACACTTCCTCAAAACTTGGGACATCTGTTGCATTGTGTTTGACAACTGCACAATTTAGAGTGGCCTTTTATTGTCCCCAGCACAAGGTGCACCTGCGTAATGATCATGCTGAAAAAAACATTTGCACAAAATGTGAGAGAAATAATATTTTTGTGCAAATGGAACATTTCTGGAATCTTTTATTTCAGCTCATGAAACATGCAACCTTTACATGTTGCATTTACATGCACACACACACACCAGTTTATTAGGTACACCCATCTAGTACTGTGTCAGACCCATTCCAGAACAGCCTGTATTCTTTGGGGCATGGACATTTTACTCAATTGCTATCAAAGGACCTAACATGTGCCAGGAAAACCTTTCCCACACCATTACACTACTGCTACCAGCCTGTACCTTTGGCACCAGGCAGGTTGGGGCCATGGACTCATGCTGCTTACGCCAAATCCTGACTGCCATCAGCATGACGCAACAGGAACCAGGATTTGTCAGATCAGTGATTGATTTTCAATTCAATTGTCCAGTGTTGGTGATCGAGTGTCCACTGGAGCCACTTTGTCTTGTTTTTAGCTAATAAGAGAAGAGTGTAACCCGTGTGGTCGTCTGCTGCAATAGTCAAATCCGTGACAAGCACCGACGAGTTGTGCGTTCGAGATGCCGTTCTGCTCTGTTATTTGCCTGTTTGTGGCCCGTCTATTAGCTTACACGATTCTTGCCATTCTCATTCGACCTCTCATCAATGACCTGTTTTCGCCCACAGGACTGCCGTTGACTGAATGTTTTTTCACACCCTTCTCTGTAAACCCTAGACAATGCCATGCGTGAAAATCCCAGGAGGCCGGAACTGGCGCACTGGCACGGCGATCATACCACACTTAAGTCACTTGTTTTGCCCATTTTAAACGTTCAAACGGACAGTAACTGAATGCCTCGATGCCTGTCTGCCTGCTTATACAACAAGCCATGGCCACGTGACTCACTAGGTGTAAGAGCGAACCGATTTCGTGAACGTGGTACCTAATCAACTGGCCAGTGTATATTTAAAAACGAATATGAAAATAACTGACTTAATCTAATAGTGCGCTGCGTTACATTTTACACAAACCAACCACACACACGGGCATCAGAGAGAAAGACTTCAGTCAAAGGCGAACACAGATGGTTTAAAGCAGAACGACCAGTTCGATGTCTCTGAACCCTGTCTGGTTCACGTTCACTCAGCCTGGTCTCATAAACTTGGCGTAATATAGTAAATGTAAATCTGAGACACCTCAAATTAGTATGATATGTTACGTTTGGTATGGTTACATAAGACAGATGGTTACTTAAGGTAAAAATGAAAAGAGGGTCTATAACGTGAATGTCTTGCAACCCGAAGTTAGCGTGTTTGAATCTCATCACGGACAACTTTAGCATTTTGGAAATGTTTTACCTACTTACTACTTTTTAGCCTGAAACCCTATAACCCCTAGCCTATCTGACATTAGCCAGGTAGCTAACATTGGAATTATTAACATATATGTTTAGCAAATTTGTAAAATATTGCACAAATAGAAATTTGTAACATATTTTATTTATTTATTTGTATTATATTTCACCTATTTCAACAACACAGAGTTACACATCAACAAACATACAGTCAATAACACAATGGAAAAATCTATGTACAGTGTGTGCAAATGTAAAAGAGTAGGGAGGTAAGGCAATAAATAGGCCATGGAGGCGAAATAATTACAATTTAGCATTAACACTGGAGTGATAGATGTGCAAGTAGAGATACTGGGGTGCAAAAGAGCAAGAGGATAAGTAACAATATGGGGATGAGGTAGTTGGGTTTGCTATTTACAGATTGGCTGTGTACAGGTACAGTGATCGGTACGTCGCTCTGACAGCTGATGCTTAAAGTTAGAGAGGGAGATATAAGACTCTAGCTTCAGTGATTTTTGCAATTCGTTCCAGTCATTGGCAGCAGATAACTGGAAGGAAAGGCAGCCAAAGTAAGTGTTGGCTTTGGGGATGACCAGTGAAATATACCTGCTGGAGCACGTGCTATGGGTGGGTGTTGCTATGGTGACCAGTGAGCTGAGATAAGGCGGGGCTTTACCTAGCAAAGACTTAAAGATGACCTGGAGCCATACGATATGGATGATGACATTCACAAAACGTATACACACCATAAGAAACATCTTACTAAATGAAGTGTTTCGAATTTACGTCCAGAATAATACGAAATGCTCTGAGACCAGGATGGTTCACTAGATACCAAACGGAAGAAACACGTCTGAAACAGGGAGTAACTACCTGAATTTGTCCATTAAGAAACATTTGTTTTTCGATTTTCCGTTGCAAAACAGAAAGCTACACTGTGCAGTAATGAATGTGCCCTGGTTATAGGGACTTAAAAGAGTGAACTGAACACCATACTACTTCCTAGAAACAAAATGAGTCAGGGGTTCAATTATGTTCACGACACCCTCGGGCTAGCACACACAGTTAGGGCCTAGGCGGTTCAGAGAAAGAAGACTTTAAAGAGTACGTTCCTGGAGACCTGTTGGGAGTCTCCCCTGTAACCCGGGGTCCCTCCCCCCCACATGCATATGTCTCTGTGTGCTAGCTAAGCAGATCTATGTACCGTTGGTTTTAGATGACTCAGGTTAAAGCCCTGGGCTTCTCTCTCAGAATGAGACAAGGCTTGGTCTATATAATGACGTCACGTCAGCAGTTTACAATGCAGCAGAGTGGATGAGCAACTCTGTGCATTGAACATCACATAGGCAAGAAGATATGGAAATTACACACACAGTCCATGTCTCAGCACACTAGTAGGAACATACCGTATGTGTTCACATATTATGCAAGTCAGTTCCTACATCTAACAGTCCCTTGCATTTACACAGTATACACAATCAGTGTGTGCCAAGGGATTCTGTTAGATGGGTAATAGTTTAGGGTGTCAGCTATGTTGTTGTGTGTACAATATTGGTGGTGTGTGTAGGAGGTGCAACAGAACTAGGCACTATTACCATGCTCTATTAGTCTCCGCGATAGAAAGCTGGCCCAATTTGTTCCGTCATCCCAGAACGCATTAATTAACTAGGTTATAATGAGCTACATTTACCCGTCCCTTTGAGGTATATTATATTCTCTTTATTTAAATACTCCATTCAAGTGTATCATGATTTCTGAACGTACCCTCAAGAAATGTGGCAAATCTGTGAAATAACTCGAATTGATATGGAAACGCTCAACATACATTTTGGCAAAATTATACCAGCTCTCCTTCCAAATGTTTCTTTTCTATGAGGCCCCTTTGTGACTTTCCACACTCACTGTCAAGTTAATTTCCAAGCTGATGAATGAATATATCAACAAATAAGGTGGGACCAAATGTAACTATGATTATATAATTATTTGGTGAATATGTGGCTTAATGGTTTACAGAGGTCAAGCACGTTGCAAATCACCAGCTTGCAGCCAGGCCTGTCGTTGCTTGCGCACAAGGATCACATTTTTAGCACGAGCTCAAAAGGTGTCAACCCAAGGACGTTCACGAACTTTATGCAGTCAGGAAAACTGTCAAATTCAGAAGAAAACAAAAACAAAGTAACTTTGAAATCGAAAGGTGTTGGCTAATAATATTATTGCAGACACTTACCTGTTTGTTCCAACGTGGCCACTTGTCGTTGTCGGTGCTTGCAAATTAAATATTTTAAAAACGAAAGCAAGAAAAACACTGACGTGGTAAACAAGAGTATTGCAACAATGAAATATACCGCAGGGGAAACCCTACTGTCGCTGCTCTACTTAGGAATAATTTTTAAAAAGGCAGAAAATCCACCTATGAAAAACATACACCTGGGCGTTTTATCCGCTTTTGAAACGCAAAACTCGTCACATCAGTGCAGCAAACACACGAAAACGTGAAACTTAAAACGTCTATAAGGTTTTTAAAATAGACATGGGAGTACAGCAAAATCCCTTTCAGAGAAATATGTGTGTCACTCCCTGCCTCCCAAAACCGAGTCAGTGCGTGTCCAGAATTCACGGTGAGCTCAGAGGCAACGTTCTGTTACAGTTACCTGACTCATGTTGCGTGCTGTGCTGGGTGGCCAACCCTCTTTTTGGAAAGCAGCACACAGGCATAGTTGCGTGTTGTTCGTATGTACCAACCGTAGGTAGTGAGACGTGGACTTTCCATACCACAGGAGCAACCATATACATTGAAACCAGGGAGCAACAGGTAACACAACTGACAATACGTTATTATGTGAGGTGCAATGGAGAATGGGCAATGTGAACAACACAAAAGTTATCGACAAACAAAGAGTAAACAGAACCATTGTAGCGCATCTAAAAGGGAGCAGTAGTAGCCTGATCCATCCCAGTATCCTCGTCATATGTTCTCATTATACAAGCGTGATATTGGAATATAGGTTAAATACACCCAGAGCAACAGTGGCATTACTATTTTAACGTCTGGAGATGTGGGCAATACTCTCGTACCCGTAAATGACAGATTACATATATATTTTATTGCTCCATATTCCGATATGAATAATTATGTCCAAACGAATTCCCAGGCAATTTAAACACAATACCCTTGACTGTAGTCCATAAGATGGACTCTCACAAACACACACACTGATACTGAGCACACACACATGGGCACATAACACGTAGCCTGAAACGCCCTAGTTTTGATTCCAGAATAAAAAGGAAACTGTAGGAGTTGTTCACATGGAGAGCCAAACACTATAAGCACACAGTATTACTCATATCCCTTCCCACAGTGCGTATGTGTGCGTTCATGCGCACGCACGTGCATTGCATGTGTGTGTGTGTGCCTGCCTACATGCCCCCATGTGTGCGTGCAGAGAGTGTATGTTAGTCATTGTCATTGTCTCATGCTCTACTTTAGTCTCCACAGTGTACCTGTCTATTGAGGTTGCTACTGTCCCTGATGTATCCTTGTTTTCCACTAATACTCCTTTGACTTTGACTATTATCAATACTATGTTAATATGCATGACTTGGCATCTGCGCTTGAGCTCACATAATTGTCATAATGGCTCAGACAGGTAAAAATGATGCATCATAATATTTGACATCGTGTGATTGGAAAACGCACCTCTGCAAAGTAGTGAGAAAGTACTTTATATTGTTTGTCCTTTGAGAGTGGCCCCATTAGAGACCGCAGCAAAGATATGAATAACTACTGTTACTCTCTTGGCCAGGTGGTTTATTGTTGAAGCGTCTTCCTTTAGACCTCATTAACATCTCTGGGGTTCATGCAGTAGAGTCCCAGCCAATGTCCCTTTCCCCCATACTGTGTGTGGGTGTACATGTGTGCGTGCCTCAATGAATGTCACTCCTTATCATGGGAAAGGGATGCTGTGTTTCCATGGGAATTACACCAACAAATACTTGATGCTTTTAACAATCAGTCACAAGGAAACGAACTCCCTCCCTTTGCCAGGTCTGTGCACTGGACATATTGTATTGAAGGCAAGTTTACATTACATATCCTTATCCACCCTCTCCAAAGGTTTATTGAAATGCAGGCCTAAAGGTGTCATCCTTCCCCATCCAATCAGGGACTAATTCAGACCCAGGGGACACCAGGTGAGTGACTCTTTGGACCAATCAGTGACTTTACCAATCAATTAACTACCAGGGAGAAAAGATAAACCAGCCCCACCACAGACCTGAAGGCCTTGCTTTTCATACCCCTGGTCTGTAGCTATGTGGAATATTCAATAGTTGTTCATTATGGTAAACTACTACAGTATGTACAGGACTGTTCGTGGAGTAACAGGCACATCCAGCAGCATGATGCAAGTCATACCACATCCAGGCTGGTGCAGCATGCCCCCAGGACGATGCCTTATAGGTCCTCACACTGGTGATAATGAACATGCATGAATACACACCCCACATTTGTGGCAACAGTACATATCGCCTTGGGGAGTCAGATGCACACACACACACACACACACACAAACACACACACACACACATACACCTACACACGCACATACACACACACCCACACACACAGTCTTGTAAAGCTAACCATTAAAAATCCTATTTACCCTAACCCTAACCTGTACTCTTACCCTAACCCTAACCTTAACCCAAAAACCTTAACCCTAACCCTAAACCTAGTTCTAACACTAATTCTAACCTTAACCCTAAACCCCCTAGAAATAGAATTTGACCTTGTGGGGACCAACAAAATGTCCCCAGTTGGTCAAAATTTTGTTAGTTTACTATTCTTGTGGGGACTTCTGGTGTCCACACCCCCATCACACACACACACACACACACATACACACATACCGCCTGAGGCTGCTGGTGCCTGGCACCTGAGGGCCCCTGACCCATATAGGGCCTGGTGCACAGGTGTGTGTGTGTGTGTGTGTGTGTGTGTGTGTGTGTGTGTGTGTGTGTGTGTGTGTGTGTGTGTGTGAGTGTGTGTGAAATGCCCCACTTTTCCACTTGGTGATGCATCATTAATCCCGTCATTCTGAGGCACTCACTGTTCACCTGAGCCCACGCGTTTACACACACACACACACACACACACACAGCCGTGGGCTTAGCTGTCTCATGTATGAAAGTGCTTTCCTGGGGTTGAGCTCTAAAGGTATGCTGCCTGCGCCTACAGTCATAGAAATTAACTAAAAACCATCTACAACCTAAAAGGGTTCTTCGGCTGTCCTCATTGGTGAACCCTTTGAAAAACCCTTTTGTTTCCTGGTAAAACCCTTTTGGGTACCATGTAGAACCCTTTCCACGTAGGGCTCTACATGGAACCCAAAAGGGTTGTACCTAGAACCAAAAAGGGTTCTCCTACAGTGAGGGAAAAAAGTATTTGATCCCCTGCTGATTTTGTACGTTTGCCCACTGACAAAGAAATGATCAGTCTATAATTTTTATGGTAGTTTTATTTGAACAGTGAGAGACAGAATAACAACCAAAAAATCCAGAAAAACCCATGTGAAAAATGTTATAAATTGATTTGCATTTTAATGAGGGAAATAAGTATTTGACCCCCTCTCAATCAGAAAGATTTCTGGCTCCAAGGTGTCTTTTATACAGGTAAAAAGTTGAGATTAGGAGCACACTCTTAAAGGGAGGGCTCCTAATCTCAGCTTGTTACCTGTATAAAAGACACCTGTCCACAGAAGCAATCAATCAATCAGATTCCAAACTCTCCACCATGGCCAAGACCAAAGAGCTCTCCAAGGATGCCAGGGACAAGATTGTAGACCTACACACAGCTGGAATGGGCTACAAGACCATCGCCAAGCAGCTTGGTGAGAAGGTGACAACAGTTGGTGCGATTATTCGCAAATGGAAGAAACACAAAAAGAACTGTCAATCTCCCTCTGCCTGGGGCTCCATGCAAGATCTCACCTCGTGGAGTTGCAATGATCATGAGAACGGTGAGGAATCAGCCCAGAACTACACGGGAGGATCTTGTCAATGATCTCAAGGCAGCTGGGACCATAGTCACCAAGAAAACAATTGGTAACACACTACGCTGTGAAGGACTGAAATCCTGCAGCGCCCGCAGGTCCCCCTGCTCAAGAAAGCACATATACATGCCCGTCTGAAGTTTGCCAATGAACATCTGAATGATTCAGAGGACAACTGGGTGAAAGTGTTGTGGTCAGATGAGACCAAAATGGAGCTCTTTGGCATCAACTCAACTCGCCGTGTTTGGAGGAGGAGGAATGCTGCCTATGACCCCACCGTCAAACATGGAGGTGGAAACATTATGCTTTGGGGGTGTTTTTCTGCTAAGGGGTCAGGACAACTTCACCGCATCAAAGGGACGATGGACGGGGCCATGTACCGTCAAATCTTGGGTGAGAACCTCCTCCAGTACATTAAGGTCCTGGAGTGGCCTAGCCAGTCTCCAGACCTTAATCCCATCAAAAATCTGTGGAGGGAGCTGAAGGTTCGAGTTGCCAAACGTCAGCCTCGAAACCTTAATGACTTGGAGAAGATCTGCAAAGAGGAGTGGGACAAAATCCCTCCTGAGATGTGTGCAAACCTGGTGGCCAACTACAAGAAACGTCTGACCTCTGTGATTGCCAACAAGGGTTTTGCCACCAAGTAGTAAGTCATGTTTTTCAGAGGGGTCAAATACTTATTTCCCTCATTAAAATGCAAATCAATTTCTAACATTTTTCACATGCGTTTTTCTGGATTTTTTTGTTGTTATTCTGTCTCTCACTGTTCAAATAAACCTACCATTAAAATTATAGACTGATCATTTCTTTGTCAGTGGGCAAACGTACAAAATCAGCAGGGGATCAAATACTTTTTTCCCTCACTGTATGTGGACAGCTAAAGAACCCGTTTGGAACCCTTTTCTCTAAGAGTGTAGACTAGCCTATCATTCAGCCGTTATTCCTATCCCTCTGACACACATGCACTCTCTCTCTCTCTCACTCACTCACTCACTCTCTACTCCGCTCCCTGCGTTCTCTCTTCTCCCGCGGTCTCATGATCTCATTCCTTCTTCATCCGACTCTTTCACTCTCACTCTCCTTCACTCTCTCTCTCTCATCTCCTCTCTCTTCTCCACTCTCCCTTGCCTTCGTTCACTCTAATGATCTCTCTCGCTCCTCGCATCCTCCACTCTCTCTCTCTCCCAGCCTCTCTAGCTCTTTCTCTCTCTGTTGAAGCCCTCAAGCCGTACGGATTCGTTAATTAGCCTCGTCCGTCCATGGAAGATTAGCAAAGTAGCGTAGCGACTGGATGTTGCCCAGTGCATATAGATAGACTGTGTTGCTTGTGCTATAATGTGAATCTATACACACACACATTAACACACACTCTAGCAGACAAACACACTGTCTCTCTCTCTCTCTCTCTCTCTCTCTCTCTCTCTGTGTGACTGTAGCGCTGGCTTCCTAGAGAAAGCAGCAGTGAAAGTGCGGGCGGTCTACTTTGACTGAAGACTCGGAGCAGATAAAACAAACACAGACAGAAGACAGCAGGATGGGAGCCTTCAGCGGGTTGTAAAATACTCCAGTTCTTCTCTGTCAAAGGCAGAGGCTGTGGCTACTGTCTAACAACACTTCATCATCACTACTTCTCTGCACGGAATTTGTGGTAAGACCAGATTTTATTCATGGAGTTCTTTTTCTTTGATAAAAGACAGTATTAGAGGTGTGTGTGCATGCAAGTGTGTGTATGCCACACACATTATACTGTAGACGCTCTTATAATGTGTGTGACACTGTGTGTGACACTGTGTGCGTGTGTGTGTGTGAGAGAGAGAAAGCCATAGATAGGATGATGAGTGCAGTAGCAGAGACATCTCAGTCTCCGTCTCCCTGACCCACATTGATGAACCTGTAGTGCTTCATGCAGGGCTGCCTTAATGTCCTACTCCCCTAACGCCACAGCCAATATCACTCCACACACACACACACACAGTGTCACACACACATACATTATAAAAGCAAATACATTCACACTCTCTCGCACACACACACATCTGCTGGATTGTCAGGGAGAAAGAGTAGCGTATCAGTTGTGTGTGTGTAAGTGTGTTTCGCTGTATGTGGGAGTGTGTGTAGCTGTGTGTGGGTAGTGAGAGAGGAGGTGTGTGGTAGTGTGTGAGGCAGGGTTTTGGGGTGTCATGACAATACTGCAGTGGTGTGAGATGGAACACAGATGATGACAGAGACACAGAGAGATTATGTATTGAGAGCGAGACAGAGAAAGAAGAAGAGAAAAAAGGAGGGATGACTAAGCGGGGTGAAGAGAGAGAAGTAGGGATGGACTGAGCGGGGTGAAGAGAGAGAAGGAGGGATGGACTGAGTGGAGTGAAGAGAGAGAAGGAGGGATGGACTGAGCGGGGTGAAGAGAGAGAAGGAGAGATGGACTGAGTGGAGTGAAGAGAGAGAAGGAGGGATGGACTGAGTGGAGTGAAGAGAGAGAAGGAGGGATGGACTGAGCGGGGTGAAGAGAGAGAAGGAGGGATGGACTGAGCGGGGTGAAGAGAGAGAAGGAGGGATGGACTGAGTGGAGTGAAGAGAGAGAAGGAGGGATGGACTGAGTGGAGTGAAGAGAGAGAAGGAGGGATGGACTGAGCGGGGTGAAGAGGGAGAAGGAGAGATGGACTGAGTGGAGTGAAGAGAGAGAAGGAGGGATGGACTGAGTGGAGTGAAGAGAGAGAAGGAGGGATGGACTGAGCGGGGTGAAGAGAGAGAAGGAGAGATGGACTGAGCGGGGTGAAGAGAGAGAAGGAGGGATGGACTGAGTGGAGTGAAGAGAGAGAAGGAGGGATGGACTGAGCGGGGTGAAGAGAGAGAAGGAGGGATGGACTGAGCGGGGTGAAGAGAGAGAAGGAGGGATGGACTGAGTGGAGTGAAGAGAGAGAAGGAGGGATGGACTGAGTGGAGTGAAGAGAGAGAAGGAGGGATGGACTGAGTGGAGTGAAGAGAGAGAAGGAGGGATGGACTGAGTGGAGTGAAGAGAGAGAAGGAGGGATGGACTGAGCGGGGTGAAGAGAGAGAAAGTGGGATGGACTAAGCAGGGTGAAGAGAGAGAAGGAGAGATGGACAGTGGGGTGAAGAGATGGACAGTGGGGTGAAGAGAGAGAAGGAGAGATGGACAGTGGGGTGAAGAGAGAGAAGGAGAGATGGACAGTGGGGTGAAGAGAGAGAAGGAGAGATGGACAGTGGGGTGAAGAGAGAGAAGGAGAGATGGACTGATTGGGGTGAAGAGGCGAGCATCCCGGACTTGCCTCTTCACTGTTGACGTTGAGACTGGTGTTTTGCGGGTACTATTTAATGAAGCTGCCAGTTGAGGACTTGTGAGGCGTCTGTTTCTCAAACTAGACATTCTGATGTACTTGTCCTCTTGCTCAGTTGTGCCCCGGGGCCTCCCACTCCTCTTTCTATTCTGGTTAGAGCCAGTTTGCGCTGTTCTGTGAAGGGAGTAGTACACAGCGTTGTACAAGATCTTCATTTTCTTGGCAATTTCTCGCATGGAATAGCCTTCATTTCTCAGAACAAGAATAGACTGACAAGTTTCAGATGAACGTTCTTTGTTTCTGGCCATTTTGAGCCTGTAATCGAACCCACAAATGCTGATGCTCCAGATACTCAACTAGTCTAAAGGCCAATTGTATTGCTTCTTTAATCAGAACAACAGTTTTCAGCTGTGCTAACATAATTGCAAAAGGATTTTCTAATGATCAATTTGCCTTTTAAAATGATACATTTGGATTAGCTAACACAACGTGCCATTGGAACACAGGAGTGATGGTTGCTGATAATGGGCCTCTGTACGACTATGGAGATATTCCATAAGAAAATCTGCTGTTTCCAGCTACAATAGTCATTTACAACATTAACAATGTCTACACTGTATTTTAACTTGTAAGTGACCCCAAACCTTTGAACGGTCACTCCCTGACCATGCAGTCGGAAACGCGTTGAACATGCCATACTAATAAAGGCATTTTAAATAATTATATGAAGAGTGCCTTGGTCCTTCTTTCTTTTTTGGTAGTGTATCTCAATTCAGGATTCTGGTTCAGAAAGGCATGAGATCAGGGCCGCGTCCCAAATGGCACCCTATTCCCTAAGTAGTGTACTATGTAGGGAATAGGGTGCCATTTGGGACAAATGCGAGGAAAGGGTGACCCAAAGGAGGCTTTCTAAGAAGAGTATACAGAAGGGACTAAGGGCTGTCAATCAAACCTTGAAACTGCTTTTCAAGGTAAAAAATGCATTATTCTCGCTCTGTATCGGAATTCATATTTGGGGTTTATGCACTACCCAGAATAATATTGACTGTGTGAATCAAACACTTCAACTGCAAATCAACTCAGACAGGCTTTTTTTGCTGCTGCGTGGTGAGAAATGTACTTTTGACTTTGATGGAATAGTATCCATAGTTCTTGGAGCCTGCAGTTCTTTCCCCATGGGTATCTGCTTGTGGGTAGGTGGAAGAAAGCCTTCTTATCTTATGCCACTTTCTTTGGCAAATGCCATTATTTAATATATGTTCTCTTTTCTTTAGCTATCCTGTGGGGGGAATCCCGGAGTTGACTTCAATTTGGGATTCTTGTTGTTCAATGTTTTCTCTCTCTCTTTCATTCATCTTTTTTTAACCGTCTCTCCCTGTCTCTCTTATGTCTATCCTATTCCCATGCTGTGTCTGACTGACTGTGTCTGACTGACTGTGTCTGACTGACTGTGTCTGAAAACTGCATCTGACTGACCGTGTCTGACTGACCGTGTCTGACTGACTGTGTCTGAAAACTGTATCTGACTATGTTTGACTTACTGTGTGTTGAAAACTGTATCTGACTGACTGTGTCTGACTGACTGTGTCTGAAAACTGTGTCTGACTGACTGTCTGACAGACTGTGTCTGAAAACTGTATCTGACTGACTGTGTCTGAAAACTGTGTCTGACTGAGTGTTTAAAACTGTATCTGACTGACTGTGTCTGACTGACTGTGTCTGTCAACTGTATCTGACTGTGTTTGACTGACTGTGTGTTGAAAACTGTGTCTGACTGACTATGTCTGACTGACTGTGTCTGACTGACGGTGTCTGAAAACTGTATCTGACTATGTTTGACTGACTGTGTCTGAAAACTGTATCTGACTGACTGTGTCTGAAAACTGTGTCTGACTGAGTGTTTAAAACTGTATCTGACTGACTGTGTCTGACTGACTGTGTCTGTCAACTGTATCTGACTGTGTTTGACTGACTGTGTGTTGAAAACTGTGTCTGACTGACTATGTCTGACTGACTGTGTCTGACTGACTGTGTCTGAAAACTGTATCTGACTGTGTTTGACTGACTGTGTCTGAAAACTGTATCTGACTGACTGTGTCTGAAAACTGTATCTGACTGACTGTGTCTGAAAACTGTGTCTGACTGTGTGTTGAAAACTGTATCTGACTGACTGTGTCTGACTGACTGTGTCTGTCAACTGTATCTGACTGTGTTTGACTGTCTGTGTCTGAAAACGGTATCTGACTGACTGTGTCTGACTGACTGTGTCTGACTGTGAGTTGAAAACTGTATCTGACTGACTGTGTCTGAAAACTGTATCTGACTGTGTCTGGCTGACTGTGTTTGACTGACTGTGTCTGAAAACTGTATCTGACTGACTGTGTCTGACTGACTGTGTCTGAAAACTGTATCTGACTGACTGTGTCTGAAAACTGTGTCTGACTGTGTGTTGAAAATTGTATCTGACTGACTGTGTCTGACTGACTGTGTCTGACTGACTGTCTGACAGACTGTGTCTGAAAACTGTATCTGACTGACTGTGTCTGAAAACTGTGTCTGACTGAGTGTTTAAAACTGTATCTGACTGACTGTGTCTGACTGACTGTGTCTGTCAACTGTATCTGACTGTGTTTGACTGACTGTGTGTTGAAAACTGTGTCTGACTGACTATGTCTGACTGACTGTGTCTGACTGACGGTGTCTGAAAACTGTATCTGACTATGTTTGACTGACTGTGTCTGAAAACTGTATCTGACTGACTGTGTCTGAAAACTGTGTCTGACTGAGTGTTTAAAACTGTATCTGACTGACTGTGTCTGACTGACTGTGTCTGTCAACTGTATCTGACTGTGTTTGACTGACTGTGTGTTGAAAACTGTGTCTGACTGACTATGTCTGACTGACTGTGTCTGACTGACTGTGTCTGAAAACTGTATCTGACTATGTTTGACTGACTGTGTCTGAAAACTGTATCTGACTGACTGTGTCTGAAAACTGTATCTGACTGACTGTGTCTGAAAACTGTGTCTGACTGTGTGTTGAAAACTGTATCTGACTGACTGTGTCTGACTGACTGTGTCTGTCAACTGTATCTGACTGTGTTTGACTGTCTGTGTCTGAAAACGGTATCTGACTGACTGTGTCTGACTGACTGTGTCTGACTGTGAGTTGAAAACTGTATCTGACTGACTGTGTCTGAAAACTGTATCTGACTGTGTCTGGCTGACTGTGTTTGACTGACTGTGTCTGAAAACTGTATCTGACTGACTGTGTCTGACTGACTGTGTCTGAAAACTGTATCTGACTGACTGTGTCTGAAAACTGTGTCTGACTGTGTGTTGAAAATTGTATCTGACTGACTGTGTCTGACTGACTGTGTCTGACTGACTGTCTGACAGACTGTGTCTGAAAACTGTATCTGACTGACTGTGTCTGAAAACTGTGTCTGACTGAGTGTTTAAAACTGTATCTGACTGACTGTGTCTGACTGACTGTGTCTGTCAACTGTATCTGACTGTGTTTGACTGACTGTGTGTTGAAAACTGTGTCTGACTGACTGTGTCTGACTGACTGTGTCTGAAAACTGTATCTGACTATGTTTGACTGACTGTGTCTGAAAACTGTATCTGACTGACTGTGTCTGAAAACTGTATCTGACTGACTGTGTCTGAAAACTGTGTCTGACTGTGTGTTGAAAACTGTATCTGACTGACTGTGTCTGACTGACTGTGTCTGTCAACTGTATCTGACTGTGTTTGACTGTCTGTTTTCTGAAAACGGTATCTGACTGACTGTGTCTGACTGACTGTGTCTGACTGTGAGTTGAAAACTGTATCTGACTGACTGTGTCTGAAAACTGTATCTGACTGTGTCTGGCTGACTGTGTTTGACTGACTGTGTCTGAAAACTGTATCTGACTGACTGTGTCTGACTGACTGTGTCTGAAAACTGTATCTGACTGACTGTGTCTGAAAACTGTGTCTGACTGTGTGTTGAAAATTGTATCTGACTGACTGTATCTGACTGACTGTGTCTGACTGACTGACTGTGTCTGAAAACTGTATCTGACTGACTGTGTCTGAAAACTGTGTCTGACTGTGTGTTGAATATTGTATCTGACTGACTGTCTGACTGACTGTGTCTGTCAACTGTATCTGACTGTGTGTTGAAAACTGTGTCTGACTGACCGTGTCTGACTGACTGTGTCTGAAAACTGTCTGACTGACTGTGTCTGACTGACTGTGTCTGTCAACTGTATCTGGCTGTGTCTGAAAACTGTGTCTGACTGACTGTGTCTGAAAACTGTGTCTGACTGACTGTATCTGAAAACTGTATCTGACTGACTGTGTCTGAAAAAACTGTGTCTGACTGACTGTGTCTGAAAACTGTGTCTGACTGACTGTGTCTGACTGACTGTGTCTGAAAACTATATCTGACTGACTGTGTCTGACTGTGTGTTGAAAACTGTATCTGACTGACTGTGTCTGACTGGCTGTGTATGACTGACTGTGTCTGTCAACTGTATCTGGCTGTGTTTGACTGACTGTGTCTGAAAACTGTATCTGACTGACTGTGTCTGAAAACTGTATCTGACTGACTGTGTCTGAAAACTGTGTCTGACTGTGTGTTGAAAACTGTATCTGACTGACTGTGTCTGACTGACTGTGTCTGTCAACTGTATCTGACTGTGTTTGACTGACTGTATCTGAAAACTGTGTCTGACTGACTGTGTTTGACTGTCTGTGTCTGAAAACTGTATCTGACTGACTGTGTCTGAAAACTGTGTCTGACTGTGTGTTGAAAACTGCGTCTGGCTGACTGTGCGTGTGTGTGCGTGTGCATTCGTGTCCGTGTGCTTGTGTGTGTGATAAAAAAGAACTCAAAATGGTACCGTATTGGACTAAACTGTAGCAATTTGGCACATCAATACTTTTCTGGGGCTGTTGCTAAAGGTTATGATTCTACAGGTGCACCGGTCCAGCTAACAGAAGAGAAACAGAAGAGGAACCGGGAAGAAGTCACAATGAGGAATATAGGGGACAGAGACCTACAGAAGACCAGCACCTACATCGTACCCTGCTTCCTGTTAGTGGAGGTGAGTGAGCAGCATATTGACCAATCATTTGTATGATATGGTGAAAGAAAAAGGATACATTCCGATATTTCAATCACCCTTTCTCTTGTCCCCTTTCAACACACAATAAATCCAATCCTACATATTGGAACATGGCCTCAGTGCAGAGACCTCTTTGTTCATTGCTCTGTCTGTACTTCCTCTTCTCGTCGCCCCTCCCCTCCTCTACTCTTCCCCTCTCCCTCCTCTCCTCCACTGCCCTCCTCTCATCCTCCCCTCCTCTCCTCTTGTCTCTTTTCCTCTCCTTTCCTCTCCTCTCCTCTCCTCTCCTCTCATCCCTCCTCTCCCTCCTCTCCTCCACTCCTCTCCCTCCTCTCCTCTCATTCCCCCCTCCGTCCTTTCCTCCACTCCTCTCCCTCCTCTCCTCTCATCCACCCCTCTCCCTCCTCTCCTCTCCTCCGCTCCTCTCATCCCCCCTCTCCTCTCCCTTCTTCTCCTCTCCTCTCCTTTCCTTTCCACGCCTCTCCTCTCCTCTGATCCCCCCTCTCGCTCCTCTCTTCCTCTCCCTCCTCTCCTCTCATCCCTCCTCTCCTCCTCTCCCTCTTCTCCTCTCATCCCCCCTCTCCCTCCTCTTCTCCGCTCCTCTCCCTCCTCTCATCCCCCCTCTCCTCTCCCTTCTTCTTCTCCTCCCTCCTCTACCTCCTCTCCTTCTCAGGTCCCTCTATATTCCAGAAACCCTCACATGTATTTCCTAATTAATCGGCCTAATTAACACAAGGAAATGCAGCCGCTAACACTCTACGCTATTGCTAATGCTGTGCCCACTGCCCATGGAGCCTGCAACAGGGGCTAGCGTAGTGGGTTAGCAGAGTTAGCAGTTTTAGCATTATCACGAGGTAAGAGGGGGATTTTTGCCATTAGCTATACAGTATATCTAACACGTTACTGAGACCGTGCACCAGCTGTGCACGCAGAGCCTGTGGGCAGAGCTAGCGTAGCAAGTTTATCGAGTTTTAGCATTATCATAGGGTTAGAAGTTGATTTTAGTCGTTAGCTATACAGTAGACTATATTTTTAATGGGGTTTTAATAGCAGGGCTAGCATTAGTAGCTACAGTTTAGGGTAAGAGGTTGATTTTGAGTTTAGCCACAAGACAACTGTATATATCACATGGGGTGTTATGACAGTTGGAGTGGACTAACGTGTTTTTGTTCAACTGCAGTGAGAGAAACTGTAGGGCTATTGAGTTAGACAGTAAGCAGGGTTAACCTCAGTACAGTGTGGAATTCAGTTTAGGTATCAGATGTAACTAGCCACCCTATATCTCATGTGTAGCACATGGGGATGTGTGAAACGTACCCTCAACCTAAAATGTCTGACTGACTCACTTAGTAACAAATTGTACATTTTTCGGTGGCGCTAACTGGTAAGACGTTCCAGGAAAGCAGAGGTCCTGGGTTCGAGCCTCGGTGTGAACCGAATCAGGAGGAAGCGGTACTCGTTAAGCAAGCAGCGTGACGTCCGTTACACCTGGGTTATGACAGTTGAATGTGTTTTTGTTCAAATCAGAGACCTTTTAGGGCTAGCAGTTAGTTATGGTACCACATAGGGTTAATGGTTGGGATTGACGTAGCTATATCCCAGGGTGTTCGGAGAGTTGGAGAGTGGACTTCATAGTCATGTTTTTTTTGTACAGCCGCAGACTGTCGGAGAAACAGCAGTAAACAAAAATGCATTTTGCAGCGTATTAGCGGTTGAGTCCGAGTTTGAGCTCAGCCACTAGACATGCAGGCTACGATCCCGAATGGCACCCAATTCCCTATAGGGCCCACAGGGCTCTGGTCAAAAGTAGTGCACTATGTAGGAAATATGGCGCCATTTGGGACAGCATACCCCAATGGAGTGTCATGAGAGCTGGAGTTTAATGTGTGTTTGTACCACTGTAGTCGGAGAAAACAATAGTACATCTCTGGGGCATTCGCCTCCTACACACATTATACCATTCTCTACCCGATACACTCATCCTGTGTCCCAAATGGCACCCTATTCCCTTTCTAGTGCACTACTTTTGACCCGAGCCTCCTTTAGCTCTCCTTTCTTCAACCATACTCCTCCACTCCTACAACCAAGCCGTCCAGCTATTTTTACACTCCTCCAAAACACTCATCCCTCTCTCCAACACTCCTCTAGGGTCCCCTCTCCTCTCTTTCTCCATCCCTCCTCTCCTTCTTTTCTCTTCCTCTCGTCCGTCGGTGGAAGGGAGTGAGCGAGTAAACGGCCTGCTACAGTACAGCACCCCAGAGGGCATCCAGTCTTCTGTTGTTACATTAGCATCTCATTACACTCTATTCTCTAAAACAAACGGGCTGACGCTCTCCTTTCTTCCGCCTCTCTTCATCTTTTTATTCTCTCTCTCTCTCTCTCTCTCTCGCTCACTTGTTCTCTGTCTCACTCTCTCTCTCGCTCTCTCTCTCTCTCCCCCTCTCTCGCTCGCCATTTCCATCTTTCTCTATCCTAGAACGTGAGAACATTTCTTATCAGTCCCGTTAATAAACAAGGGATTACACAGGATTTCCCCCTTCCCATCCTTTTGACTGGGATGAGAAGTTCAGAATGGAAAATGGAAGCTAAGCTGCTCCATCCCTTCTAACCTCTCCTCCTCACAGGCAGAATAATCCTGGTGTGAAAAGACACACACACACACTCACACACATAGACACACTGAAATACACACTCTCTCTCTCTCTCTTCTCTTCTCTCCTGGTCCAGCAGTGTGTAACATGGTAGACGTGCTGTGAAGGGGCACAAAGGGTCTGCTCTCAAGGCTAACTGGCTCCTTCACTTCAAAGACTGGAGCGCTTAAAGAGCCGTTTTGATTTAACCGATTTTTCACCGGGCTTCAGTGGAGGAGGAAGGAAGTGGCAATCGGAAGGTCATACTATAAAGAGATAAAGGGGCAATCAGCGATTGGTACATCCATTTTTGTAGTTATGCTACACAGCGGCAGCATAGAAACACAGAAACCACAGTCAACAGAAATGGCAGTATGATGTGGGTTCTGTCTAGATAGGAGGTGGACACCCGTCCATGTTTACAGTTTTCAGAATAGGCATTGGCGTAGGAATATGCATTGGTCGCGTAAGGTCCGCCTGCATGCGCACGCGCACACACACACACACACACACACACACACACACACACACACACACACACACACACACACACCTCGTCAAATCCATCTCTTTCTGGCTGTTAAGACAGTTAGCAGCCCACTCACACTATATGGTCTAGAGTCTCTCTCGGAGGAGTATGGGGGAGGAAAAGAGGACTTTAAAGCAGTAATGAAGCAAAGGAGGAGTGGTTCTATGAATAGCACCTGCAGTGATGATCTAACGGATGCAGCCCTAAGCACTCGTTGGCTCCCACCTGTTTGTTAATATGAGAGAGATAGAGCAACGGAGAGAGAGAGGGGAGGGTTTAGGAGATGAGGGGAGGAGAGAAGGGGGAGATAGAGAAGGAGCGAGGGGGAGAGACAGAGGAGAGGAGTGAGAGAAAAGGAGATACCAGAAAGACACGTACACGTCTTATTGAACCCATCTAACAGAATGTCTTGGCTCGCACTGGTTATGTGTACTGAGTAAATGCATGGGACTGTGTTACATGTAGGAACCGACCTGCATAATACAGTGGGGAAAAAAGTATTTAGTCAGCCACCAATTGTGCAAGTTCTCTCACTTAAAAAGATGAGAGAGGCCTGTAATTTTCGTCATAGGTACACTTCAACTATGACAGACAAAATGAGGGAAAAAAATCCAGAAAATCACATTGTAGGATTTTTTATGAATTTATTTGCAAATTATGGTGGAAAATAAGTATTTGGTCACATACAAACAAGCAAGATTTCTGGCTCTCACAGACCTGTAACTTCTTCTTTAAGAGGCTCCTCTGTCCTCCACTCATTACCTGTATTAATGGCACCTGTTTGAACTTGTTATCAGTATAAAAGACACCTGTCCACAACCTCAAACAGTCACACTCCAAACTCCACTATGGCCAAGACCAAAGAGCTGTCAAAGGACACCAGAAACAAAATTGTAGACCTGCACCAGGTTGGGAAGACTGAATCTGCAATAGGTAAGCAGCTTGGTTTGAAGAAATCAACTGTGGGAGCAATTATTAGGAAATGGAAGACATACAAGACCACTGATAATCTTCCTCGATCTGGGGCTCCACGCAAGATCTCACCCCGTGGGGTCAAAATGATCACAAGAACGGTGAGCAAAAATCCCAGAACCACACGGGGGGGACCTAGTGAATGACCTGCAGAGAGCTGGGACCAAAGTAACAAAGCCTACCATCAGTAACACACTACGCCGCGACTCAAATCCTGCAGTGCCAGACGTGTCCCCCTGCTTAAGCCAGTACATGTTCAGGCCCGTCTAAAGTTTGCTAGAGAGCCAGATGAGGATTGGGAGAATGTCAGATGAAACCAAAATAGAACTTTTTTGGTAAAAACTCAACTCGTCGTGTTTGGAGGACAAAGAATGCTGAGTTGCATCCAAAGAACACCATACCTACTGTGAAGCATGGGGGTGGAAACATCATGCTTTGGGGCTGTTTTTCTGCAAAGGGACCAGGACGACTGATCCGTGTAAAGGAAAGAATGAATGGGGCCATGTATCGTGAGATTTTGAGTGAAAACCTCCTTCCATCAGCAAGGGCATGGAAGATGAAACGTGGCTGGGTCTTTCAGCATGACAATGATCCCAAACACACCGCCCGGGCAACGAAGGAGTGGCTTCGTAAGAAGCATTTCAAGGTCCTGGAGTGGCCTAGCCAGTCTCCAGATCTCAACCCCATAGAAAATCTTTGGAGGGAGTTGAAAGTCCGTGTTGCCCAGCGACAGCCCCAAAACATCACTGCTCTAGAGGAGATCTGCATGGAGGAATGGGCCAAAATACCAGCAACAGTGTGTGAAAACCTTGTGAAGACTTACAGAAAACATTTGACCTCTGTCATTGCCAAAAAAAGGTATATAACAAAGTATTGAGATAAACTTTTGTTATTGACCAAATACTTATTTTCCACCATAATTTGCAAATAAATTCATAAAAAATCCTACAATGTGATTTTCTGGATTTTCTTTTCCTCATTTTTCTGTCATAGTTGAAGTGTACCTATGATGAAAATTACAGGCCTCTCTCATCTTTTTAAGTGAGAGAACTTGCACAATTGGTGGCTGACTAAATACTTTTTTTCCCCACTGTATATGAACACATACGGTATGTGCCTACTAGTGTGCTGAGACACATGGACTGTATGTGTCATTTCCCTATCTTCTTGCCTATGTGTCATTCAATGCAGAGTTGCTCATCCACTCTGCTGCATTGTAAGACATGTTTAACACAATGTTGCTGAGTTTCCCCTAAGAGTAAACTACTGAGGGGATGTCATTATGTAGGCCAAGCCTTGTCTCCTTCTATCAGGAATAGGGAGAGGAGGGCAGAGAGAGAGACGGGGTAGAGAGAGAGAGAGAGAGAGACGGGGTAGAGAGAGAGAGAGACGGGGTAGAGAGAGAGAGAGAGAGAGACGGGGTAGAGAGAGAGAGAGAGAGAGAGAGAGACGGGGTAGAGAGAGAGAGAGAGAGAGAGAGCGAGAGAGAGACGGGGTAGAGAGAGCGAGAGAGAGAGAGAGAGCGAGAGAGAGAGCGAGCGAGAGAGAAAGGGCCAATGGTTTGATGAAGAATGCATAAACCTAAGAAAGAAATTGAAAAAAACAATGTACTGAGAAAATGTCTAATTGGCTTTTTACCAAATTACCATACGACAGACCACGTATTCATCTACACACCCTAATTGACAAACAAACAAACCAAAACAAAGGCAAAGTCTTCTCATGCGATGTTGATTTCGAAAAAGCTTTTGACTCAATTTGGCACGAGGGTCTGCTATACAAATTGATGGAAAGCGGTGTTAGGGGAAAAACATACACTAATATGAAATTCATGTACACAAACAGGTGTGTGGTTAGAATTGGCAAAAACACACACATTTCTTTTCACAGGGGAGTGGGGTGAGACAGTGATGCAGCTTGAGCCCCACCCTATTCAACATATACATATGGGGCAGCAGGTAGCCTAGTGGTTAGAGCGTTGGGCCAGTAACTGAAAGGTTGCTAGATCCAATCCCCGAACTGACAAGGTAAAAATCTGTCGTTCTGCCCCTGAACAAGGCAGTTAACCCACTGTTCCTAGGCCGTCATTGTAAATAAGAGTTTGTTCTTAACTGACTTGCCTAGTTAAATAAAGGTTAAATATTATTATTATTTTTTTTAAATACACTATACTGTATACACAGAAGGGGATTCGGCTATTTCAGCCACACCATTGCTGACAAGTGTATAAACTCGATCACACAGCCATGCAATCTCCATAGACAAACATTGGCAGTAGAATGGTCTTACTGAAGAGCTCAGTGACTTTCAACGTGGCACCGTCATAGGATGCCACCTTTCCAGCAAGTCAGTTCGTCGAATTTCTGCCCTGCTAGAGCTGCCCCAGTCAAGTGCTGTTATTGTGAAGTGGAAACATTTAGAAGCAACAACAGCTCAGGCGCAAAGTGGTAGGCCACACGAGCTCAAAGAATGGGACCTGAAGCGCGTAGGGCATAAAAATTGTCTGTCCTCGGTTGCAACACTCACTACTGAGTTAAAAACTGCCTCTGGAAGCAACGTCAGCACAATAACTGTTTGTCGAGAGCGTCTTGAAATGGGTTTCCATGGTCGAGCAGCCACACACAAGCCTAAGATCACCATGAGCAATGCCAAGCGTCGACTGGAGTGATGTAAAACTTGCCTCCATTGGAGTCTGGAGCAGTGGAAACGCGTTCTCTTGGCGCATGCCAGGAGAACGCTACCTGCCCCAATGCATAGTGCCAACTGTAAAGTTTGGTGGAGGAGGAATAATGGTCTGGGGCTGTTTTTCATGTTTCAGGCTAGGCCCCTTAGTTCCAGTGTGGGAAAATCTTAACGCTACAGCATTCAATGACATTCTAGACGATTCTGTGCTTCTAATTTTGTGGCAACAGTTTAGGGAAGGCCCTTTCTTGTTTCAGCATGACAATGCCGCCGTGCACAAAGTGAGGTCCATATAGAAATGGTTTGTTGAGATCGGTGTGGAAGAACTCGACTGGCCTGCACAGATCCCTGACCTCAACCCCATAAAACCCTTTGGGGTGAATTGGAACACCAACAGCGAGTCAGGCCTAATCGCCCAACATCAGTGCCTGACCTCACTAATGCTCTTGTGGCTGAATGGAAGCAAGCCCACACAGCAATGTTCCAACATCTAGTGGAAAGCCTTCCCTGAAGAGTAGAGGCTGTTATAGCAAGATAGGGGGGACCAACTCCATATTAATGGCCATGATTTTGGAATTAAATGTCATATCCTCAGTGTACAACGTAAAACACCAAATAATGCATGCAGAGCAGAATTAGGCCGATATCCGCTAATTATCAAAATCCAGAAAAGAGCTGCTAAATTCTACAACCACCTAAAAGGGAGCGATTCCCAAACCTTCCATAACAAAGCAATCACCTACAGATAGACGAACCTGGAGATGAGTCCCCTCAGCAAGCTGGTCCTGGGGCTCTGTTCACAAACACAAACAGACCCCACAGAGCCCCAGGACAGCAACACAATTAGACCCAGCCAAATCATGAGAAAACAAAAAGATAATTACTTGACACTTTGGAAAGAATGAACAAAAAAGCAAACTAGAATGTTATTTGGCCCTAAACAGAGAGTACAAAGTGGCAGAATACCTGACCACTGTGACTGGCCCAAACTTAAGGAACGCTTTGACTATGTACAGAGAGAAGGCGCTGTAGGCAGACCTGGTTCTCAAGAGAAGACAGGCTATGCGCACACTGCCCACAAAATGAGGTGGAAACTGAGCTGCACTTCCTGGCCTCCTGCCAAATATGTGACTATATTAGAGACACATATTTCCCTGAGATTACACAGACACCTACAAAGAATTAGAAAACACATACAATTTTGATAAACTCCCATATCGATTGGGTGAAATACCACAGTGTGCCATCACAGAAGCATTTTTGTATTTGAACTATTTGCACATCGTTACACTTTAGCCATAATATGCCATCTGAAATGTCTCTATTCCTTTGGAACTTTTGTGAGTGTAATGTTTACTGGGCACTTTTTGATTGTTTATTGCACAATGTAAACATATGTTTCCCGTGCCAATAAAGCCCTTTGAATTGAATTGAGAGAGAGAGAAAATATGTAGAAAAGGATTCATTCTAATGTAAGAAAAACATGGATTAGGAAAGACTGATGGGTAGTGACCGAAACAAAGGAGAGAAGAAAACAGAAGGAGGGTGTAGAAGAGTGTGTGGGCGCTAAAAGATGTAGGCATGCTAATGCTTTGATCCTTCACAATCGCCATGTTTCTCTCTCTCTCTCTATCTCCTTTCTCTATCTCCCTGCTCCTCCCCTCCCACTAATCTCTCTCTTTCTCCTCCTCCTCCTTCTCTATCTCCCCCTCCTGCTCCTCGCCCTCCCTCTACTCTCTCTGTGTCTGTCTCTCTCTACCTCTCTCTCCCTCTCTGTCCCTCTCTCTCCCCCTCCTCTTTCCAGTGCTTAATTTGAGCCAGTTCCTGCCGGAACACGATCCGGCACCTCTCAGTTTTGGACTGTTTCGTTCTGAAACCCATTTACCGGGATCCAGTACCTCTGGCGGCATGAACAATTCAAGTTGCCTCCTCTGTAATTCTCACGCCCCATAAAAAAAATGTGCCAGGTATTGTAAGAATGGATTTGTGTTGGTCGGGTTCATGGTTTGTGCAACACTGTAGCCTGTAGGCCCAGCGCGTGGCCATTGCTGTCTCCCACAGAGCTAGAATGACATTCACTTTCTATGATCTCTCTCCCTCTCTCTGCTCTGATAGACATGAGCCTGCAAAACGCCTCTCCAGCGTTGCACTTCATCATTTATTTCCTCCTAGAATCATAGCCGCGCGAAGGGTGACGGAGGTGCCGCGGCAACCCTGATAAATTGAAATACATTTGCCAAAGTTCTGCAATTACCGCTGTGTGTTCAGAAAGAAAGGATATAATTTAGAAGACTACACCAGGAGTAGACCTGTAATTTAGCCACAGAGGATCAATAGCATAGCCGCGGGAAGTAGGGGTGCTGAGGGTCCTGCAGCAACCCCTGAAAAAGCTGGGGGAAAGATAATCACTAAAGATAATCACTGGGCCTTTACTTGTATTAGTGGACCGATATAGACATCTGTAGCGCGGGCAGAAATTGTTTTAAGCATGTGCAAACGAATGTTTTCACAAAAGGAGTGCACTGGGTCTTTACTAGTCTTGTAGTAGCGAACCAATGTAGACGTCTTCACAGAGAGATAGGCTTTTGGCACGAGCACATCGGCCATCGGCGTTAAGTGAACGGTGCATGGGGCGAGTCAGTGAAAGGACTGTCATTTCCTCCTCATATTGTACAGTATGTGTCTCCACCTACCTAGGCCTAGACCATTGATGGATTCAAGACAAGCTTTTTTTTTTAATTGATCTCAGATTCTTGTCAGTGTCAGTAGCCTGTCATTTCCATCATTTGTGAGGTTTAAAAAAGATTCGGACAAAGTCTCCAGTCATCTAAAATGATGTGGAATTCTGAACCCTAGGCTCACATTCTCTTTGCACGTGTGCAACTTCTGCAAGCGGCTTTTCCTCTACTGCTGCAGCACACACAAGCGAGGATAATGCATGCAATGCTTTATTATAAAGGGGATTTTTATTCATGCGTTCTGGTACTTCAGAGCCCCCCAGGTCATCCCCCTCTTGGCTCACTTTTTGTTCCGGCACCTCCCAATTTACAAATGTAGCGCTGCCACTCTCCTACCTCTTTCAGACTACTTTATTCCCCTATGGCGTCCTATGCAGTGCTTCCCTCCATGTCCCTAACACTCATTAAATGTTTTATCTCTTTCCCTCACTTTGGTTTTCTCCCTCATCTCTTTCAAGCCTCACTTTCTTCCTTCCCTCTGGTCCATCCATTCATTTCTATCAGGCAGCTCATCTGTCTCAACATAAGTCCCCCATTGAGATGGTTGCTATGCACATTTCCGACACAAGGTAACAGACTGGTCCCTGTAATCTAAGAAAGTCTCTCACATTCACACACCCATATACACACACACACACACACACACGCATGCGTGCGTGCAAATGTAAACACATGAGATGCTTTGATGGTTTTGAGCTCTTTCAGTGCTCGAAGTGAAACTGCATGTACACTTTTAGAAGAAAAGGTGCTATCTAGAACCGAAAAGTGTTATTTGGCTGTCCCCATAAGAGTACACTTTGAAGAAACCCTTTTTGTTCCAGGTAGAACCCTTTTGGGTTCCATGTAGAAGCTTTTCCACAGAGGGTTCTACATGGAACCAAAAATAATTCTACCTGGAACCTAAAAGGGTTCTCCTGTTGGGACAGCCGGAGAAGCCCCTTTGGAACCCTTTTTTCTAAGATTGTATGTATGTATGTGTGTGTGTCTGTCTGTCTGTCTGTGTGTGTGTGTGTGTGTGTGTGTGTGTCAGGTAGTGGCAGAGATCTAGGTCTGGGTCTTCTAATCATCTGTCAGAGTGTGAGAGTCACACTTGAAGGCTTGGCTGTCGTGAATAGCAGAGGAGAGGAGAAGTGAGGGGAGGAGAGGAGATGGAAGGAGACAGGCGGAGAGGAGAAGAGCGGAGGAGAGGTGTAGGGCTTTGTAGGATCCTTGATCCTTCCCTTGTGATGTCAGACTATCTGAAGTAATGTGAAAGCTGTGCAAGACCAAGAACGATGTTTTTCAAACAGAAGGAACAGTATCTAGCATCAGAGAACATTCTTTTCAGGGATTCCCAAACTCTTTAGATACATTTTTCAAAAGCCTGGATGAACGCTGTAGTTCAATTAAATCTTATTACATACTAAACACATAATCTGTCTGTCTCTCTTCTCTCCCTCTCTCTCCCTCTCTCTCTCTTTCCCTCTCTCGCTGCCTCTCTCGCTCCCTCTCCCTCTCTTTTTCTCCCTCCCTCCCTCCCTCCCTCCCTCCCTCCCTCCGCCCCCTCTCTCTCTTTCCCTCTCTCTCTAGAACACACACATCTAGACGTTTTATTTTATAATCCATGCACAACAAAGAAACTGGTTTCCATTGTTTCTCCACTTACTGCTCACCCGCCCAGGACTCATCTCCATAGGGTGCTGCTGTCATCTTAACACACACACACTGTGATATACACACACGTTTGACTTCACGGGTGACTCTTCTGCCATCTGGTGTTCTGCTGAAGCCAGGGGTCGACGTAGCACTTGTGACAGTGTCTAATGTCAACACCTATGCACAAGCCTCACAGTGTCTAACCCCCAGGGACAATAGCTATGCTAAGCAAACACAACACCCTCTTCTAACTAGTTGCGTCCCAAATTGTACCCTATCCCACATAGTGCACTACTTTTGACCTGGGCCCATAGGGCTCGTATCGAACGTGATGCACTATGTAGGATATAGGGTGCCATTTGGAATTCAGACACTGACTCACAGGGGCTGTCTTACTGTATCTGCGTACTTACTTATTTAGTCATTTATTTATTTACCCACAACATTAAGAGAGACACTTTAACATCTTCAATTAAAAAAACATTTTTAAGTGATTTTTGATTTTATTGAACAGATGGTGACAGAGGATGCCAGTGGGAAAAAGAAAAAGGTTGTATCAAAGGGCAGTAGGCTGGATTTCAATCCATTCCGACAATGTAGACGTGTGCCAGAGGTCGTGGCATTACCGCCAGACCTGCCAGGCCACTTCATTCAGTTTCACTAGTAGGAATAGTTCATTTGAAGCATCACTGAAGCACCACTGCTTTGTTTGAGGATGGAATCCATTGGCCAAGTCAAAATGGCTGCCATAAACAAAGGCCCGCTGCCTGTAACAAACGTTATGACCCTCTTCCCTGCCTGTGTGTTAATGTGAGCCTCCTCTAGCGTGGAGTCAGCTTGTAAAGAGAAATAAGCTGGAAATAAATATTCCTCTTATAAGACTGCCAATTTAATTTTCCCCGTGAATGGTGCCGTGAGATTCATTTTGAGCAGTAAGGCATGTGTGTTTGAAGCTTTTAAAAAAAAAGCTGTTCTAACATAATTCTGCTTTTAGTTACATAAATGTAACGAATGTGACGACAGTCTTGTTTTTGAGAAAATCTAGGAACATGTTAGAGGGCAATTTGGGCCACATTATCATAAACACAGAACAGATCAGTGAGATGGTTAATGATATGTAGTGTCACAGTGATCCCTGAGACAAGAACTGTCCTACAGGAGTTTAAACAGTGGACAGTTGTATCTGGTGGTGTTAAAATCTCCCAAGGACTCCATGCTCTTCTATGTAAGGGAGAGTGTTCCAGTGTTAGTCTATGGAGACTGGGAGGCTGCAGTGCGTGGGTTGCTCTGTGTACTGAATGGGGACAAAAGGAGGAGAGGAAGCTGGAGAGGTTGATGTGTCCCTGTCTGTCCAAGGTGAACACCCCGCTGAGAGGAGGAGACAGAGACTGATAGTGTTAGTACACAGGTTAAATACAGAGAAAAGGTTCTAGAAACACACTTTACCAAACAGAGGACACCTCTTATAAACAGTCTTAAAGTGGCAGTCTGTCATAGTTTCAGTAATAGAACTAGTAACAAAAGGGGAGGGGGAGGTCGTATCAAAAGTGAGAAATATTTCCCTGAGGGAGAAAGTTAGCTACAGGAGTTCTTGAAAAGTGACAGACCTCCGACGAGCCATCAAACAGCCAAAGTGTCAATACAGGACTAAGATCGGTTCCTACTACGCTGGCTCTGACGCTCGTCTGATGTGACAGGGCTTGTAAACTAAAGCGGACTACAAAGGGAAACCCAGCCGCGAGCTGCCCAGTGATGCAAGCCTACCAAACAAGCTAAATGCCTTCTATGCTCGCTTCGAGGCAAGCAACACTGAACCATGCTTGAGAGCACCTGCTGTTCCAGACGACTGTGTGATCTCGCTCTCCGTAACCGATGTAAGTAACACCTTTAAATAGGTTAACATTCACAAGCCTGCGGGCCAGACAGATTACCAGGACATGCGCTGACCAGCTGGCACGTGTCTTCACTGACATTTTTAATCTCTCCCTGACCCAGTCTGTAATATCTACATGTACAGGTTTCAAGCAGACCCCCATGTTCCCTGCACCCAGGAACACAAAGGCAAGCGGTCTAAATGACCATCGCCACGTAGCGCTCACATATGTAGCCATGAAAGGCTGGTCATGGCTCACATCAACACCATCATCCCAGACAGTAGAGAGAACAGACTGTGACTTGGGTGACAGTTTTTAGGCCCTTCCTCTGACACCACCATGTATAGATGTCCTGGATGACAGGGAGCTCAGCCCCAGTGATGTACAGGGCTGTACGCACTACCCTCTGAAGCGCCTTGCGGTCGGATGCCGAGCTGTTGCCATACCTAGCAGTGATGCAGCCAGTCAAGAGGCTCTCAATGGTGCAGCTGTGGAGGTTTTTGAAGATCTGAGGGCGCGTTACAAATCTTTTCAGCCTCCTGACGGGGAAGAGGCATTGTCGTGCTTTCTTCACGACTGTTGGTGTGTTTGGACCATGATAGGTCCTTAGTGATGTGGACACAGAGGGAACCTGAAGCTTTCGACCATCTCCACTACAGCTCCATCAATGTGAATGGGGGCGTTTCCTGTAGTCCATGATCAGCTCCTTTGTCTTGCTGATGTTGATGGAGAGGTTGTTGTCCTGGCACCATAGCCACGGGAAGATGATTGGGGTTTGGAGGTGCTGCGATTATATATTTTGTATCAATATTTTTATTCAGGTATGCTGCAGCACACTCAGCACCTCTAGTTCCCGCAGCTATGCCTGGCACCACACTGCCAGGTCTCTGACCTCCTCCCTGTCTCATTGTCGGTGATCAGGCCTACCTCCGTCGTGTTGTCAGAAAACTTGATGATGGTGTTGGAGTCATGCTTGGCCATGCAGTCATGGGTGAACAGGGAGTACAGGAGGGAGCTAAGCACACACCCCTAAGGGGCCCCGTGTTGAGGTTCAGTGTGGCGGATGTGTTGTTGCCTACCCTCACCACCTGGGCGCGGGCCCCCTGTAGTTGCAGAGGTGACATACTAGTAGAAATGAATAAAACAGATTTCAGTTTTCCTGCATTCAAATCATCGGCCACTAGGAGCGCTAACTCTGGATGAACAGTTTCTTGTTGTCTTATGGCCCTATATGGCTCGTTGAGGGCGGTCTTAAAGCCAATTTATACTTGATCTGAAAATGTGGTCGGAGGCTTTGTATGGAGGGTGTGAAGCCTCCGGAAGCGTGCAGTGGTCAAATCAAGCTCCGTACCGCATCGCCGTGCGCCTCTCCCGCATTGACATGATTGGTTGACAGTAGGTGGGAGCGGTACGTCCTGTATAAACACAAACCCACTTCCGTGACAACTTCCTTCACAATAGCTCTGCTCTGCTAAGCGCATAAAGAATGAAAGCCCTGACATCTGTGGAGGCTGCATCGTTGTAATTGCTGTATGGCCACTTCAGACGTCGGACTGACCATGCAGAGCCTTTTAGGGCCAGTATCAGTTTGTGGTGGTAAATAGATGAACATAGGTATTCTAACTCAGGCGGGCAGAACCTCGAGACTTCATTAATATTAGAGATTGCGCACCAACTGTTGTTGACAAAGAGACTCACCTCCCCTCCCCTCAGCTTACCGGACGCAGCTGTTCTGTCCTGCCAATGTATAGAAAAAACAGCTCAATTTATATTTCCCATGACCTTGTTCAGCCGTGACTCAGATATTACACATCTCCAGATCACGTTGATAGGATAGTCTTGAACGGGGCTCATCCAGATTATTTTCCAGTGATTGCACGTTCGCCAATAGCATGGAGGGTAATGGCGACTTTTCCACTCGCCATCGCAGTCTCCTTAAATATCCCACACGTCAACCTCTGTAGTGCCACCTCTGCCTCCTCCGAGTGACAGGGATTTATTCCTGGTCTGTCCTTCACTTCTGATTCATTGAAATAGAAGTCCTCATCCAAATCGAGGTTAGTAATTTCTGTTTTGATGTCCAGAAGCTTTTTTCGGTCATATAAAACGATTGCGGAAACATTATGTACAAAAAAATAGCACAATTTTCAGGAGACATTCTCCTATCGACCAAAGGTCAGCGTTCAACACCATAGTGCCCTCCAGGCTCATCACTAAGCTCAAGACCCTGGGACTGAACATCTCCCTCTGCAACTGGATCCTGATTTCCTGACGGCAACAACACTTCCGCCACGCTGTCCCTCAACACAGGGCCCTCTTAGGGGTGCATGCGTAGTCCCCTCCTGTACTCCCTGTTCACCCATAACTCCGTGGCCGCACATGACTCCAACACCATCATTAAGTTTGCTGACGACATGACGGTGGTGGGCCTGATCACCAATGACGATGAGACAGCTTATAGGGAGGAGGTCAGTGACCTGGCAGTGTGGACAACAACCTCTCCCTCAATGTCAGCAAGACAAAGGAGGTGATTGTGGACTACAGGAAACGGAAGGCTGAGCACACCGCCATCCACATCGACAGTGCTGTAGTGGAGCAGGTCAAGTTCCTCGATGTCCACATGGGGAATTGTCATGCTCCACACACACCAACACAGACGTGAAGAAGGGCACGACAACTCCTCTTCCCCCTCAGGAGGCTGAAAAGATTCTGCATGGGCCCTCAGATCCTCAAAACGTTCCACAGCTGCACCATTGAGAGCATCTTGACTGGCTGCATCACCGCTCGGTACGGCAACTGCTCGGCATCCAACCGCAAGGCGCTACAGAGGGTAGTGCGCACGGCCCATTACATCACTGGGGCCGAGCGTCCTGCCATCCAGGACCTCTATACCAGGCGGTATCAGAGGAATGCCCTAAACATTGTCAAAGACTTCAGTCAGCCAAGTCATAGACTGTTCTCTCTGCTACCGCACGGCATGCTGTACCGATGCAATAGAACCAACAGGACCCTGAACAGCTACTACCCCCCATTTGAAATCATCCACCCTCTTATATTTGTTTAAACTGATGCCTTACCTCGTCCTCCCTTCCTCTCTCCCTCAGGCTTTCAGATGGACATAGAGAAAGAGGGGTGTTCAGAATGCTGTGTGCATCCCAGAGCTACATATGGAGAGGAGGATATGCACGTAGCTTGTTGTGTGCGCCTATAAATAAACTACTGTGCCGACTGCTGTTCGACGCTTTGCCTGTGTGTGTGTGTGTTGTCCCCAATGACTTTGCTCTTGACACGATGGTTGGAGCCCTGCAGGGGTGTGCCGTTGTAGCAGAAGTATGTACACACACACAAAACCCCGTGTTGATACACAGGGGACCCACAGTTCAAAGAGCTTTACCTCCCACAGATAGATAGCAAAGGAGAGAAAGCTCCACAGGACAATATGGTTGTATGGTCATAAACAGTCTATGAATACACACGCCTGCTGTGCCCACCCACACACACAGACAGGAAACGCAGTCAATGAATGTGTACAATTCATTTACACGTGTCCAGTGTTTCTCGAACACACACACACACATTCATGATAACGTGCTAACAGATGTTTAGTATCATGCTGTGCACATTGCGGTCTCCATATATGTTTTTGTGAATCCCTCTCACTCTAGTGTACGGCACACTGCCACTCATGCAGACACTGCATGTGATCGACAGCACACCAGCGTCACACACACACACGCACGCACGCACAGCACGCACCCCCTTCCCTCCCATGCTTGCACTTGTGCTATCCTCCTTGCTCTTCCCACCTATTTCTCTCTCTCTCTCTCTCTCTCTCTCTCTCTGCCTCTTTTCTCTCTCACTCTTCCACTGTCATTTCATTTATTTTTTCCCCCTTTACAGAACAGCAGCATCTTTCTTAATTTTCTGTTTCTTTCTGTTTCTTTCTTTTACCCTCGTCCTTCGGACTCAGTCTCTCTCTCTCTCTCTCTCTCTCTCTCTCTCTCGCTCTCTTCCTCTGTCTCTGTGTCTGTCTCTCTCTTTCTCTCTCTCCTATTTTTTTCTCTCTCTCGCTCTCCCTCTTTCTCTCTCTCTGTTTCTCTCTCTCTCTCTGTTTCGCTCTCTCTCTCTCTCTGTTTCTCTCTCTCATTATCTCTCTCTCTCTGTTTCGCTCTCTCTCATTATCTCTCTCTCTCTTCCTCTCTCTCTCTCTCTCTCTCTGTCTCTCTCTCTCTCTCTCTCTCTCTCTCTCTTCCTCTCCCTCTCCCCCTCTCTCTCTCTGTCCTCTCTTGCTCTCTTTCATTCTACACACTCCGGAAGCATCTGTCACCGCGCTCCAAAAGGAATCGCCTCCTGCTCCTCTCTTCTTTTTCTCCTCAATCGCTTCTTATGGCTTTCCCATCCCCATTCAACCACCTTACTATCCTTCGGTTCTCTTCGGCTCTCTTCCGTTCCTTCTAAACCTAGACCATGTTCTATTTCCAGCTGGTGATCATGGCTGGGACGGTTCTCCTGGCGTACTACTTTGAGTACACAGACACGTTCCCCGTTCACGTCCAAGGGTTCTTCTGTTTCGACAAGACGTTCTCCAAACCATACCCCGGACCCGAGGACGACAGCAAGGCGCCGCCGGTACTGGTCTACTCTCTGGTCACCGCTATCCCCACTGTCACGGTAAGACTGGTCTGGAGTAGCCTACCGACAAACACACACACACCTGGCGTAGCGTCACACACGTGGTATTTGGATGGAGGTGTGTGTTAATAAGTGGGTGTGTATCCACATGTCTTCTCCTGCTGTTTTGCATGTGTTTCTAACATTCAATAATGCATACATTTGTTTTATCTATTGAAGTCAATGTGTGCAGCATACACTTTATGTTGAGCAAGTGTATACCATATGTATGTGTGTCAGTGAGTGTGCAGCATGTGTGTCAGTGAGTATGCAGCATGTGTGTATACAATATAATATCAGAGGTTTCTTCCCACACGAGTCGATGTGCAGGGGTACGAGGTAACTGAGGTAGCTATGTACATATACAGTTAAAGTCGGAGGTTTACATACACCTTACCTAAAGACATTTAAACTCAGTTTTTCACAATTCCTGACATTTAATCCTAGTAAATATGCCCTGTCTTAGGTCAGTTAGGATCACCACTTTATTTTAAGAATGTGAAATGTCAGAATATTAGTAGAGAGAATGATTTATTTCAGCTTTTATTTTTTTTTATTTCTTTTCATTCCCAGTAGGTCAGAAGTTTACATACACTCAATTAGTATTTGGTAGCATTGCCTTTAAATTGTTTAACATGGTTCAAACGTTTTGAGTAGCCTTCCACAAGCTTCCCACAATAAGTTGGGTGAATTTTTGCCGATTCCTCCTGACAGAGCTGGTGTAACTGAGTCAGGTTTGTAGGCCTCCTTGCTCGCACACACTTTTTCAGTTCTGCCCACACATTTTCTATAGGATTGAGGTAATTTTCCTTCCTCATGATGCCATCTATTTTGTGAAGTGCACCAGTCCCTCTTGCAGCAAAGCAGTAATCTGTCTGTAAACAATTGTTTGAAAAATTACTTGTGAGTGGATGTCCCAACCGACTTGCCAAAACTATAGTTTGTTAACAAGAAATGTGTGGAGTGGTTGAAAAACTAGTTTTAATGACTCCAACATAAGTGTATGTAAACTTCTGACTTCAACTGTAGGTAGTGGTAAAGTGACTAGGAAACAGAATAGATAATGGACAGTAGCAGCTGTGTGTGTGTGTGTGTGTGTGTGTGTGTGTGTGTGTGTGTGTGTGTGTGTGTGTGTGTGTGTGTGTGTGTGTGTGTGTGTGTGTGTGTGTGTGTGTGTGTGTGTGTGTGTGTGAGTGTGTGAGAGAGAGAGAGAAAGGGAGAGTCTGTGTGTGGCGTCAGTGTGCGTGGTATGTGTGTGTGTTCCCATGGGATGTCAATGCATTCACATATCTGCAGTATGCGTGGATGAGTATTAGACACTGCAGTATAGTATAAATTATACATTGTACGAGTAGAAGTGAACCCCATAGACAGAGCTGACCCTTGACCTTCCCCTCCAGGCTGGTCTCTATGCTCTACTTCAGTCCAGTCCTATCACTTCATTAAGGCTTTAGCTCTGAGCCCAGTACATTAAGGCTTTAGCTCTCAGCCCAGTACATTAAGGCTTTAGCTCTGAGCCCAGTACATTAAGGCTTTAGCTCTGAGCCCAGTACATTAAGGGTTTGATATTAACAGTGGTGGACAGTGGTTACTGTGGTGGGCAAGGGACTGGACACATGCCATAGCGCTTATTGAAGCCATAAGTTGCACGGAAAACTGGAACTTCTGCAATCTCTGGCTTTGGACATTAGATTGAACCAAAATATTAACGCAACATGTAAAGTGTTGGTTCCATATTTCATGAGCTGAAATAAAAGTTCCCAGAAATGTTCCATACCCACAAAAAGCTTATTTCTTTCTAATTTTGGGCACACATTTGTTTACATCCTTGTTAGTGAGCATTTCTCCTTTGCCAAGATAATCCATCCACTTGACAGGTGTGGCATAACAAGAAGCTGACTAAACAGCATGATCATTCACAGGTGCACCTTGTGCTTGGGACAATAAAAGGCCACTCTAAAATGTGCAGTTTTGTCACACAACACAGTGGCCCAGATTTCCCCAGTTTTGAGGAATGCCTACCAGAGCTGTTGCCAGACAATTTGGCAGTACGTCCAACCGTTGTGAACAGAGTGCCCCATGGTGGCAATGGGGTTATGGTATGAGCAGGCATTATCTACAGAGAACAAACACATTTGCATTTTATCAATGACAATCTGAATGCACAGAGATACTGGGACGAGATCCTGAGGCCCATTGTCGTGCCATTCATAAACCGCCTTCACCTCATGTTTCAGCATGATAATGCACGGCCCCATGTCACAAGGATCTGTACACACATTCCTGGAAGCTGAAAATGTCCCAGTTCTTCCATGGCCTGCATACTCACCAGACATGTCACCCATTGAGCATGTTCGGGATGCTCTGGATCAACGTGTACCAAAGCATGTTCCAGTTCCCACCAATATCCAGCAACTTTGCACAGCCATTGAAGAGGAGTGGGACAACATTCCACAGGCCACAATCAACAGCCTGATCAACTCAATGCGAAGGAGATGTGTCGTTCTGGATGAGGCAAACAGTGTTCACACCAGATACTGACTGGTTTTCTGATCCACGTCCCTACCATTTTTTAAGGTATCTGTGACTAACAGATGACTAACTGGGAATATCTGTATTCCCAGCCATGTGAAATCCATAGATTAGGGCCTAATGAATTTATTTCAATTGACTGATTTCCTTATATGAACTGTAACTCAGTAAAACCTTTGCCTGATGCGTTTATATTTTTGTTCGGTATAAATGGATAGATGGGTGGGGGTGTTTGGGTGGGCGTGTTTGTGCTTGTCTATGTGCAGATGACAGTATTTGTGAGAGACAGTGAGTCTGGACAGCATGGTAAGTGTGTTTTACTGTATATGTGCATCCATGCAAGTGTGTGTGCGCAACTACCTGCATGCATGCGTGTGTGTGTGTGAATATGTGTCTGCCTCTATGTATCCATATACGAGAGAGAACATCTCTGCACATCACAGGGAACTGTAGTCTGGTGTGTGTGGGCGGACAGCAGGCAGCTAGCATCCTTCACTTCCAGCTACGGAAATGGGTTACATACTGTGTGAAGGATACGTCTCACCACCAGTTTGTGTGTGTGTGTGTCGTGTGTGTGTGTCGTGTGTGTGTGTGCATGCAGGTGTGTGTGGAGGCTCTACACACTATGAGAGCCATTGGGAATGCCAAGGCTAACACACACACACCACTCAGCCTCTAGTAGTAATTACAGTATCCATCTACATGGCAACACTGCAGTTGGAAGCACTACTTATACCATATCTGGACTGTAAGCCCCGGTGGCTAATTGCATGTGTGCGTGCGTGTGTGTAAGAGAGTGTGTGCGTTGTGTGCGTGTTGTGTGTGACAAGCCAACCGTGGACCTACACAGTGAGAGGGTTAAGTTACAATCACTTACCAGTTTAACATTTGAACTGATCGTCTGGTCATGTTAGCCATGTATAGAATATATGTGGAAGTAGTCTGGCTGGTGTAGCAGTAATGCCGCATCCTCCAGTACACGTCTACGGTGTCGGCATTACAGTAGGTTCAAACCCGGCCTACTGCCTTTTGACACAACCTCTATCTTTCCACACTGTCATCCTCTCTCTCTCTCTGTCCGTTCAATAAAGTCTGAAAATCCCCTGCATATAATACATGTGGAGAATGGGCAGCATCATGCGCTATAGGAGGGGACATGGTGAATGGGAACTCAGCTTGAAGTTGAAGAGCTATTTTAGAAACTTTGTAAATATCTGGGTCACACACACACACACCCACCTAATGCTAAATACTGGTACCCTGAAGAGCTGTTCTCTGTTCTGCTACTAAGCCCTTGGAACGTTTTGGAGAGGGAGAGAGGGCGAGGTAGCGAGAGCAGAAAGAAAGGGAGACACTAGAGAGATAAAGGGGGAAGACTGGGAGAGAAAGAGGAGAAGGATAGAGAGCAGAGAGGGGGAGTTTAGAGGGCAATGTAAAGAGAAAAGAGAGTAGAGGGGGAGGAAAGAAGAAAGTAGGAAAGAGGGAGAATGACAGAGTGAATGATAGAGAGGTAGGGGGAGGGAGGGAGGGAGGGAGAGAGGTGGGGAGGGAGAGAGAGAGGCTTGTTGTTTGTGTGTTTGTGTTGCCTGTCAGTCAAGTCGTAGGAAGTCCCCTTCTCCTCCTGAATTATGGAATTGATCCTGACAGGCAGATAGAGATGCTGCTGCTGATAACCATACATAGACTGTGTCCCAAATGACACCCTATTCCCTATTTAGTGCCCTACTTTTGGTATGGGCCCTGGGTGCACTATCTACTATCTATCTATCTATCTATGACGCAACCAGAGAGAGCCAGAGGAGAGAGGATTGTTGTGGTGTCACATCAACACCCTTCCCCTCTGTCTTGGTCCCACTGAATGGGATCTGGATATTGAGATTGGTTCCCCCAATATATAGAAAAAGAGGTGAGAGACAGAGTAGAGGGATAAACTACTGTCTGTCTGTGTGTCTGTTTGTCTGTCTGTCTGTCTTGTCTGTGTGTGTGTGTGTGTGTGTCTGTCTGTGTCTCTGTCTGTGTGTCTCTGTGTGTCTGTGTCTGTGTGTCTCTGTCTGTGTGTCTCTGTGTGTCTGTGTCTGTGTGTCTGTCTGTCTCTGTCTGTGTGTCTGTCCGTCTGTGTGTCTGTGTCTCTGTCTGTCTGTGTCTCTGTCTGTCTGTGTGTGTGTCTCTGTCTGTGTGTCTCTGTCTGTGTCTCTGTGTGTGTGTCTCTGTCTGTGTCTCTGTCTGTGTGTCTTTGTCCCACTAAACAGGATTTTGTTGAACTGTGAAATGGAGAAAAAAAGAGGTATATAAAGAGAGGGAAGGACAGAAAGTGAGAGGGAGATCATATGGAATAGAAAGAGAGAGGGAGATCATATGAAATGGAATAGAAAGAGAGAGGGAGATCATATGGAATAGAAAGAGAGGGAGATCATATGAAATGGAATAGAAAGAGAGGAAGATCATATGAAATGGAATAGAAAGAGAGAGGGAGATCATATGAAAAGGAATAGAAAGAGAGAGGGAGATCATATGAAATGGAATAGAAAGAGAGAGGGAGATCATATGAAATGGAATAGAAAGTGAGAGGGAGATCATATGAAATGGAATAGAAAGAGAGAGGGAGATCATATGAAATGGAATAGAAAGAGAGAGGAAGATCATATGAAAAGGAATAGAAAGAGAGAGGGAGATAATATGAAATGGAATAGAAAGTGAGATCATATGGAATAGAGAGAGGGAGATCATATGGAATAGAAAGAGAGAGGGAGATCATATGAAATGGAATAGAGAGAGGAGATCATATGAAATGGAATAGAAAGAGAGAGGGAGATCATATGAAAAGGAATAGAAAGAGAGAGGGAGATCATATGAAATGGAATAGAAAGAGAGAGGGAGATTATGTGAAATGGAATAGAAAGAGATTGAGAGATCATATGAAATGGAGTAGAAAGAGAGAGATAGATGGGGAGAAATGGTCTGGACTGTAACCTAGATTCTCCACAAAGCGACCGGGAAGTCTGCCCAGGCAGGAATGAAAGAGAGAATAAAGGAAGGATGAGAGAGAAGGAAGAGCTAGAGAGAGTGTGGGTAGGAAGCTAAATCGTCATGGTAACACTAGGACTGGTTTGTGAGATTCTATGCCATGTATGTCATTACAAACGTTGTGTGATGTATGAGTATCTGCATACCTGCCCAACCCTACCGCTGTCCATCATCATTATCTGCAAAATCTCTATATCACTTATTAACCTCTCAGCTCGTCTCTCCAGCGTCCATTCTCCTCTTCTATTGTAAACGTCTGTGACTCCTGAACACGCTCCACTGTGGGACACGAGAAAGCTCTTCTTCGCCACTTTCCAACTGTTAGATCTGTCACCAGTATGTCTAAGTCTAAGTCTCTGTAAGAGTGTTTACCTATTGACAATATTGTGGCAGCAGCAGTTCTCATGAATCCACAGAGGGCCTGACATTGCAAGCAAACCTCAGTGTGTGTGTGTGTGTCTGTGGGTATATATGCCCACAGGCCTATGCAGTGGTGTGTTTGTGTGTGTATGCCTGGTACTGTACGTGCGCATATGTACTGTGTGTGTGTGTGTGTGTGTGTGTGTGCGCTGTAGTAGAACACTGGTAAAAGTGATCTCACCTGTAGAAAGACCCACACTACAGACTAACACTATCTCACCTGTAGAAAGACCCACACTACAGACTAACACTATCTCACCTGTAGAAAGACCCACACTACAGACTAACACTATCTCACCTGTAGAAAGACCCACACTACAGACTAACACTATCTCACCTGTAGAAAGACCCACACTACAGACTAACACTATCTCACCTGTAGAAGGACACACACTACAGACTAACACTATCTCACCTGTAGAAAGACCCACACTACAGACTAACACTATCTCACCTGTAGAAAGACCCACACTACAGACTAACACTAAACACTAACCTTCACCACCTACACTAGGCCTAGAGGCTAACACTGAACCCAGCGTGGTGAATGTTCAGTCACTTAACATGTGTTGTGTGTGTGTTAATATTGATGAAGAAAGGAGGCCTGTGTGAAGTCCATTACAGTCCATTATAAGACGGGTTTCCATGTTGGTTCTGTTAATTAGGGTTGCCATATTGGGTCGATTTCAAACCTCGACTCATCTAATGGGTTTCCATTGAGTTGTATTGACGTTTGACAGTACGCTATAATCACGCCTGTGGTGAGATCCTGAGGTTACAGGATTTTCCTCCAACTGTGCATCCAGCCCCTGTAGGGAATCAGAATCGATATTTGGATGAAAAGGTTTTTTTAAAGTGCAACAGAGTAGGAGCACAAGAGAGCACAATTACATTACAGATAACCTCCACTCCACATCCAAACAAATAGACTCCATGTTCACAAGAGGTTTTACACCATAGCTCATCTTCATTTAACTCTCTGTTTGAGTCCCATAGCTGCTTTAGGATTCACCCCACATCACAGCACATGTGATAATACCGCTGTCCTCACATCCCTGCTTCACCACTCACTTACTCACATCCCTGCTTCACCGCTCACTTCCTCACGTCCCCGACTTCACCGCTCACTTCCTCACATCCCTGCTTCACCGCTCACTTCCTCACATCCCCGACTTCACCGCTCACTTCCTCACATCCCTGCTTCACCGCTCACTTCCTCACATCCCCGACTTCACCACTCACTTCCTCACATCCCTGACTCACTGCTCACTTCCTCACATCCCTGCTTCACCGCTCACTTCCTCACATCCCAGACTTCACCACTCACTTCCTCACATCCCTGACTCACTGCTCACTTCCTCACATCCCTGCTTCACCACTCACTTCCTCACATCCCTGCTTCACCACTCACTTCCTCACATCCCTGCTTCACCGCTCACTTCCTCACATCCCCGACTTCACCGCTCACTTCCTCACATCCCCAACTTCACCACTCACTTCCTCATATCCCTGCTTCACCACTCACTTCCTCACATCCCAGCTTCACTGCTCACTTCCTCACATCCCCAGCTTCACCACTCACTTCCTCACATCCCAGCTTCACCACTCACTTCCTCACATCCCTGCTTCACCACTCACTTCCTCACATCCCTGACTCACCGCTCACTTCCTCACATCCCCGACTCACCGCTCACTTCCTCACATCCCCGACTTCACCGCTCACTTCCTCACATCCCTGACTCACTGCTCACTTCCTCACATCCCAGCTTCACCGCTCACTTCCTCACATCCCTGCTTCACCACTCACTTCCTCACATCCCTGCTTCACCGCTCACTTCCTCACATCCCTGCTTCACCGCTCACTTCCTCACATCCCTGCTTCACCACTCACTTCCTCACATCCCTGCTTCACCGCTCACTTCCTCACATCCCCGACTTCACCACTCACTTCCTCACATCCCTGACTCACCGCTCACTTCCTCACATCCCCAACTTCACCACTCACTTCTTCATATCCCTGCTTCACCACTCACTTCCTCATATCCCTGCTTCACCACTCACTTCCTCACATCCCAGCTTCACCGCTCACTTCCTCACATCCCCAGCTTCACCACTCACTTCCTCACATCCCTGCTTCACCACTCACTTCCTCACATCCCTGCTTCACCACTCACTTCCTCACATCCCTGACTCACCGCTCACTTCCTCACATCCCCGACTTCACCACTCACTTCCTCACATCCCTGACTCACTGCTCACTTCCTCACATCCCAGCTTCACCGCTCACTTCCTCACATCCCTGCTTCACCGCTCACTTCCTCACATCCCTGCTTCACCACTCACTTCCTCACATCCCTGCTTCACCGCTCACTTCCTCACATCCCCGACTTCACCACTCACTTCCTCACATCCCTGACTCCACCGCTTCACTTCCCTCACATCCCCAACTTCACCACTCACTTCTTCATATCCCTGCTTCACCACTCACTTCCTCATATCCCTGCTTCCCCACTCACTTCCTCACATCCCAGCTTCACCGCTCACTTCCTCACATCCCCAGCTTCACCACTCACTTCCTCACATCCCTGCTTCACCACTCACTTCCTCACATCCCTGCTTCACCACTCACTTCCTCACATCCCTGACTCACCGCTCACTTCCTCACATCCCTGACTCACTGCTCACTTCCTCACATCCCAGCTTCACCGCTCACTTCCTCACATCCCTGCTTCACCGCTCACTTCCTCACATCCCTGCTTCACCGCTCACTTCCTCACATCCCTGCTTCACCGCTCACTTCCTCACATCCCTGCTTCACCGCTCACTTCCTCACATCCCTGCTTCACCACTCACTTCCTCACATCCCTGCTTCACCACTCACTTCCTCACATCCCTGCTTCACCACTCACTTCCTCACATCCCTGCTTCACCGCTCACTTCCTCACATCCCTGACTCACCGCTCACTTCCTCACATCCCTGCTTCACCGTTTACTTCCTCACATCCCTGCTTCACCGCTCACTTCCTCACATCCCTGACTCACCGCTCACTTCCTCACATCCCTGCTTCACCTCTCACTTCCTCACATCCCTGCTTCACAGCTCACTTCCTCAGTAGCACACACACACAACCTCCCCTTTGACACAGATTCACACATACTCACATACAAGCCCTTTATCTCCCTAACCTCTGTTAGCTCCTCCATACAGCTCTGCTCAGAATTCTGCTGAGCCCCTACGATGATCACAGGACCCTTTGACAGAGAGAGACTGATGATGTAGGGTACATGATCATGTAGTATTTATGGTGCGGTAGGAGCGTGGGACGCTAATACGCTACATAGCTAAATCTCAATATTAGAAAAAAGGGTTAAAAAAGGGTTAAAAGGGTTCTTTGGCTGTCCCAATAGGAGAACCCTTTGAATAAACTTTTTGGATCCAGGTAGAACCCCTTTTGGTTCCAGGTAGAACTCTTTTGGGTTCCATGTAGAACCCTCTGTGTAAAGGGTTCTACATGGAAGATGATGTGTTTAGATCAGTATGTAATAAGATTTAATTGAACTACAGCATTCATCCAGGCTTTTGAAAAATGTATCTAAAGAGTTTGGGAATCCCTGAAAAGAATGTTCTCTGATGCTAGATACTGTTCCTTCTGTTTGAAAAACATCGTTCTTGGTCTTGCACAGCTTTCACATTACTTCAGATAGTCTGACATCACAAGGGAAGGATCAAGGATCCTACAAAGCCCTACACCTCTCCTCCGCTCTTCTCCTCTCCGCCTGTCTCCTTCCATCTCCTCTCCTCCCCTCACTTCTCCTCTCCTCTGCTATTCACGACAGCCAAGCCTTCAAGTGTGACTCTCACACTCTGACAGATGATTAGAAGACCCAGACCTAGATCTCTGCCACTACCTGGATCTCTTCGGGCTATGGAGCGGCAAACAGAGACACACGCACGCACGCACGTATGTACGTACAATCTTAGAAAAAAGGGTTCCAAAAGGGTTTCTGCGGCTGTCCCAACAGGAGAACCTTTAGGTTCCAGGTAGAATTATTTTGGTTCCATGTAGAACCCTCTGTGGTTCTACCTGGAACCAAAAGGGGTTCTACCTGGAACCCCAAAATATGATCCTATAGGGATAGCCGAAGAACCCTTTTGTAACCGATTTTTCAAGGAGTGTACGCTAACGTCTGAGCCCTCACTGTGGCCCTCAGGCCTGTGGAGAGCGAAGGGGAATGAGAGGAGACAGTATTAGCATTAAACTGTGATGTGGTTGAGTCATCTTCAGAGCTCAGCACCGGTAGGGACAGAGACCATGCATATGAATGGCATCGGTTGCATCCCACATGGCACCCAATTATCCTATATAGTGAAAAATATTTAAGCAGGAAGCACCAGTGACTCGGTCTATAAAAAAGTGGTCAGATGAAGCAGACGCTAAACTACAGGACTGTTTTGCTATCACAGACTGGAACATGTTCTGGGATTCCTCCGATGGCATTGAGGAGTACACCACGTCAGTCACTGGCTTTATCAATAAGTGCATCGAGGACGTCGTCCCCACAGTGACTGTACGTACATACCCCAACCAGAAGCCATGGATTACAGGCAAAATTCGCACTGAGCTAAAGGGTAGAGCTGCCGCTTTCAAGGTGCGGGACTCTAACCTGGAAGCTTACAGGGCTTGCAAACTATTACAGACTACAAAGGGAGGCACAGCCGAGAGCTGCCCAGTGACACGAGCCTACCAGACGTGCTAAATCACTTCTATGCTCGCTTCGAGGCAAGCAACGCTGAGGCATGCATGAGAGCATCAGCTGTTCCAGACGACTGTGTGATCACACTTTCCGTAGCCGACGTGAGTAAGACCTTTAAACAAGTCAACATACACAAGGCTGCGGGGCCAGACGGATTACCAGGACGTGTGCTCCGGGCATGTGCTGACCAACTGGCAGGTGTCTTCACTGACATTTTCAACATGTCCCTGATTGAGTCTGTAATACCAACATGCTTCAAGCAGACCACCATAGTCCCTGTGCCCAAGAACACAAAGGTAACCTGCCTAAACGACTACAGACCCGTAGCACTCACATCCGTAGCCATGAAGTGCTTTGAAAGGTTGGTAATGGCTCACATCAACAACATTATCCCAGAAACCCTAGACCCCCTCCAATTTGCATACCGCCCAAACAGATCAACAGATGATGCAATCTCTATTGCACTCCACACTGCCCTTTCCCACCTGGACAAGAATAACACTTATGTGAGAATGCTATTCATTGACTACAGCTCAGCGTTCAACACCATGGTACCCTCAAAGCTCATCACTAAGCTAAGGATCCTGGGACTAAACACCTCCCTCTGCAACTGGATCCTGGACTTTCTGACGGGCCGCCCCCAGGTGGTGATGGTAGGTAGCAACACATCTGCCACGCTGATCCTCAACACAGGAGCTCCCCAGGGGTGCGTGCTCAGTCCCCTCTTGTACTCCCTGTTCACCCACGACTGCATGGCCAGGCACGACTCCAACACCATCATTAAGTTTGCAGACGACACAACAGTGGTAGGCCTGATCACCGACAAAGACGAGACAGCCTACAGGGAGGAGGTCAGAGACCTGGCAGTGTGGTGCCAGGACAACAACCTCTTCCTCAACGTAACCAAGACTAAGGAGATGATTGTGGACTACAGAAAAAGGAGGTCCTGAGATCCTCAAAAGGTTCTACAGCTGCAACATCGAGAGCATCCTGACTGGTTGCATCACTGCCTGGTACGGCAATTGCTCCGCCTCTGACCGCAAGGCACTACAGAGGGTAGTGCGTACGGCCCAGTACATCACTGGGGCTAAGCTGCCTGCCATCCAGGACCTCTACACCAGGCGGTGTCAGAGGAAGGCCCTAAAATTGTCAAAGACCCCAGCCACCCCAGTCATAGACTGTTCTCTCTACTACCGCATGGCAAGCGGTACTGGAGTGTCAAGTCTAGGACAAAAAGGCTTCTCAACACTTTTTACCCCCAAGCCATAAGACTCCTGAACAGGTAATCAAATGGCTATCCGGACTTTTTGCATTGTGCCCCCCCCTGCTGATGCTACTTTCTGTTTATCATATATGCATAGTCACTTTAACTATACTTTCATGTACCTACTACCCCAATTGGACCGACCAACCAGTGCTCCCGCACATTGGCTAACTGGGCTATCTATCTGCATTGTGTCCCACCACCCGCCAACCCCTTTTTTATGCTACTGCTACTCTCTGTTCATCATATATGCATAGTCACTTTAACCATAACTACATTTACATATACTACCTCAATCAGCCTGACTAACCGGCGTCTGTATGTAGCCTCGCTACTTTTATAGCCTCGACACTTTTACGGCCTCGCTACTGTATATAGCCTCGCTACTGTATATACTGTTGTTTTTATTTCTTTACTTACCAATTGTTCACCTAATACCTTTTTTATTTATTTGTAACTTTTTGCACTGTTGGTTAGAGCCTGTAAGTAAGCATTTCACTGTAAAGGTCTACACCTGTTGTATTCGGCGCACGTGACAAATAAACTTGGATTTGATTTGATTTTAGTGCACAACTTTTGACCAGAACCCCATGGGCCCTGGTCAAAAGTAGTGCACTATGCAGGGAATAGGGTGCCATTTGGGACACAGTGCTGTTTTTAAGACTACTTTTGGCCGTTACTATACATGGGTACTATTGGGAAGGCATAACGCTGCTGAACCATGGCTGTTGTAATTGCCAGTGGGGCAAAACTGGATGTACTGTGACAACGTTTTCCTGACATTTCTCTGACGTTCTGGTCAGGTTGTTTACTGGTAATAAAAGGATGTTTTTTACACCCTTTTTTTGTTGCGACCAGTAAAAAAATGATATGGGCAAAGGTAGGTATATTGCTATGCAGTAGTTATATATCTATACAGTAGTTATAGTGTATATCTATGCTGTAGTTATATCTCTTTGCTGTTGTTATATCTCTATACCATAGTTCTATCTCAATACAGTAGTTAAAGTGTATCTCCATGCAGAAGTTATATCTCTATACAGTAGTTATGTGTCTCTGTAGTAGTTCTATCTCGGATTACCAGATTCAGTATATCACATAACTGCGTCATCTACCCTCCTCTCCACACTATACCAGTACCCTCCTCTACCCACTATACCAGTACCCTCCTCTACCCACTATACCAGTACCCACCTCTACCCACTATACCAGTACCCACCTCTCCCCACTATACCAGTACCCTCCTCTCCACACTATACCAGTACCCACCTCTCCCCACTATACCAGTACCCTCCTCTCCCCACTATACCAGTACCCTCCTCTCCCCACTATACCAGTACCCTCCTCCTCCCCACTATACCAGTATCCTCCTCTCCCCACTATACCAGTACCCTCCTCTACCCACTATACCAGTACCCACCTCTTCTCACTATACCAGTACTCACCTCCTCTCCCTACTATACCAGTACCCTCCTCTCCCCACTCAAACCAGTACCCTCCTCTCCCCACTATACCAGTACTGTCCTCTCCCCACTATACCAGTACCCTCCTCTACCCACTATACCAGTACCCACCTCTACCCACTATACCAGTACCCTCCTCTACCCACTATACCAGTACCAACCTCTACCCACTATACCTGTACCCTCCTCTACCCACTATACCAGTACCCACCTCTCCCCACTATACCAGTACCCACCTCTACCCACTATACCAGTACCCTCCTCTCCCCACTAAACCAGTACCCTCCTCTCCCCACTATAACAGAACCGACCTCCTCTCCCTACTATACCTGTACCCACCTCTCCCCACTATACCAGTACTGTCCTCTCCCCACTATACAGGTACCCTCCTCTACCCACTATACCAGTACCCACCTCTCCCCACTATACCAGTACCCTCCTCTCCCCACTATACCAGTACCCTCCTCTACCCACTATACCAGTACCCTCCTCTACCCACTATACCAGTACCCTCCTCTACCCACTATACCAGTACCAACCTCTCCCCACTATACCAGTACCCACCTCTACCCACTATACCTGTACCCTCCTCTACCCACTATACCAGTACCCACCTCTCCCCACTATACCAGTACCCACCTCTACCCACTATACCAGTACCCTCCTCTCCCCACTAAACCAGTACCCTCCTCTCCCCACTATAACCGAACCGACCTCCTCTCCCTACTATACCTGTACCCACCTCTCCCCACTATACCAGTACTGTCCTCTCCCCACTATACAGGTACCCTCCCTGACCCACTATACCAGTACCTTCCTCTCCCCACTATACCAGTACCAATCTCTACCCACTATACCAGTACCCACCTCTCCCCACAATGCCAGTACCCACCTCTCCCCACTATACCAGTACCCTCCTCTCCCCACTATACCAGTACCCACCTCTCCCCACTATGCCAGTACCCACCTCCACCCACTATACCAGTACCCTCCTCTCCACACTATATCAGTACCCACCTCTACCCACTATACCAGTACCCACCTCTACCCACTATGTCAGTACCCACCTCTCCCCACAATACCAGTACCCTCCTCTCCCCACTATAGCAGTACCCACCTCTACCCACTATACCAGTACCCTCCTCTCCACACTATACCAGTACCCTCCTCTCCCCACTATACCAGTACCCTCCTCTCCACACTATACCAGTACCCTCCTCTACCCACTATACCAGTACCCTCCTCTACCCACTATACCAGTACCCACCTCTACCCACTATACCAGTACCCACCTCTCCCCACTATACCAGTACCCTCCTCTCCACACTATACCAGTACCCTCCTCTCCCCACTATACCAGTACCCTCCTCTCCCCACTATACCAGTACCCTCCTCTCCCCACTATACCAGTACCCTCCTCTCCCCACTATACCAGTACCCTCCTCTCCCCACTATACCAGTACCCTCCTCTCCACACTATACCAGTACCCTCCTCTACCCACTATACCAGTACCCTCCTCTACCCACTATACCAGTACCCACCTCTACCCACTATACCAGTACCCACCTCTCCCCACTATACCAGTACCCTCCTCTCCACACTATACCAGTACCCTCCTCTCCCCACTATACCAGTACCCACCTCTCCCCACTATACCAGTACCCTCCTCTCCCCACTATACCAGTACCCTCCTCTCCCCACTATACCAGTACCCTCCTCTCCCCACTATACCAGTACCCTCCTCTCCCCACTATACCAGTATCCTCCTCTCCCCACTATACCAGTACCCTCCTCTACCCACTATACCAGTACCCACCTCTTCTCACTATACCAGTACTCACCTCCTCTCCCTACTATACCAGTACCCTCCTCTCCCCACTAAACCAGTACCCTCCTCTCCCCACTATACCAGTACTGTCCTCTCCCCACTATACCAGTACCCTCCTCTACCCACTATACCAGTACCCACCTCTACCCACTATACCAGTACCCTCCTCTACCCACTATACCAGTACCAACCTCTACCCACTATACCTGTACCCTCCTCTACCCACTATACCAGTACCCACCTCTCCCCACTATACCAGTACCCACCTCTACCCACTATACCAGTACCCTCCTCTCCCCACTAAACCAGTACCCTCCTCTCCCCACTATAACCGAACCGACCTCCTCTCCCTACTATACCTGTACCCACCTCTCCCCACTATACCAGTACTGTCCTCTCCCCACTATACAGGTACCCTCCTCTACCCACTATACCAGTACCCACCTCTCCCCACTATACCAGTACCCTCCTCTCCCCACTATACCAGTACCCTCCTCTACCCACTATACCAGTACCCTCCTCTACCCACTATACCAGTACCCTCCTCTACCCACTATACCTGTACCCTCCTCTACCCACTATACCAGTACCCACCTCTCCCCACTATACCAGTACCCACCTCTACCCACTATACCAGTACCCTCCTCTCCCCACTAAACCAGTACCCTCCTCTCCCCACTATAACCGAACCGACCTCCTCTCCCTACTATACCAGTACCCTCCTCTCCCCACTATACCAGTACTGTCCTCTCCCCACTATACAGGTACCCTCCCTGACCCACTATACCAGTACCCACCTCTACCCACTATACCAGTACTCACCTCTACCCACTATGTCAGTACCCACCTCTCCCCACAATACCAGTACCCTCCTCTCCCCACTATACCAGTACCCACCTCTACCCACTATACCTGTACCCTCCTCTACCCACTATACCAGTACCCACCTCTCCCCACTATACCAGTACCCACCTCTACCCACTATACCAGTACCCTCCTCTCCCCACTAAACCAGTACCCTCCTCTCCCCACTATAACCGAACCGACCTCCTCTCCCTACTATACCTGTACCCACCTCTCCCCACTATACCAGTACTGTCCTCTCCCCACTATACAGGTACCCTCCCTGACCCACTATACCAGTACCCACCTCTACCCACTATACCAGTACCCACCTCTCCCCACTATACCAGTACTGTCCTCTCCCCACTATACAGGTACCCTCCTCTACCCACTATACCAGTACCCACCTCTCCCCACTATACCAGTACCCACCTCTCCCCACTATACCAGTACCCACCTCTCCCCACTATACCAGTACTGTCCTCTCCCCACTATACAGGTACCCTCCTCTACCCACTATACCAGTACCCACCTCTCCCTACTATACCAGTACCCTCCTCTCCCCACTATACCAGTATCCTCCTCTACCCACTATACCAGTACCCTCCTCTCCCCACTAAACCAGTACCCTCCTCTCCCCACTAAACCAGTACCCTCCTCTCCCCACTATAACCGAACCGACCTCCTCTCCCTACTATACCTGTACCCACCTCTCCCCACTATACCAGTACTGTCCTCTCCCCACTATACAGGTACCCTCCTCTACCCACTATACCAGTACCCACCTCTCCCCACTATACCAGTACCCTCCTCTCCCCACTATACCAGTACCCTCCTCTACCCACTATACCAGTACCCACCTCTACCCACTATACCAGTACCCTCCTCTACCCACTATACCAGTACCAACCTCTCCCCACTATACAAGTACCCACCTCTACCCACTATACCTGTACCCTCCTCTACCCACTATACCAGTACCCACCTCTCCCCACTATACCAGTACCCACCTCTACCCACTATACCAGTACCCTCCTCTCCCCACTATACCAGTACCCTCCTCTCCCCACTATACCAGTACCCACCTCCTCTCCCTACTATACCAGTACCCTCCTCTCCCCACTATACCAGTACCCACCTCCTCTCCCCACTATACCAGTACCCACCTCCTCTCCCTACTATACCTGTACCCTCCTCTCCCCACTATACCAGTACCCTCCTCTACCCACTATACCAGTACCCACCTCTCCCCACTATACCAGTACCAATCTCTCCCCACTATACCAGTACCCTCCTCTACCCACTATACCAGTACCCACCTCTACCCACTATACCAGTACCCTCCTCTCCCACTATACCAGTACCCTCCTCTACCCACTATACCAGTACCCACCTCTACCCACTATACCAGTACCCTCCTCTCCCCACTATACCAGTACCCACCTCTCCCCACTATACCAGTTCCCACCTCTACCCACTATACCAGTACCCTCCTCTCCCCACTAAACCAGTACCCTCTTCTCCCCACTATAACAGAACCGACCTCTCCCCACTATACCAGTACTGTCCTCTCCCCACTATACAGGTACCCTCCTCTACCCACTATACCAGCACCCACCTCTACCCACTATACCAGTACCCTCCTCTCCCCACTATACCAGTACTGTCCTCTCCCCACTATACAGGTACCCACCTCTACCCACTATACCAGCACCCACCTCTCCCCACTATACCAGTACCCTCCTCTCCCCACTATACCAGTACCCTCCTCTACCCACTATACCAGTTCCCACCTCTACCCACTATACCAGTACCCTCCTCTCCCCACTAAACCAGTACCCTCCTCTCCCCACTATAACAGAACCGACCTCCTCTCCCCACTATACAGGTACCCTCCTCTCCCCACTATACCAGCACCCACCTCTACCCACTATACCAGTACCCTCCTCTCCCCACTATACCAGTACCCTCTTCTACCCACTATACCAGTACCCACCTCTACCCACTATACCAGTACCCTCCTCTCCCCACTATACCAGTACCCTCCTCTCCCCACTATACCAGTACCAACCTCTCCCCACTATACCAGTACCCACCTCTACCCACTATACCAGTACTCACCTCCTCTCCCTACTATACCAGTACCCACTTCTCTCCACTATACTAGTACCCACCTCTACCCACTATACCAGTACCCTTCTCTCCCCACTAAACCAGTACCCTCCTCCTCTCCACACGATACCAGTACCCACATGCTCTCCACACTATACCAGTACCTACACCCTCTCCACACTATACCAGTACCCACCTCCTCTCCACAGTATACCAGTACCCACCTCCTCTCCACACTATACCAGTACCCACCTCCTCTCCACACTATACCAGTACCCTCCTCCTCTCCACACGATACCAGTACCCACATGCTCTCCACACTATACCAGTACCTACATCCTCTCCACACTATACCAGTACCCACCTCCTCTTTACACTATACCAGTACCCACCTCCCCTCCACACTAAACCAGTACCCACCTCCTCTCCACACTATACCAGTACCCACCTCCTCTCCACACTAAACCAGTACCCACCTCCTCTCCACACTAAACCAGTACCCACATAAATAATGCCATATACAAGAACTGAGTATACTGTGAACAAATACAGGATACCGTTCTTATATAGTGGGTTTGGATTTGCTCGTGGCTCTTTCAGTGTTTTACACTAACCTCTCTGCCTTTCTCTCTCTCTGTCTGTCCATCCGTCCGTCTGTCCGTCTGTCTGTAGATTCTGATTGGAGAGGTGACGACGTTCTTTGTAAAAGCGGAGGGGGCTCAGGAGAAGACCATTGTGACGGCTGACTGCTGTTACTTCAACCACCTCCTCCGCAGGATAGTACGCTTCCTGGGTGAGCCTCTCCTATAGGTCCCACTGTACATTAGACCATATTGAACCTGGTGTATATTGGTCCTAATATATTGTACAATATATTGGGCATGCTGCCTCACTACTGTCATTCAGCATAGAATGAAGGGTTTTATCTCTCTCTGCCCTCTCGTCTAACTCTCTATTCCTTCTCCTCTCCCTCTCTTCCTATCCCTCTCTCTCTCCTCCCCCATTCTCTCCCCTCACCCTCCCCACCCCCTTCTCCTCCTCCACCCCCTCAGGCGTCTACTCCTTCGGCCTCTTCGCCACCACCATCTTCGCCAACGCGGGCCAGGTGGTGACAGGAAACCAGACCCCTCACTTCCTGTCTGCCTGCCGCCCCAACTACACAGTCTTGGGCTGCCAGTCCCCCATGCAGTACATCACAGAGCGCCGCGCCTGCACCGGGAATCCCTACCTGGTGGCGTCCGCACGCAAGTCCTTCCCCTCCAAGGACGCGGCCCTCAGCATCTACTCTGCTGTCTACACAGTGGTAGGAACAAGGGGGAAGTTAGAGGGGAAGGAATAAAGTGTGACACTGGGAAGAATAGAGATAGGTTTTCTGATATCAGTGTTTTGAAGTGTGAATGTATGTGTCCGTGCATGTCTGTGTGCTTATGTGGAGGTAGAGGGTATATCTAGACTGTATATCTCTATGTGTGCTTCTGTGGAGGTACTGTATATCTAGACTCTATAGCTCTGTCTGCTTCTGTGGAGGTACTGTATATTTAGACATTATATCTCAGTGTTTGCTTCTGTGGAGGTATTGTATATCTAGACTTTATAGCTCTGTGTGTGTTTCTGTGGAGGTACTGTATATCTAGACTATAGCTCTGTGTGTACATCTGTGGAGGTATATCTAGACTGTATAGCTCTGTGTGTGCTCTGTGGAGGTACTGTATATCTAGACTTTATATCTCTGCTTGCATCTTAACCTCCACGTCTGTGTGTGTCTGCAGAGTAGCTTTTAAATGAACTATTCCTTTCTGTGTGTGTGTTTCAGATGTACGTGACGCTGGTGTTCCGTACTAAGGGCACCCGGCTGACCAAGCCCACCCTGTGTCTGACCCTCCTGTCCCTGGCTGTGCTGGTGGGGGTGGTGAGAGTCACTGAGTACAGGAACCATTGGGGTGACGTCCTGGCTGGATACCTGACCGGAGGGGCCATCGCTGCCTTCCTGGTGAGGGGACCTGGGGAGTAGAGGTGGGGATGAGGGCCAGTGAGGGGAGATGGGGGTAGGGGTAGTGTCGGGTGTAGGGATGGGGGTGCAAGTAGGAGGGTGGAAGTGGAGGATGGGGGAATTGGGGATTTTGTGCATTACCCATTCAGTTTCAAGTTAGAGCTGCAATGTTTCAATTTACATCACTTTAAATAACTTGTCTTCGCAGCACATTTTTACCGACTCTCTCTCTCTCTCTCTCTCTCTCTCTCTCTCTCTCTCCTACTCTCTCTTTCCTTCTCTCCCTACCCCTTCTCTCTCCATCTATTGCTCTCATTCTCTCTCTCTGTCTCTCTTTCCATCCCTCTTTCAATCTCCACCTCTCTCTACCAGGTGACATGTGTGATCAACAACTTCCAGCAGACGGCGTCAGCCCTGCCCCCTGCCCCCGCAGCGCCCTCAGCCCCACGGCATGCCGCTGTCCACCCTACCTCGCGTGGAGAGTCCACTTGAAAAGTTAAGTTGCCCTCAGGTAAGGGCTGGGGGGTCAGAGGGGATAGTGTTCTCATAAAATGAGCCATCCTCAAATCTCTTGTAAATATGAATTCAAATAATGAATGTGAATTCAATGAATTCATTTGTTCATATTCATTCTTACAAGAAGGGTCTTTTTTTATGGGTCTCTTTAGTTTATTGGTTTGGTTGCTACATGTGTTCTCTCGTCTGGTTAACCCTTGTATCCATTATGACGAACCTGGATAATTAAAGTTTAAATAGATTATACTGTTCAATAATAATATCCTCCCTTTTCCAGCTTTATGAAACCCGATCTGTCTAAACCTTGTCCCATCCCCTCCCAACACAGACCTATACCTCTTTAAATCTTCCAATCCCATTTGTATTATTTCCCTCGGTCACCCTGTATTTCTAATTCTTTAACAGATTCCCATCCTTCTTGCCTCCTAACCTTGTTCTCTCCTTCTCTCTCCCTTCCCCCAGGTTCCAAGACTACCGTACACTGAGATCACATGACCATCAGCCATACCTGTGCCCCGCCCCTCCCGATGTGCTCCTCCCCTCGCGGCGCTTCATCTCCAGCGAAGTCTAGACTTGCCTTCCCTTTCCGAGCACCACGCCCCTGCCCCGCCCACCCTGAGGGGCGGCCCCCTCTCCGACGCACATTCTCCACCCAGGTCTAGAACATGGAACCTAGAACCTAAATCACCCAGATCCAACCTCAAAACAACCTTACCTGGGAGGGACTACCTGGACTTGTCCAATAAGAAAGGCTTGTTTTCGTTTTCTGTTGCAAAACATTTTGCTACGGTGTGCAGTAATGAATACGACCCTGAAGTAGGTAGAAGTTTACCCTAACCATACAAGGATGACAAGATGTTTGACCATGTATTAATGGTTAGGGTTGGCGGTAAGGCGAATCTGATCCTAGATCTGTGGTTAGTCTCCATCACCATGGAGACGACCCAGGCCATGGCCATGGTAACCGGCTAAGTCCTCTGCGGGCTAAATGGATTTGATCGGATATGGCGTCCTTTCCCTCTGTCTCGACCGTGTTCATCAAAGTTGTTTTTTTGCCTCCTACTCTTTAGATTTTTTCCCAAGATGACCCAGTGGTGTACAAATACAAGCTCACCAAAGCCAAGACTACTAAGAGCTGTGGAAGCAATTACAGTACCTTTTCCTTCATCACTATTGTTTTGTCTCCACTTCTCCTTTTGGGTCTCCTCCTTTTCTTCTTCTACTAGACTTCTTTAATGTACAGACAGAGAACAGTCTTCTTCTACTCTACTTTAATGTACAGACAGAGAACACTGAACAGTGGTTGAACGACACAGAAAGAGGGGCACGGTGGATAAAAAAAAAACACAGTGGAAAGATGAGATCATTATACAGTACCAGTCAAAAGTTTGGACACACCTACTCATTCAAGGGGTTTTCTTTATTTTTACTATTTTCTACATTGTAGAATAATAGTGAAGACATCAAAACTATTAAATAACACATATGGAATCATGTAGTAACCCAAAAAGTTTTAAACAAATCAAAATATATTTTAGATTTTAGATTCTTCAAAGTAGCACCATTTACCTTGATGACAGCATTGCACACTCTTGGCATTCTTGTTGGCTGCTTTTTCCTTCACTCTGCGGTCCAACTCATCCCAAACCATCTCAATTGGGCTGAGGTCAGGTGATTGTGGAGGACAGGTCATCTGATGCAGCCCTATATCACTCTCCTTCTTGGTCAAATAGCCCTTACACAGCCTGGAGGTGTGGTGGGTCATTGTCCTGTTGAAAATCAGCAATGGCGTATCGCTGTAGAATGCTGTGGTAGCCATGCTGGTTAAGTGTGCCTTGAATTATAAGTAAATCACTGACAGTGTCACCAGCAAAGCATCCCCACACCATCACACCACCTCCTCCATGCTTCACGGTGGGAACCACACATGCAGAGATCATCCGTTCACCTACTCTGCGTTTCATGAAAACACGGCGGTTGGAACCAAAAATCTCAAATTCAGACCACAGGACAGATTTCCACCGGTCTAATGTCCATTGCTCATATTTCTTGGCCCAAGCAAGTCTCTTCTTCTAATTGGTGTCCTTTAGTAGTGGTTTCTTTGCAGCAATTCAACCATGATGGCCTGATTCATGCAGTCTCCTCTGAACAGTTGATGTTGAGATGTGTCTGTTACTCTGTGAAGCATTTATTTGGGCTGCAATTTCTGAGGCTGGTAACCCTAATGAACTTATCCTCTGCAGCAGAGGTAACTCTTGGTCTTCCTTTCCTGTGGGGGTCCTCATGAGAGCAAGTTTCATCATAGCACTTGATGGTTTTTGCGACTGCACTTGAAGAAACTTTCAAAGTTCTCAAAATGTTCCTTATTGACTGAGTTTCATGTCTTAAAGTAATGATGGACTGTCGTTTCTCTTTGCTTATTTGAGCTGTTCTTGCTATAATATGGACTTGGTCTTTTACCAAATAGGGCTATCTTCCGTATACCAACCCTACCTTGTCACAACACAACTGATTCGCCTCAAACGCATTAAGAAGGAAAGAAATTCCACAAATTAACTTTTAACAAGGCACACCTGTTAATTGAAATGCATTCCAGGTGACTACCTCATGAAGCTGGTTGAGAGAATGTCAAGAGTGTGCAAAGCTGTCATCAAGGCAAGGGGTGGCTACTTTGAAGAATTTCAAATATAAAATATGTTTTGATTTGTTTAACACTTTTTTGGTTACTACATGATTCCATATGTTATTCCATAGTTTTAATGTCTTCACTATTATTCTACAATGTACAGTCGTGGCCAAAGGTTTTGAGAATGACACAAATTTTAATTTTCACAGTCTGCTGCCTCAGTTTGTATAATGGCAATTTGCATATACTCCAGAGTGTCATGAAGAGTGATCAGATGAATTGCAATTAATTGCAAAGTCCCTCTTTGCCATGCAAATGAACTGAATCCCCAAAAAACATTTCCACTGCATTTCAGCCCTGCCACAAAAGGACCAGCTGACATCATGTCAGTGATTCTCTCGTTAACACAGGTGTGAGTGTTGATGAGGACAAGGCTGGAGATCACTCTGTCATGCTGATTGAGTTCGAATAACAGACTGGAAGCTTGGAATCATTGTTCTTCCTCTGTCAAACATGGTTACCTGCAAGGAAACACATGCCATCATCATTGCTTTGCACAAAAAGGGCTTCACAGGCAAGGATATTGCTGCCAGTAAGATTGCACCTAAATCAACCATTTATCGGATCATCAAGAACTTCAAGGAGAGCGGTTCAATTGTTGTGAAGAAGGCTTCAGGGTGCCCAAGAAAGTCCAGCAAGCGCCAGGACCGTCTCCTAAAGTTGATTCAGCTGCGGGATCGGGGCAACACCAGTGCAGAGCTTGCTCAGGAATGGCAGCAGGCAGGTGTGAGTGCATCTGCATGCACAGTGAGGCGAAGACTTTTGGAGGATTTCCTGGTGTCAAGAAGGGCAGCAAAGAAGCCACTTCTCTCCAGGAAAAACATCAGGGACAGACTGATATTCTGCAAAAGGATCAGTGATTGGACTGCTGAGGACTGGGGTAAAGTCATTTTCTCTGATGAATCCCCTTTCCGATTGTTTGGGGCATCCGGAAAAAAGCTTGTCCGGGGAAGACAAGGTGAGCACTACCATCAGTCCTGTGTCATGCCAACAGTAAAGCATCCTGAGACCATTCAAGTGTGGGGTTGCTTCTCAGCCAAGGGAGTGGGCTCACTCACAATTTTGCCAAAGAACACAGCCATGAATAAAGAATGGTACCAACACATCCTCCGAGAGCAACTTCTCCCAACCATCCAGGAACAGTTTGGTGACGAACAATGCCTAATCCAGCATGATGGAGCACCTTGCCATAAGGAAAAAGTAATAACTAAGTGTCAATAAAAGCCTTTGACACTCATGAAATGCTTGTAATTATACTTCAGTATTCCATAGTAACATCTGACAAAAATATCTAAAGACACTGAAGCAGCAAACTTTGTGGAAATTAATATTTGTGTCATACTCAAAACTTTTGGCCACGACTGTAGAAAATAGTATAAAGAAAGAAAAACCCTTGAATGAGTAAGTGTCTCCAAACTTTTGACTGGTAATGTAAGTCCTCAGTGACTGAACGATCGAATCAAAGGAGCTGTTTGTAAAACTCAGGAAAAATAACTAAGACAAATGGAATAAGAACAGATTTTTTAATATTTTTATGTGGTGAAAGAGGATGCACTTTTGCAAATGATGGTGATGGCGCAGTTTAACTACCAGGCTTATATGCTTATATATGATATGTTGTGTACTTTGTGTTTTGGGGAATATTTAGTTTAGTTAAATACTAGTCTCTCCTCTGCCGTAGCTTCACACTATAGTAATGTGATGTTGTTTTCCCTCATCTGACAAAGAGTAACATTCAACTGGATATACTGTAACAACATATGATTACATTACTGTTATTATACAGGTGGATAAAAATGTTACGAAACATACATTAATAGCTCAAATAACCCTCAAGACGTCACAATGCAACAGCCCGGTTACTAACACCTACATTCTGGAATATACATTTGATATATTTCTTTAAATATACATTCATTATCACTACTGAAGTGGACTGGCTACCTGTCATTCATTATCACTACTGAAGTGGACTGGCTACCTGTCATTCATTATCACTACTGAAGTGGACTGGCTACCTGTCATTCATTATCACTACTGAAGTGGACTGGCTACCTGTCATTCATTATCACTACTGAAATGGACTGGCTACCTGTCATTCATTATCACTACTGAAGTGGACTGGATACCTGTCATTCATTATCACTACTGAAGTGGACTGGCTACCTGTCATTCATTATCACTATTGAAGTGGACTGGCTACCTGTCATTCATTATCACTACTGAAGTGGACTGGCTACCTGTCATTCATTATCACTATTGAAGTGGACTGGCTACCTGTCATTCATTATCACTACTGAAGTGTACTGGCTACCTGTCATTCATTATCACTATTGAAGTGGACTGGCTACCTGTCGTTCATTATCACTACTGAAGTGTACTGGCTACCTGTCATTCATTATCACTATTGAAGTGGACTGGCTACCTGTCGTTCATTATCACTACTGAAGTGTACTGGCTACCTGTCATTCATTATCACTATTGAAGTGGACTGGCTACCTGTCATTCATTATCACTACTGAAGTGTACTGGCTACCTGTCATTCATTATCACTACTGAAGTGTACTGGCTACCTGTCATTCATTATCACTACTGAAGTGTACTGGCTACCTGTCATTCATTATCACTACTGAAGTGTACTGCCTACCTGTAATTCATTATCACTACTGAAGTGTACTGCCTACCTGTCATTCATTATCACTACTGAAGTGTACTGGCTACCTGTCATTCATTATCACTACTGAAGTGGACATTTGTGGTTTGTTTACTTGTTGATGTATTTCTATTGTTTTTATATTTATTGAAGGGAAATGTTGCTCGAGGTCAGTGGTTCACTCTATCACTTAGCATGGCAGTTTTGCTGCTATCCATTTACACAGACCCTGCCCTCTTCTTCCTGCTCCTCTTCCTCATGTTCCTCTTCATCCCCATTGTCATCACTTTCCCCTTTCATACTTCTCCTTCTCCTTAAACAGCCTGAAATCCAACTATCGATCTTTTGTAACAAAAGTGAAATGGAACAATGTTCACTTGGGAGTCCAGGCTTCTCTTCAACCCTGTCTTTTTCAGGTCAACATCTGTACTGTACCTCTTCCATATTCCCCACTCTATCTAGATACCTCGTTCATTCTCTCTTCCACCTTTCCTCCCTCCATTCTCTCTCCAGTCTAGTTATAACACTGGAACAAGAGTGTATCGTGTCTTAAAGGTACATAGGTTTCTTGTTGTATTTGATTATGTTATACTGTATGTTATGTCAGTCATGCTAACAAGAGCATCACACTGCCTGAAACTGTCTGTTAAGAGCAAGAGTAGCAAGCATCTAACTTTAGCTGGATTGTAGCATAAAGAGAGAGAGATGATGTGACATTCTAAAACCGATGCATTGTTAACACACAGGCTGTACAGTCAGTGATCAACAATTGACTCAACTTGAGAGAGTGACTGATTGAAGTGTGTGTGTGTGTGTGTGTGTGTGTGTCAACATCCTAACTGTTAATGTGGTGATCCAAACCTTTTTTTCTTAGGGCTCCCTGGCTGTCATATACTCCTACCATCACTATGCAGTCCTCATAACTTAGTGGTTCTTCAGGCATTCTGAGGACTCGTTGAGAACCCCTTACCAAACCGTCTTCATAAAGGAGGTGCTCATTATAATGTCGTATTCATATTAGGATGTATCCTCTTTTGTATAGATTTGTCCGAAAAATAAATGCCTATTGCTATACCAAGGTTGACAAGCTCTCGTTATTTTCACTGCGCTGTTGGAATTTCAGGTTGGAAGAGAACGTATTCTTCTCACTAATTATATGTTTATTTGATTAAAGCCCTGAAGGTATCATTTCTTTAATGATTCCACTCTAACTCATTGAGATTCCTAATAGAATTTAGCAATGTTTCACCTCGTGTTCTATGAACATATTTCTCCCTGAAAGAGAGGTGTATCTGCAGTTCAAACAACAACAAAGCCAACTCCCGCCAGTATTTTGGTAAATAGCTGAGGGATGAGGCTGGAGAAATTAATTTACTCTCAAATTCCATGAGCTCAAACTTTTAACCATGTTTTGAGGCTATACATTGTTTGTTTATAATTGCATATTTATTTATTTTTTTACAAATAAAGGAATAAAACCATCTTATATTTTTGGTTCTGGTGGGGTTTGAAAATGTATAAGTTATATTCTTCAAGAATCAATGGGTGTATATTCTTAATTTAAAAGTCCAAATATGGATGTAGCAATCGCAGTTTGCCCCTTCAAATAGGCACAGTTTCTCTTCAAATAAAACATGTGAGCAAATGTTGCTGTTTATATTGGACAAATTGTTTCCAAACAAATCATTCAAACTCATATAACAGTCCAGCTCAAACTGTGAGTGTTCTTTAGCCACATGGTGGCAACATTTACCTCACTTGTAATTTATTGAGAGGAAAATGCACGCATGCAAGCTAAGCGTTCCTTTCTGTAATGAGAGTGGTACTTGTTTTGATGAATTTAGACTCAATTTGGAAATGTGATATTTGACAAAATGCTGAGAATGGGTGTTTGGAACAGCCGGCTGATATTATGTACAGAATTTTTCAAATAAATTAATTGATAGGCTGGAGTAATTCTTTAAAATATGCAGACAGATGCAAGCTGGCATATGTACACACATTTTCTCTCTATCACACATAAAGTCACACACACACACTGAGAACTCCCAGCACTCTCTCGTAGCCCCATCATCTTCTCTGGAATTGGCCTCTCAAGCACAGTCGGCGCCCCATTAGAAAAGAGGAGGTGCCATGCTGTAACCTTTTTAAAAAGACATTAGTGATGCACCTGCTTCTCTCTCTCTCTCCTACACACACTGTCCTCTCTCGTTTCTCTCTTTCTCTCTGTCTGTCTCCCTCTCTCCTGTCCCTCTCTCGCTCACTCTCTCTCTCACACACACACACACACACTCCCATCTCCCTCTTTCTCTCCCTCTCTACTCGTTCTGTCTCTCTCCCAACCTCCTCCCCCTCTTCCTGAAGTAATTTACACTTAACACCACCAAATGGGCAAAAACTGGTTGAATCAACATTGTTTCCATACCATTTCAACCAAAAGAATCAATGTGGTAACGTTGAATCAAAGTGGAAAACTGATTGGAAATCCAATGACATGGTGACTTGATTTGATGTTGAATTCACATTAGCTGACAACTCAGTCATAGTTATCGGGTTGGCAAAGAAAAGCAGACGTGTCCACTCATCTAGCCCATTTTATAAATGTGTGTGTGTATGTGTGTGTGTGTGTGTGTGTGTGTGTGTGTGTGTGTGTGTGTGTGTGTGTGTGTGTGTGTGTGTGTGTGTGTGTGTGTGTGTGTGTGTGTTTTTTCCGACTCCTGGTGCTATGGTGATGTCTCCTCCCTGACTCACATTCTGTATGCCTGGCACAATGCCTATGACCCTGGAGTCACAGTCTGTCTGGAGTCTGGACCACACACACACTTGACACTGTATACTATCTGGACCACCATGCAGCCAGGACCATTAGTATTCCTCTGCTAATGCTCTGTGTGTGTGTGTTGATCAAGACCGAATGCAAACCACCAAACCCCAGAGTACAAAGATAGCCAACTATCTGTCATAGTAAATTACAAATATTGGTATTTGCCTTGCTGCAGTCGCCTGATTACCAAATAGTCTGCCTTGGACGATTATAGAGGGAGAGAGAGAGAGAGAGAGCGAGAGAGAGAGAGACACAGCTACCACTCCCCTTACCAATCTAGTACAACGGTCATCATATGGAGTTGTACAGTAACATCAAACCAACTGTCATTTAGCCTACGCACGTCGTTGCTGGACATCATTTGACTTTTCTCATTCTTGTTCAGTGGAAAAAAGCTTGAAGAAGTCCACTGAGCCTTTTGGTTTTATGCATTTTCTACATGAGCGTGTGAGCTAGGAGTGGTGGAGGGCGGGGTCGGGGTCGGAACAGAAGTGAGAGGTTGCAGTTCAGAATCAGCCGGGAGATGCCACAAGCGTTCATCCCATTGGTTCATCCTAGAGCTTTCGGAATTTGGGGGCGTTTCTTGCTGATATATTTTTTATGAAAACATGGTTACACTATGTGGTACGAACTCGATATATCCGATCTGGGACAACGGTGGAAGTGCGATGGACGGGTGAGCTATTCACTTATTATTATGAGCTATTAAGCCTGTCATCTCCTGCCGGGTGTAGCGACATTTAGGCTACAAATCACCAGTGGCTTAGTATCGAGTTTTATTGATATTTTTGGGGGTTGGCTATTATAAACGAAATCTATACTGAACAAAAATATAAACGCAACATGCAACAATTTCAACAATTTTACTGAGTTACAGTTCATATAAGGAAATCAGTCAATTTATATACATTCATTAGGCCCTAATTTATGGATTTCACATGACTGGGCAGAGGCGCAGCTATGGGTGCTGTAGAACCAGGCCCAGCCAATCAGAATTAGTTTTACCCCACAAAGGGGCATGATTACAGACAGCAATACTCCTCAATTCCATCAGCTGTCAGGGTGCCTGGTCTCAGATGATCCCGCAGGTCAAGAAGCCGGATGTGGAGGTCCTGGGCTGGCGTGGTTACACGTGGTCTGCGGTTGTGAGGATGGTTGGAACTACTGCCAAATTATCTAAAACGACATTGGAGGCGGCTTATGGTAGAGAAATTAACATAACATTATCTGGCAACAGCTCTGGTGGACATTCCTGCAGTCAGCATGCCAATTGCGCGCTCCCTCAAAATGTAGACATCTGTGGCATTGTGTTGTGTGACAAAAATGCACATTTAAGAGTGGCTGTGTATTGTCCCCAGCACAAGGTGCACCTGTGTAATGATCATGCTGTTTAATCAGTTTCTTGATATGCCACACCTTTCAGGTGGATGGATTATCTTGGCAAATGAGAAATGCTCACTAACAAGGATGTAAACAAATGTGTGCACACAATCTGAAAGAAATAAGCTTTTTAGTGCATATGGAAAAATAGATGCATATATGAATAACCCTTTGTTTATTGATGGAAGGAAGCAGGAATATGTTGATGAATAGATAACCAAAGACAGGCCCCATTAAAAATAAGCATGCACTGTCAAAACTGTCAACATTATCACAGAATATTATTCTACAGTGTTTGATTGGTTAGACTATTTTGTTGTTCTTGGAATGTTGTTTAATTTCTTTATTTTAGGAATAATTAAAAGGGAAATCAGCAGTTGCTACATCAATTTATTTTACTTATAAAGTAATATGTACCAATTGATTCTTGAAGAATATAGCCTAACTTGTAAATAAATACCTCATGAGCTTAGCTCAACTGTCGTACCCCATTAAAACTATAATTTTGATATCTTGCATGGTCAGTCCTTGCATCCAAAGCTATGTCAATGAATTTGAGAGTGGTTGCATTTCTCCAGACCCATCCCTCAGCTTTTTACAGAAACGTGAAGGGAAAGAGCTTTGGTATTGGTTCTACTGCTGATTGCTGCTTTCAGGTCTGTTACTTGAGGGGGAAATGAATAGTGTGCAGTATAAGGCTGAAAGAATCAGTTCACTGCTATTCTAAGAGTAGCCTACTATGTTCCACTTAGAAGAACTGGTCTACCGGATGTACAGTATCTACAAACAAAGAAACCCTAACATACAATCCTCTCATGTAGACTACAAACAGGTGCTGCTATTTACAATTAACAGTGGTCAGAAGATGTTTTTGTGGAATAGTGATTACTGTGTATTTAGCCTTCAGTATACTTAGGTGTTCCTCTTCTACAAAATATCTCTTTCTTTGTCACTAAGTCATGCCCAAAACTATGAGGAACAAAATTCAATACATTTGCTACTGTCACGGTGTGCGCTACTGGGGTGAAATCAGGTGCAGGAGAGCGGAAGGTGTCGTAAAGGCGCACACTTTAATGGCATAAGAAAACAAAAAGGAAGGAACGCAACAATGCGTCAACTATCCTAGGCCACTACATAAATTGTCTAGCGCTACGACTAAACACAGTCTAACAAAATACAAATACGGGTGAACAAACGTTACCCGGTGAAACGAGCCTGGTGCTACACACACATGTAACAATGAATAATTCACAGGAATAAATACATGCCGTAATTACTGGAATGCAAACCAGGTGAGGTGAACAAGACAAAAGCAAAGGAACAATAATATAACTGAGCGGCGATGGCTAGAAAGCCGGTGACGTCGACCTCCAAACGCCGCTTGAACAAGGAGAGGAGGCGACTTCGGTGGAAGTCGTGACAGCTACAGATTGAAAATGTTGTCAACGGATCGCTAAAGTTCTAGAACAGTGACTCTGACTCCAGCATCAGTGGCTATAGGGCCTGGAGGAGATCTGATGCTGTAGGCAAACAGCAGCAACATATTGACAGCAGTGCTTTTGTTCCAACAGTAATGTAGAGGAGGAATGTCCTCCTTTAATGATGAGCTTGCTGTTCTCATAGCCTACCAGTAAACACCCTCTTTCCTAGTGTCTACCACATGAGAGAGCAGAAGAGAGGGAGAGAGAGAAACAGAGTGAGAGCGAGAGGTAGAAAACTATAAGCCAGGTAATGAGGGATATAGCGTCAGGGAGGGATATAGTGTTTGTATATGTTTACAGCAAGCAAGGGGAAGATATCAGAATAGGGACATTGGGGAATAATAACATATTATACGGTATACATTTGTACTGTAGTGAAGCCGTCTCTAGAGTAATGCAATGTCTCTTTCGTGATCATGTGAAACGTCAATTGCTATGGAAATGCTGGGATGTGTTTTTCAATTACGTTAAAGGTAATTATGATGCAACTATGATGGTGATACGATATGGATTACAATTATCATCATGAATATTAAGGCTATACGCACTACATGTTACACACATAGACACTCAACCATGCAAATTGGCAGAGTTATTATTTCTTTGGACATCACACATTATAGTCTTGCTCTTATACAGACATCATACACACTCTCACTATATCACATCCAATATCATACACATCAACCTACTCAGATTTGTTACACACATAATATCTTGTCTGAATTTTCTAACATCTGTGGCATTGGCTCACAGGCAAACAGGCAAGGGAATAAAACAAATATTGCTAGAACCTATTTCTTGAATTCTAAATATCAGACATTTGAAAGCTCTAGTTTTGACCTTCATAATACCTCTGATGGCAGTAACTTTACAAGCACTAATTATGGTCCATTTAGACTGAGAATAGTATCTAGTTAGGTTAAGGGGTGAAATAAGTATAGCCAGTTATAATTGTAACGGTTTAGCAGATTTTTTTAAAAGAAGATCAGTCTTTACATGGACCCTTTTAAATATGAAAGTGGACGAAAAAGAGTTTTGGCTCATTAATCTATATGGTCCAAATCAGGATGATCCACACTTCTTCGAAAACATTTATACCAATTTATTGAACTTACAGGCAACAAATGATCTAATCATTATGGTAGGAGACTATAACACAGTGTTAAGTACCTCAATGGACCGTAAAGGTAAACTCTACAAACCATCATCCCTGTGCCCTTAAGGAAATCACAATATTATGGACACATTAGAAATAGTGGATATTTGGAGACTAAAAAACCCAGACCTAGTGAGATATACATGGAGGAGACTTAGGAAAGTAGTCAAGATGACTAGCTTGATTCTCTTTCATCAAAGGTTAAAAAGGTTTTAATAGGAGACAGAATGCGATCAGATCATCATCTAATTGGCATTCACATAACTCTTATTGATTTTCCACGTGGACGGGGATATTGGAAATTTTATCAAAGTTTACTGCAGGACAACTGAATTTTTCCAGTATAATATAGGTTCAGCAAATCCCCTTATTGTTTGGGATACCTTTAAATGTACCTTCAGGAGTCATTCAATTCCATATTCATCAATAATAAAAAAAACTGTTTCTGGATAAAGAGACAAGATTAACTAATAGTACAGGTAGATAGCAATAAAAACGATACTACAGAGATACAAAAGAAGTTAGGAAAAACAAAAAGAACTTGAACTTATTCAAGAACGATCTAATGTAATCTATTACAAAAATAAAGCAAACTGGATAGAATATGGAAAAAAATAAACAAAATTCTTCCTGAATCTCCAATACAGGAACGCTAACAAAAATAATTTGCAGAAACTCGTTACTGAAGACGGAGTCATCTATGATTCTCCGAATTATATTTTAAAAGAGGAAGCTAATAATTTTAGGCAGATGTTCTCTTTCCCACTGAATGAAGATTATGGTAAGGTATTCTTTCCAAATTATATAAAAAAATGGAAAATTAACGAATGTACAGAAAGATCAGGGTGATGGCCAAATTACAGAGGAAGAACCTTTGGCGGCTATTAAATCCTTTCAGGATTTGGGGAACTGTGGGGGGGATCTTGGAGGGTTTGGGTTCATGTTTTTTGGCCTGGTGGTAGATTGGTCAACATGCCCTTGAGCAAGGCATTGACCCTGTGTGTCGCTCTGAATGGGAATCTGTTATTTATTTTATCTTTATTTTACTAGGCAAGTCAGTTAAGAACAAATTCTTATTTTCAATGACGGCCTAGGAACAGTGGGTTAACTGCCTGTTCAGGGGCAGAACGACAGCTTTGTACCTTGTCAGCTCAGGGATTTGAACTTGCAGCCTTTCGGTTACTAGTCCAACACTCTAACCACTAGGCTACACTGCCGCCCCAATGTTAGATGACTGGTGTGGTGTAGTTGTTGAGCGGCTTCACTGCAAGTATATTGTATGTTTCGAATATTCAATAAACATTTTTTTTATATTAAAAAAAAAAAAAAAAAAAAAGAATACTGGTTTGGCACTTCCTGTCAATGACGATGAGAGGGGAAGTAGACAGACAGGAAGAAGGTTGTTGAGAGATTTGACAGAGTGGCGGTGTTCCTCTATTCAAGGTGCATGTTACACCATGTGATTGATGGGCTGGTAGAGAGAAGATCAGTCAATCAAGATATGAACCTTAAATTTGACAGTAGAGGTAGAGAGAGTGTGTGTGAGAGAGAGCGAGAGAGAGGAGTAAACATGTTTGTAAACTAGCCCTGAGTTCTCCACAGAGAGCTGTCCATGGTGCTGATACATTCAATCTCTCTCTCCTCCTCCTCTTCTACTCTCAGCTGTTGATTGACATCCACTGCCTCTAATTAGCAAGTGAGTGTGGTTGAGTCATGCTGACGGCCTTATTCTCAATGGGACAGGCAGAGAGAGGAGGTAGAGAGCAGGAGGGAGGGAGACAGGAAGAGAGGAAAATAAATGGAGGAGAGAGGACGGGAGAGAGAGGGAAGTAGACAGGCAGGCAGGGAGAGAGCTACAGTAGGTTAAAAGCTTGTTTGATAACAGGGGTGAAAAGGTCAGAAAAGGGAGGAATGTAAACTGTTTACCAGTTCACTTCAGGTACCGATTTCGTCTTTCTTTGTGTACAGTGCATGTTTTTGTTTTCTAATCCAACACTTATCTTTCCCAGGCCACCATTCTCACAGTCTTCTGCCCCCCTCCCTCTCATCTATCATTCTACGAGTGAAGAACGAAGAGAAGAAAGAGAGAGAATGGATAGAGGGGAGAAGACAGGATGGAGGGAGGTTAGACCCCGTGCTCCTGTCTCGACCACGGGTATTCTTGGGTTGATAATACAGATGTGGATGTTATTGCTTGAGAATACGCGTAGCCGAGTGGAAGCTATTGCATCGGCAATTGACCTATATCATTACAACAAAAACACTTTTTTTGTCAGCGGCTGCTGGATGACACAGGCCACTCACTTCCTATATACATTTCTCACCTATATATTATAGTGCCCAATCAACTCCTTAGCAAGTGTGTAGGGATGAAGAGGAACTTTGTATTTTCACCTGTCCTGGTCCATGACAACACTACCACCACCCTGTGACCCCCTCCCCTCTCCCATCACTATTTATATAACCACATGCTATAACTGTGAGTGTGACTTTGATGTCTGCAGCGACAGCTAGAGACGGTAACACATGAAGACATGTTAAGGCTTGCATCACGGTGGCTGACATACAATATCAGCACCCGATACTGTAGATCAGCTTTCCCTCCCAAGGCTAAAACTAACCTTAGATCAGTGTCTAGGGGAAACTTTAAGGACTATATTGCCGTGGCTGACGTTTCAGCTTCAGATAGAAGTTACCCTGAGGCACAGATCTAGGATCAATTCACCCTCCCCAAATCCTAACCTCAACCACTTCTGGTGAAAATGCCCAAATTGACCTGTGTCTAGAGGCAGCTTCACTCTGACATCCATCTCACCAAGGGATCTGGGGACTATTTTGATAGCCTGGCCCCGGTTAAACTCGACTGGATGCTGCGCTCACAATAAAACACGGTGTTCAGTCTGGTCTACCCAGGCTACTAGTGTCAAGGCTCGGGTGTATTCATTAGTGCACACTGTAGCAAAATGTTTTGCAACCGAAAACTTTTGTAACAAAAACAAGAGTTTCCTATTGGACAAGTTCAGGTATGTCCCTCCTTGTTTGAGTGTTGGCTTTCGTTTGGTTCATAATAAATACACCCCCTAACTGATGAATGGTTGCAGATTAGAGAATGCCAGAGGTGTTGGAATACATTTTAGTACATTATTATTGCTGATAATGTATTTGCAGATGGACATCGAATGTCTATTTGGCTTCTGATTGAAAGGCTGGGAGTTGAGGCAGTTTGGATTGGAAAGGCAGTGTAGCTTCAGCAGAGGGGGCATCGATGGTACAGCCAGAGAGAAACAAACAAGCTCGGAACGCTTCATCAGTGCACCACATCTGCTTCTCTGATGGTCAGTTCCTCCATAGGACCCGCTCCTCCATTGCCAAACTTGTAGCACCCACCTGGGTGAGGCCGCGGCAGCTGAAAAGCGCACGAAAACCCACCACATCTTGGCAGTGGTTAAGAACATTCCCAGAGCCTTTTCTGCAATCTCTAGACACAGCATGCAGTACTTGTTGTTATTCTTCCCACCAGATGAAACAAAGCCGTGACCACAGTATTTGGATCCAAACAGCCAGCTAGCTATAAGCCAAAAAGGTAGACTTTTCATCCCAATTCTGCAACTGAGTCAATACCACGAGATGTAAGTGATCAATCCCTAGAGCAGTCAAACCCCCCCCAAAATATTTGATCACAAAGGTACTGTACATAACACCATCAACTGACTGTTTCTGTGCCCTGTAAACATTCCTTACTCATTTGCATTGTGTTTAAAATGCAGCGATTACGATGTACATACATTATGCAACTTGTTGATAGTGAGTGTGTAAAAGTTACAGAAATTGCAGATTGTGTGAGCACAGCTCCAGGTGTCTAGAAACAAAATACTTGTTACCTTGGAAACGGTTGCCATGGCACCGTTGTGTGGGTTATTGGCAGCCTTGACAACAGAGACTAGAGTGACACTTGACCTCACATGCTGAATGAGAGGAGAGATAGAGGTGGAGATGGGGATGGAACAAACTGATAACCACTCATCGTGATCATAACTCATTGTCAATATCCACAGCTGAGCACCATGGGTACGCACACAATCGCACAAATGCATTGGGGCACACAAACACGGTGCTCACATCTGTGAGCTTTAGACAAGGAAAATGTTAAAGTTTTAGTGGTAAACTGTACAGTTTGGCGTTTTCCTCTAGCTTGCCTATTACCAGGAAATGAAACGGCATGTCTCTCCAGTAGAAACATGATCGATATAGTTTAGAGTTTGGATGGTTAACTCAGACCATTGACACAGACACATTCATTGTGGGTGTCAAAATACAACACTTTAATTTGTCACATGGAAAATAAAAATCATTACAATATTACAAAGGGCAACCAATTGCAAATCATTGGCCATTTTCTTATCATTTGAAAAACTAAAATAATCAAATCAATAATACTAATTTGGACCTACTGTTTACCTGGTGTGTATGTACCGTCCTACCTCTCCCTTTCAGTCCATTTTCTCTAACAAAGGAATGGTGCAACATGAATTCAGGGAGATACCTTAACCATTTTAACACTGAGAAAAAGGACCTGGGATTATCCATAGAAAATATTTCATAAACCACTTGAGAGTTTGGACTGTTCCAGAAAGCAGGATCAATGACTTAGCCAGCTAACTGTCCCCAAAAACTCCTACTTGAAATTGCCATGGTATAATTGACTTGACAACCAACAACCCATATTGAAGTTTAGCTTTCTAAATATAAAATAAAAGATATATTTAACTGCATATCAAAGTTAGCTGGCTTTCTGGAACACCCCACTTAGTTTGCATGAAGAGTGACAAGTTACTCTGCATAAAAACCCACTCAGAGTTACACACAATATACCCCAATGGAATGACCCAACACTATGGTATTGCTGTACACTGTGGTATTGTGTATCTCTAGAAGAACTGTACACAGGGGAGAGTAAAAACAGACTGTGGTGAAACAAAAACTAAGCCAAGAGCAGCTACTAACTGTATAATCCTACCAGTTAACTAGGAGCCATGACAACCAACAGCTTGTAAAACGAGGTCTGTATAAATTCAAAACAAAACGGTGAGTAGGGGAATAGGTTGACTTAACCAGAGTCATATACACCTCTAAGGTCACACCCCAAATTGAACCCTATACTGTGCACTATTTTCCACCCGAGCTGGTCAAAAGTAGTGCCCTACATAGGGAATGGGGTGCCATACGGGACGTAACCTATATAGGGCTCTGGACTGAACTATGGCTATGCCAGGTCACTAGTGTGGGAGATGTGTGGCGAGGTAAAGGTCAGAGGCTGCTTACCAGGCTGACTGCATGGCAGGCATCTGCCAGATCTGACAACGTCTGGATAGTTGGTTCACATATCAGCTAACCACTTAACATATTCATATGACGCCCAACTGCAGTTGATGACGTGGCACGCAACTATTGGATGATGCAATGAAACGTCTGCAATGTAGTCGGCCTGGAACGGGACCATTATCTTGGGCAGAAGACTGGAAGTGATTGGTGAGAAACAGACGAGAGCCACCTCTAAAATCAGCTTCCTGTTCCAACGTGAGGTCTTCCGCCCCCGGTGAGCCTGGGCTACTGATTGGCTGCTTCACAAGCGTCTATCCAATCACTGTACACGTCCACAGGCTCTGACAGATCTTAGAGTGTAAGGTAAGGACATGTAACATATATACCCCCTCAACCTAGAATATGTTAGCAACAGGAGATTGGAGTAAATGTGACTGCATGCAACTCAATCAATCTAATTTATTTATAAAGCCCTTCTTACATCAGCTGATGTCACAAAGTGCTGTACAGAAACCCAGCCTAAAACCCCAAACAGCAAGCAATGCAGGTGTAGAAGCACGGTGGCTAGGAAAAACTCCCCAGAAAGGCCACTTGTGTATTTACATTTTAGCCATTCATCAGATGCTTTTATCCAGTGCAACTTATAGTCTAACTGTGCTGTTAGCATTCCTGATGTTAAAATACCTAGAAGCAATATTATCATAATAGCCAATCCCATTGGAATTAGGCATTACATCCTTAGGAAATTACAATTGCTGCAGCCTTATTGATTACGTATCAACTAGTATGGTTACATGCACACAATAATGCGATTATTGTGGATAGTCAGATTAATATAATAGTTTGATTAAAAAAACTGCCTAAATGCCCACACATCTTGTCTCAAGAAAATGTCAAATGTTTAATACCCTCAAACACCAAGTTAGGCAGACCTCATTTCAAAAAGTAGGCCATTATCACTCAATCGTGAACGGTAACCATTCACGTTTTACAGGTGAAATGTTCAAATGGGAATATCAGTTTTATGGGAATATGCATTTAGATCTTCTTGAATAACTGTTTTGTGACCAAATTAAAGCAGATGATGTTAAACCATTAGCATTTCTTGTAGGTTTATTTTGTTTCAAATCAAAGCGCTGCCTGCGGCGTGCGCGCTGCGAGTCTTGGTAAAGAAGAGGGCTTCAGCTTCGGATAAGTAATGACAAAAGAGGCCTACTTTGGTAAAGTAGCTTATATGCCATTATATTCAGATCTGCTATGTAAAATATGAACTACACATTGCGATCTTGCGAGACATTGATTCAGATTTGATCTAACGTTACTAAACGAGCGCCATTGTGAGAAGTGATCATCTTCCATTTGTAATAAGTGATGAGAAGGACTATTAGTTGTAGGCTACATCTTGAGTTCTTTTGAGCGCCCTTCGAATCTTGGTGCTGAAAAGACAGTGGTCACGTATCTTTCAGGGCTCCGCAGAGTTGTATGTACATCATGGAGGACACGCTGTGAATGTGGATCCTAGCTCTCGGTGTCGTGATAAAAGTCCATGCGGTGGATCAGTTTGTCTGCATACGCACTAGAGGTGGTACGTTTCTGTAGCTAAGCAGTCACTAGGTCGAGTTCAAATGCATTGTACGAGACTTGTTTTTGAGGCCAGCCGTTTTAGCAACCCCTGGTAGAGTTCTGTCTGTGGCTGTTCTTGTTACGCCGTATTTGGCCCGCTCAAAGTGGTCACGCCTCCGACCGACGGGCCTCTGCACACATGCCTACAGTTCATCCTTCGTACCACCGCTATAGAGAAAAAATATATACAGGAATACCACCATTTAGGCTACCTACCTATAGGCTGCTATAGCCTACATATTGATTTAGTTTGTCATTCTATCGTTTTCATGGAATTTGTGGTAATAAAAAAATGATATATACTGACCCCTATATAGATATATATAGTTGAAGTCGGAAGTTTACATACATCTTAGCCAAATACATTTAAACTCTGTTTCACAATTCCTGCCATTTAATCCTAGTAAAATTTCTGGTCTTAGGTCAGTTAGGATCACCACTTTATTTTAAGAATGTGAAATGTCAGAATAATAGTAGAGTGAATGATTTATTTCAGCTTTTATTTATTTCATCACATTCCCAGTGGGTCAGAAGTTTACATACACTCAATTAGTATTTGGTAGCATTGCCTTTAAATTGTTTAACTTGGGTCAAACGTTTTTAGTAGCCTTCCACAAGCTTCCCACAACAGGTTGGGTGAATTTTGGCCCATTCCTCTTGACAGAGCTGGTGTAACTGAGTCAGGTTTGTAGGCCTCCTTGCTCGCACACGCTTTTTCAGTTCTGCCCACAAATTTTCTATGGGATTGAGGTCAGGGCTTTGTGATGGCCACTCCAATACCTTGACTTTGTTGTCCTTAAGCCATTTTGCCACAACTTTGGAAGTATTCTTGGGGTCAGTGTCCATTTGGAAGACCCATTTGTAACCAAGCTTTAACTTCCTGACTGATGTCTTGAGATGTTGCTTCAATATATCCACATATTTTTCCTACCTCATGATGCCATCTATTTTGTGAAGTGCACCAGTCCCTCCTGCAGAAAAGCACCCCTACAACATGATGCTGCCACCCCCGTGCGTCATGGTTGGGATGGTGGTCTTCGGCTTGCAAGCCTCCCCCTTTTCCCTCCAAACATAACGATGGTCATTATGGCCAAACACTTCTATTTTTGTTTCATCAAACCAGAGGACATTTCTCCAAAAAGTACGATCTTTATCCCCATGTGCAGTTGCAAACCATAGTCTGGCTTTTTTATGGCGGTTTTGGAGCAGCGGCTTCTTCCTTGCTGAGCAGCCTTCCAGGTTATGTCGATATAGGACTCATTTTACTGTGGATATTGATACTTTTGTACCTGTTTCTTCCAGCATCTTCACAAGGTCCTTGGCTGTTGTTCTGGGATTGATTTGCACTTTTTGCACCAAAGTATGTTCATCTCTAGGAGACAGAAAGCGTCTCCTTCCTGAGTGGTATGACGGCTACGTGGTCCTATGGTGTTTATACTTGCGCACTATTGTTTGTACAGTTGAACGTGGTACCTTCAGGCATTTGGAAATTGCTCCCAAGGATGAACCAGACTTGTGGAGGTCTACAATTGTTTTCTGAGGTCTTGGCTGATTTCTTTTGATTTTCCCTTGATGTCAAGCAGAGGCACTGAGTTTGAAGGTAGGCCTTGAAATACATCCACAGGTACACCTCCAATTGACTCAAATGATGTCAATTTGCCTATCAGAAGATTCTAAAGCCATGACATCATTTTCGGGAATTTTCCAAGCTGTTTAAAGGCACAGTCAACTTAGTGTATGTACTTCTGACCCACTGGAATTGTGATACAGTGAATTATAAGTGGAATAATCTGTCTGTAAACAATTGTTGGAAAAATTACTTGTGTCATGCACGAAGTAGATGTCCTAACCAACTTGCCAAAACTATAGTTTGTTAACAAGAAATGTGTGGAGTGGTTGAAAAAACTATTTTTAATGACTCCAACGTAAGTGTATGTAAACTTCCGACTTCAACTGTATGTATGCATGTAATTATGTATATTTCATTATTTATTATTACTTAGAATTAAATAATGAAACAAAATTTGCCTTATTAGGCTATGCAGTCATTCTGCAGTGCCTTGGAATTCATTTTTAGAAACACGAGTTTGGCTGGTCTTTGGTTTGAGGATCATGCGGTAAGCAACGCATGCCTAGTTTGTTAATTTAACTTATACCCCCATGCCCTAATCACAGTCTACACACATCTACACTGCTCAAAAAAAATAAAGGGAACACTTAAACAACACAATGTAACTCCAAGTCAATCACACTTCTGTGAAATCAAACTGTCCACTTAGGAAGCAACACTGATTGACAATACATTTCACATGCTGTTGTGCAAATGGAATAGACAACAGGTGGAAATTATAGGCAATTAGCAAGACACCCCCAATAAAGGAGTGGTTCTGAAGGTGGTGACCACAGACCACTTCTCAGTTCCTATGCTTCCTGGCTGATGTTTTGGTCACTTTTGAATGCTGGCGGTGCTTTCACTCTAGTGGTAGCATGAGACGGAGTCTACAACCCACACAAGTGGCTCAGGTTGTGCAGCTCATCCAGGATGGCACATCAATGCGAGCTGTGGCAAGAAGGTTTGCTGTGTCTGTCAGCGTAGTGTCCAGAGCATGGAGGCGCTACCAGGAGACAGGCCAGTACATCAGGAGACGTGGAGGAGGCCGAGGAGGGCAACAACCCAGCAGCAGGACCACTACCTCCGCCTTTGTGCAAGGAGGAGCACTGCCAGAGCCCTGCAAAATGACCTCCAGCAGGCCACAAATGTGCATGTGTCTGCTCAAACGGTCAGAAACAGACTCCATGAGGGTGGTATGAGGGCCCAACGTCCACAGGTGGGGGTTGTGCTTACAGCCCAACACCGTGCAGGACGTTTGGCATTTGCCAGAGAACACCAAGATTGGCAAATTCGCCACTGGCGCCATGTGCTCTTCAGTGTGAACCTGCTTTCATCTGTGAGCACGTGACAGACGTGACAGAGTCTGGAGACGCCGTGGAGAACGTTCTGCTGCCTGCAACATCCTCCAGCATGACTGGTTTGGCGGTGGGTCAGTCATGGTGTGGGGTGGCATTTCTTTGGGGGGCCGCACAGCCCTCCATGTGCTCACCAGAGGTAGCCTGACTGCCATTAGGTACCGAGATGAGATCCTCAGACCCCTTGTGAGACCATATGCTGGTGCGGTTGGCCCTGGGTTCCTCCTAATGCAAGACAATGCTAGACCTCATGTGGCTGGAGTGTCAGCAGTTCCTGCAAGAGGAAGGCATTGATGCTAAGGACTGGCCCGCCCGTTCCCCAGACCTGAATCCAATTGAGCACATCTGGGACATCATGTCTCGCTCCATCCACCAACGCCACGTTGCACCACAGACTGTCCAGGAGTTGGCAGATGCTTTAGTCCAGGTCTGGGAGGAGATCCTCAGGAGACCATCCGCCACCTCATCAGGAGCATGCCCAGGCGTTGTAGGGAGGTCATTCAGGCACGTGGAGGCCACACACACTACTGAGCCTCATTTTGACTTGTTTTAAGGACATTACATCAAAGTTGGATCAGGCTGTAGTGTGGTTTTCCACTTTAATTTTGAGTGTGACTCCAAATCCAGACCTCCATGGGTTGATAAATTTGATTTCCATTGATAATTTTTGTGTGATTTTGTTGTCAGCACATTCAACTATGTAAAGAAAAAAGTATTTAATAAGATTATTTCATTCATTCAGATCTATGATGTGTTATTTTAGTGTTCCCTTTATTTTTTGGAGCAGTGTATTTTGTAACAATATCATGGAATACATTTGAAAAGTTTCCCAAATGAAAATTGTTTACAAATGCATATAGGCCTAACTGTTTGTGGCTGCTGAATATTTACAGTTGATAGTCTAAGTTTGGAACAGTGCTAAAGTTGTCTATCCTCTTTTTAAACAATAGCCTGTATAGAAATCAAAACGGCTCCGGTGCTGCAGCATGCATTCAGGTGTTGTCCTGCTCTGTTGTGGTATTAACTAAATATTCTGATTGTCTCCAGTGATGTAAAATGACGTAGAATTTCATGAAGTGTGTTTATAAAAAGGCAATTTTGTCTCATACCAAAATAAGACAGATTGATGCAGTGGGTATCTTTTCACCCTCCTTGTCCGTGGTGGTCTGTGAATCCAAAACCGTCGGGCTACTTTGCCATGTACTGTTTACCAAATGAAGAACAGTTATTAAAACTGCATATTTAACGCGCTGACCACACCGCTCGCGTCGCATGTGTTGCAAATTAAATGTACACATACATGTTATTCAATCATTGCACCCACACTGCTCGCGAGCGTCTGCGTGGCCATACGCTAAAATAGAAATAGGTTCTATTTGTGACGCTCAACGCGCTGCAACTCCGGCCACTCCCATCTCCTCATAGGTTTTTAAGATGAGCTTAGGTCCACATTCCAGTCGGTTGTAGTAATGCTGTAAAGTTGGTTGCCAACCGCAACATAAAAGTCCAAAGAAGAAAAAGAAGCCTCAAGGAAGGAGGAGAGGTTACGAAAACCTAAATTAGCTTTACCGTTTTATCTGTGGATTAATTGTCGGAGTAGAGGACCTTGTGCATTTCAGGTAAAAATAACAACCCAATGTTTATATCCCAGGACAAATTAGCTAACAACAGCAAGCTAGCTAGCTAAATTGCCATAAATGTTGAATGCTTTTTGACCCGTCTTGAAATTAATATTATTGCTTCAGAGTTTGTTTTGGTATTTCAACCAGCGTGTCCTGATTGCTTCTGGTGTGGGTGAACAAAATCAACTGGCGCGATGGCGCATGCGTGCGGTTTGGTCAGCATGTAAGGCTCTGGTCTGTCCTAGGAGTGAGGGTAAACAGTAGGAATGTTTCTCTGCTATCCACTTTATGTTTTCATTATTCTTTTTCGGTATAGGGATCACTTGTCTCTTGTTTTTTTCCAAGCGTTCAGGGAGGGTCGGATAAAAATTATATATTTAACTGGAAGGGAGGGCCATCCATTTTCATTTCAGAGATCCGATTTTCTCCAGGTATCCCTCATAAATAAATCGACAGTCCCTAAGACGCACACATTCAGTTGTACCGAACTCACTTCACTCGCGCTAAAAAGGGAGGCTCGCTTGGGTGGTGTTAGCATACGCGCAGAGAAAATACATTACTGGAACGCCGATTAAGGTGTATACATGTCCTAACAAAACGAAAGATTGCTCAGAAAACCAGTTGTTTTAATCTGTGTATGCTTACTTCTATTTTGACCGTCCGCAGACTATTGCATAATCTGCCATAATCAGTTTAATATCAAATTATGTAAACATACTCAATGTGACTATAATAACAACAGTTGTTGTGTTTGAGTTCAATAGACTTCAAAGGATACAAGTAATGGGGGTTTGGAACTCCTCCAGGCAAACTGTACATGATATTATCCCAGTATTTCTGGTCCTTTCCCTGTTGGCAATACAAGAAAATGAAAAGTTAAAACACAAAGCATTAATAAATAGTTACGTCATTAAAATGTCAGCTTTACAGCCTGTAGTGCACTACCTCCTAGAGAACTACACTAAAATAAATAAATAAATATATAACATTACACACAAAAGTATGTGGACACCCCTTCAAATTAGTAGATTCGGCTATTTCAGCCACACCCGTCAGGTATAAAATCGAGCACACAGCCATGCAATCTCCAGAGACAAACGTTGGCAGTAGAATGGCCTTACTGAAGAGCTCAGTGACTTTAAAGATGGCACCATCATAGGATTACACCTTTGCAACAAGTCAGTTTGTCCAATTTCTTCCCCGGTCAAATGTAAGTGCTGTTATTGTGAAATGGAATCGTTATAGCAGAAAAGGAGGGGACCAACTCCATATTAATGCCCATTGATTTTGTAATGTGACGTTCGACAAGCAGGTGTCCACATACTTTTGGTCACGTAGTGTACTTTTGACCAGGGCACATAGGGTTCTGGTCAAAGTACATATGGAATAGGGTGCCATTTGGGAGGTTACGTCTGTGTATTTTATACACATGTCAGTAAAAAAATGTAAAACATTGACTAATGAAGTAAGATTAATGCAACATATTTTTGAGTGCTAACCCACTACACATCTTCCTTTGTCTGAATTTACAGGTTTTACGCACCAGCCAAGATTTTGGGAGAGCGTGATGGTTCTCTTTTGATTTGCCATTTGGGAGCTAGCCATACTGCACTTTGTAAAAAAAATCTTTAGGGGACAGATGAGCTTTAATATTGCAGATAGATTGTAGCTTCCATCAATGTAATTGTCTGCATCACTTCCGATCCCCCATATATATTTTTTTGCAAATAAAAAAATAAATAATATACACACACACACACACACACACACACACACACAGTACCAGTCAAAGGTTTGGACACCAACTCAGTCCAGGGGTTTTTCTATATTTTTCTACATTGTAGAATAATAGTGAAGACATCAAAACTATGAAATAACACATATGGAATCATGTAGTAACCAAGAAAGTGTTAAATCAAAATATATTTGAGGTTTTTCCATTGTCTGGACAGAGTTGCCTCTTCACTGTTGATGTTGAGACTGGTGTTTTGCGGGTACTATTTAATGATGCTGCCAGTTAAGGACTTGTGATGTGTCTGTTTCTCAAACTAGACATTCTAATGTACTTGCACCGGGGCTTCCCACTCCTCTTTCTATTCTGGTTAGAGACAGTTTGCGCTGTTCTGCGAAGGGAGTAGTACACAACGTTGTACCAGATCTTCAGTTTCTTGGCAATTTCTCACATGGAATAGCCTTCATTTCTCAGAACAAGCACAGACTGACGAGATTCAGAAGAAAGTTATTTGTTTCTTGCAATTTTGAGCCTGTAATCGAACCCACAAATGCTGATGCTCCAGATACTCAACCAGTCTAAAGGCCGTTACATTGCTTCTTTAAATCAGAACAACAGTCAGTTTTCAGCTGGGCTGATATAATTACGAAAGGGTTTCCTAATGATCAATAAGCCTTTTTAAAAATGATAAACTTGGATTAACTAACACAATGTGCCATTGGAACACAGGAGTGATGGTTGCTGATAATGGGCCATGGACACCTATGTAGATATTCCATAAAAAAATAATCAGTTTCCAGCTAGAATAGTAATTTACAATTTGCCAATGTCTACACTATATCGGATCAATTGTATGTTCTTTTAATAGACAAAAAAAAAAAGTGACACCAAACTTTTGAACGGTAGTATATATACACTTTAGTTTATAAGCTGTACTTTGTTACTTACATTTTCACATCACATGACTTTTCGTGATTGCAGAATGGACAGGTGAATTGTGTGTCCAAATTTCCAGTTAGCTTCTTCTTTGGAGGGGGCTTTCTCTTGGACTTGCGGCGACCCATATTAGGTAGTCTTCACGTGTACAGTAACGTTAGCTAGCTAGTTGGCTAAACTCTGTGGAGCAAATGTACATCAAAGACAAACAATGCAATTTTGTAACTGAATAGATCGCAGTCGTTCAATCAAATCAACGTTCTGTAAACTGTAAATTAACTATGTAATTCTGCTAGCTAGCTAGCTAGCTAGCTAATCTACAACAACAATGTGTGTTGTCATAAACTCAGTCAACTCTCCAACATCTTTCCTTGCCGATGGCACAGTCTCATGAAACCGAATGGTTCAATATTAATAATGGAAAGTACAACATTATCTAATAATCAAGCTAGCTTATGTTAGATAGTTTTTCCATGAAACGAAGTATTTGTTCAGCTACCTTTCCTAAAAGTACACGCTTCGGCTTTTTAGTGGAGAAGAAAATGCAAGCAAGGAGAACCGGAAGTTCTTCTTCTTCTTCTTCTTTAAAGTTATGGCAGACTACACCTACTGGTGTATTGCCGCCACCTAATGTACGGAGTATTGAAACAAAACACAAATAACATATTCCATTGCGGGAAGGAGGGACCCGAGATAATACAAAAAAAAAAACATCTAACAGTCGCACTGCTTCAGTCACATTCCTACAAAGGCTCAGGTGCCTGTGAGGCCGGAGCGTTCATCGACAGGACTTCTTGTAATGCCTCTGCAGAAAAGTCCCCCCAAAATGTCCAGGCGCACTCACAAAGAGGTCTATTTTCTCAGATTTCCTCTCCGTTTGTGCTGTGTAGTTGATAACCAAAGTAATAAATGCTACAAAGTCCAACCTAATATGCAACATGTCATGATCCCTCTGTTGACACGGAACATCTTGTCTCTACTACCATTACTTCTTCAACTTCACTCCTTCCACTCTTCTCAATGCCTCCAGATAGGATACATTCGGGACAGCCCCTTTCGGCATATAATACTCCTCCCGTCTGCATACACTTGGCACATTACCAAATAATTTACATTTATCACAGTGCATGGGTTTGGGCATGAAGGCTCTTGCAGGGAATCTCATATAAGCCAAATACACGTGAGAAGGGAGAGACTCTGCATACATTTTTTTAAATAATAAATAGAATGGATGGATGGAGTGGGCTTTCCGCACTCCATCTTCCAATGCTGGTCAGTCGTTGTGCACCAACCACTTGACCCAATTCTTCACGTATATCCTTTGCATTCACTTCTAGCGCCACCCCAGAGATAACACCCTCGATAGGCGGCCTGCTTCGAAGAGCCACACACGACACATACCAATACGACATCGGTTCGATAGAAACAAACTAAAAAAATAAATGCACTTCTCGTTATTCTCGTCGACGCCACCTCATCCACAATTTCAATAGGCTTCAAACGGATCTCCCAGGAAACAACATCGATTCAAAACCCTTATTCCAACCCCCAAAAAAAACTCCGAATTAGATTTGGATTTACTAGGTTCCCCTGCCACTTTAATTTATCTTATTTCCTTTGGCATTCGTCACTGTAATCCAAGTCTCCTCATCTCCACTCCACACGCCATCTGATTCAAACAGAACATCTGCTTCCGCCATTTCCCCACCTGAGATCGCCGTCAGAACCGGAAGTTAACATGAACAACGGGCGTCGTCTTCTTCTTCTTCGCCTCCTTAAAGGTTGATTGGCGAATCGCAACCGACGGACACGCGCGTACACAGACACCAACTGTATAGGGGTGTGAGTCCTTTCACGGCCTATCTATACCACTGCGTTCTCTTAACTAACCATGCACTTCTAATACAATAAATGGATTCCCTACAAACCTCACTAAATCCCATCATCCCCACCCAAAACACCACACACACACTCCCCATTCCCGTCCAACCTCGATGACCCTGTCAAATAAAGGTGAAAAAAAAAAATTAATAATAACCTCTCTCTTTCTACATCACACATTTCACAAAATAATAATACACGTTCAACCGCTTCGACAACTGTCCCCTGATTGGTGGAAACGTTGCAAATATCCCGCGAGTTTTAATTTGATTGGCAGCTCTAGAGCACTGGTCGACGTTCGTCAATTAAAAGTCCACGGTGAAGACAGATGCTCGCCGGTCTGGAAAAAAAAGTCAAGGTAGCTAAAGTGGTTTAAAATAAGAGTTCATTCTAGCACACACAGCACGTATGAACTGAGAAAGTGTGCTTACAAAAGTAGCGATTACATGAAGGCAGCTCAGTCTTGCAGAGATAAGCTAGCTTATCTAATACACTCGCTTAGCTGGCTAACTATCTACTATAGCCTCTGCACCGGGCTGCAGCAGTGGTCCATTATTTGCTAGCGATGTCATTGTCCTTATAAAGCTGGTGAAAGCGAGCTCCGTTCACAAGTTAATGGATGTTTTGCATACCCAACAGACCTCAACTATCATTAGCTGTCAAGACTTCCCCTAGCTAGGCTAATCCTAACCAAGAGCTGTAATTTAGCGCTTCCATTCAACATTTTCATGACAACTTCTCCCTCTGCCCACAGATGTCAGTGGTTCAGATGGTGAAGATCGTGGGTCTGGGCGCTGTGGCCCTCACTCTCAGTGTGGAGTGGTTGGGCTGGCTCTTCTGTCGCCTCTGGCCTCGGAAAATAACCAGAGGGCCCCTGAAAGAAGTGTTCTTTTTCCCCACAGAGGTCGCCTGCACAGAGCGTCTCTTCACTCCTGACTCACCATTGTAAGTAATAGAATGCGTCCCAAATGGCACTTTTAACCTGGGCCCTGTAGTGGCCCAGTAGTACATACTAGTGCCCTAGGATACCACATTAACTTCTCACCATCATATTCATTAATAATATATCTTTCCAATGTCTCTAAGAATGTTGCTGTTTTTTTTGACAGTCTTTCTGTTGATTTCAGATGTTTTGCTATGGGCTAGGAATAATGATTCAGTGAGTGACTACTATACAGTAGATGCACCTTCCACAGTAACTCCTTATCTCTCTCCTTTTCTCTCCCTCTTATCCTCTTCTCTGTCCCCCATCATCTTCCCCTCCTCTTTCCCTCTCCCCCTTCTTTCTCTTTCCTCCCTCTTTCCCCATCTCCTCCCCCCTCCTTTCCTCTCTCCCCCTAGCCCCTGCCCCTGTCCCTTACCCCACAACGTCAACACCTCCTTCACCCGTCTCCTGGGCCACATCCTGTCTGCCTCCTCCTCCCTGGACTTGTGTGTGTTCGCCTTCACCAACCTGGACCTGAGCCGGGCCGTGCTGGCCCTCCACACCAGGGGTATCCCCATCCGTATCCTCACCGACATGGACTACACCCTCATCACCGGCTCCCAGATAGGGGCCATCCGCAGAGCAGGTAGGCTGATGGCAGAGGCCCAGTCCTAAAGCAGCTATGTACAATCCCCCTATGCACCTACATCACTCATCTTCAAATCAGGCTGGTCCAGGGGTTCCCAAAGTTTTTCACTCAGGCCCCCCTTCTAGCATTGGGGGACATCCCACGTGCCATGTCTATTTCTATGGGCACAAGCACTGTTCATGACACAAACTGTTCACACCCCTCTTGTTGTCGGAGAGAAAGTGTTGCAGGTTTGTTTGTTTCCTGCAATTGTATACATTTAGCCTTTTCTAATGTGTATTCGTGTCATATTTGAGTGACTCAAACATTACAACAAAATCTATGGGCAAAAATACCTAGCTAAAAAACATTAGCTGACATGGGCTAGTTGATCTGGACGTTTCTGACAAGTTATAAATAGCTCTCTAAGGTATGCATTGACTAACATGACATGAGGAAAACTGGCGGGGCAATAATGCAGTCTGAAGTCGATGGATCTTGTTGATCAATCAATTCAGTCTAAAAAGTTATTGCTGGAGAGTTAGAACTAGGTCCCAGAGTGGTTCCTGGTTATAGCCTAATCATAATTCATGTGGTTTACAATGTGGTTTAACAAGCTGCTCTGCACTCCAACTTCTTCAGTGTAGTCAGGTACACACTCTCCATGCTCGTGATGCATAGCTGGAGAGAGTGTGCATCTCAAATGGCACCCTATTCCCTATATAGTGCACTACCTTTTGGTCGAAACTAGTGTAGGGCTGCAAGATATGGGCAGAAAAGCTAATTGTGAATAAAACATGTTTTTAACCAAGTACTGTGATTGCTATCTGACATGCGATACAGATCAAACTCTTGGACGGGCTGTTGGGATCCTAGAAATAGAATGAGTCATATTAAGAAGAAAAGTGGTCTGGCCCTAGTGGGCTTGCCAGCACAAGCCCGGACGAGTCAGGGACCCGTGGAATGCACATGGAATTTAGACTTGGGAGCACCAATACGGCTCTGGTAAATACATTGAATAGCACATGGTTACATCTGTATAGTTGTTTCAAGTCCGGTGTGCTCAGGCTGTGGTTAGGCGACATTTGTATCATTTAAGGGGCGCGCGCATCACAAGCAAAGTCATTTTGTATCAATTTACTTTGCCTGCGAGAACCATTAGCACAGGCAAGTCTGATTAGGCTAGCTGTATCAAAACCTCTGCCATAGAAACCAATGGAGCATGGCTTTGTGTCTGTGGTTGCACAACTTTCACCTTCACAATGCAGAAAAAACACTAGTCTCTAGCTCAACCCGTTCAAAACTAAAGACCTATTTTACCAGAGCTACGCTGAACAAAGATCTAAACGCATCATGCAACAATTTCAAAGATTTTACTGAGTTACAGTTCATATAAGGAAATCAGTCAATTTTATGTTAATTAGGCCCTAATCTATGGATTTCACATGACTGGGAATACAGATACCTTAAAGAAAGGTAGGGACAGTTGATCAGGCTGTTGATTGTGGCAGGTGGAATGTTGTCTCACTCCTCTTCAATGGCTGTGCAAAGTTGCTGGATATCTACGGGAACTGGAATGTTCTGTCGTACACGTCGATCCAGAGCATCCAAAACATGCTCAATCTGTGACACGTCTTGTGAGTATGCAGTCCATGGAAGAACTGGGAAATGTTCAGCTTCCAGGAATATCCTTGTGACATGGGGCCGTGCATTATCATGCTGAAACATGAGGTGATGGTGATGGTGGTGGACAATGGGTCTCAGTATCTCTGTGCATTAAAATTGCCATCGATAAAATGCAATTGTGTTCGTTGTCTATAGCTTATGCCTGCCCATACCATAACCCCAGCGCCATCATAGGGCACTCTGTTCACAATGTTGACATCAGCAGACTTCTTCACACGGCGCTCACGGCGCCATACAGGCTTTCTGCCATCAGCCCCATAAGGTTGAAACCGGGATTCATCCGTGAAGAGCACACCGCTCCAGTGTGCCATTGGCCATCGAAGGTGAGCATTTGCCCACTGAAGTCAGTTACGACGCCGAACTGCCATCAGGTCAAGACCCTGGTGAGGACGACGAGCACGCAGATGAGCTTCCCTGAGACGGTTTCTGACAATTCTTGAAGAAATTCTTCGGTTGTGCAAACCCACAGTTTCATCAGTTGTCAGGGTGACTGGTCTCAGACGATCCCTCAGGTGAAGAAGTCAGATGTGGGGAGGTCCTGGGGCTGGCATAGTTACACTTAGTTTGCTGTTGTCAGGCTGGTTGGACATACTGCCAAATTTTCTAAAACAATGTTAATGGCGGCTTATGGTAGAGAAATGAACATTACATTCTCTGGCAACAGCTCTGGTGGACATTCCTGCAGCCAGCATGCCAATTGCACGCTCCCTCAACTTGAGACATCTGTGGCATTGTGTTGTGACAAAACTGAACATTTTAGTGGCATTTTATTGTCCCCAGCACAAGGTGCACCTGTGTAATGATTATCATCTTCTTGATATGCCATGCCTGTCAGGTGGATGGTTTATCTTAGGAAAGGAGAAATGCTCACTAACAGGGATGTAAACAAATTTGTGGCAAACATTTTTAAGAAATGGAAAATATCTAGGTCTTTTATTTCAGCTCATGAAACATGGGACCAACACTTTACATGTTGCATTTATATTTTTGTTTAGTATACATATTTTATTACTTTCACAGATTTGCGGGGACGCTCTTAAAGGGTTAAATGCAGTGCTTGACTTGGGCAGGAGCTGAGTACTGGTACCTAAAATGTTCTACTGCTTGAGCTCCTGTTCCCCTTTATAGAATAAATGTTCAAAAGTATAGTGGCGCTCCTCCACCTAAATATAAACAGTACCGGCACGCAAAATGAGTACCTGAACCTATTTCAGTCCAAGTCCAGCACTGGGTACACACAAATTAATCATCATGATTAAGGAGCTATGAAAATAGTTCAAATAAACCCTATTTAATCTATAAAAATACAGTATGGATCAGTTAGATTGAGGTTATTACTACTAAATACATTAACTGGGACATTGCAGAATTATTTATCCCATCAAGGTGTGCCACAATTAAAAAAAGTTTGGGAACCACGTCCTTAGACAGACATTATGAATGGCACAAGCTGTCTGTCTCTCTGTTTCTCTCCTCTATTTGGAATCTCTGTGAGGTCTGACTCTGTGGGAGGTGTGACTCCCACTACAATGCACCACAACTGTGACTGTATTCATAATATAGCATGGTCCCTCTCATCCTGTGTATTCCCCTTCCATTCCCCAGGCATCTGTGTGAGGTGTGACTCCGGTGCCATCCACATGCACCACAAGTTTGCTGTGGTGGACGGCCGGCGCCTAATCACCGGCTCCCTGAACTGGACCCTGACAGCCATCCAGAGCAACAAGGAGAACATCCTGGTCACGGAGGAACCAGACCTGAGTTCCAGAGGCTCTGGGTTGTCAATGAGCCGGCTAGGAGACACCTGCCGTCCATCGCTGAGAAAACTGCTAGTTTAGTACTATAGAGAGACTGAGAGAAACATGGCTGAAGTGTTTGTATGGTGCAGTAGCTAGTGGTTACTTTTGGTTTACCAACTGGTTCGGTGATTATGAATATTTCATTTTAAAAAATGTATATATATATTTAGTAGTTTTATATTTTCCATTTCTAAGAAACCTGTTATTTTCGTACTATGGATAAAAAGGTTGTATGGTTCTTATCCGGGACAAACCTGTCCAAATACAAGTTGTGTTTACATTAGTGTAGTGTGTTACATTAGGATTGGGCACTACTGGTCAAGTACATGATGTATAATTTGGGTAGTTTGCTATCTAGTAGTTTCATATCTTTTTTTTCAATCTCAGAGAAACCTGCTCATCCACATCTTATCAGAGAAACCAGCTTTCTTCGTCATGTAGACAGACTGAAAGAAACGTGGCTTGTATCTGTAGTTTCCTACTTCAGTAGAAGTAATGTTTTTTTTTTACAGAGCAATCGCTGCTTTACACTGGTGTGGGGATGTACAAATGGGTAGTTTGATATTTTTACTTGAACGTTTTTAATAGTTTTACATTGTTTACATTGAGGTATTTTGTTATTGTATGACACGATGTTGTATACATTTTAATACAAAGTAATTAGACTTCTGTTTTACTTTTTTTGTTATATTGGATATCTAAAAGATTGGAATTTGTTTTGTATGTTAAACGTTATATTTAAATTAGGATTTGATTACAGTATTTAGATAAAGATAGAAATAGTGAGAATACTTCATGTTAACTCAGTCCATCCTATGGCTTATCATTAAGAACCAGACAACAATGCCCAGTCAGAACAATTGCACTGAGAGATAAGTGGTGCATTGCAGTCACGTAGAAGATATTTGTAATGCTTCTCAGAGCACACAGCTCCAATTAAAAACCCACTCATCCACTCTACCGCAATCTGGCATGCCTCCTGCATCTCAATGCCCTATAAACTGTGTCCCAAATGACACCATATTCCCTATATAGTGCACTACTTTTGACCACACACCATAAGGATCTGGTCAAAAGTAGTGCACTATATGAGTAGGGTTCCATTTGGCCTTTTCTCATGCAGGAAGGAGCATTATTTACACGATCAGTCAGAGCCCTGGGTGGTACAGGCCAGTCAGCTAGACTATACCTTTCATATTTCTCTGTGTCAGCTGGACTGTACTGTATGCTAGACTGCCTTCATCACTTGGCTGTGGGGGATGGACTTTTCAGAAGGCTGAATGAGGAATAATGCAGCGCTCTGGTGCTAGTTGTAACTTCTCAGTAATACATAAGGCCCTATTCAATCAAAACCGTAATGTGGGTTGGGTATCCTTCAGGATAAGACAGAAATACATTCCCACGGTATAGTTAGTGGTATAAATAGATCAACGGGTGTCTAATACATAGGGTTGCACAATTTTGGTAACTTTCACAAAATTCCCCGGTTTTAAGGAAATCCTGGTAGGAGTTTTCCAGGATTTCTTATTCCCTCCTAATTCCAGGATTTGTGGAAAACCGTGGCATTTTGGTAAAGACACTGTAATTTTGAAACCCTACTCATATGCCAACATAGCACACTATCGCTGATACTACAGCTGATTGGGGGTTTCTTTTAACTACGCTGTTCCTTGTATGTATTCGCATCTATATCGACTTAATATTTAGCAATGTAGGCCTAAAATATTTGAGTAACTTGTAGAGGAAAAGGAGGGGAATCTTGTATTTGTTTGCCTGGTTGTTATAGTTCAGAGGAAATGTAGTCAATGTAAACTTTGAACAAGAGGGAGAGAAAATAAGAGAAAAACTAACAATACAACAAAAAGCAACAATGTTGAAATGCACATCGCGCACCCCTGTGCGCACGGCACTCGTTGACTACCTTTGAAGTTCAGCAAACAGGCAACACTACATACAGAGTTTGTATGTTTAGAGGTTGTGTGAACGTGGATTCATCGCTGTTCTCTGAGTCGGTCTGTCGGTGACACTGGGTTAAAATAGGGAAACTTCCGCAGCCTTCCATATCGCTAAAATCTACGGAGGAGCGAGCATGAGATCCGGGAGTACGGTACAGTAGGCGAGAGAATAGAAAGACGGACATCGAGTTGGAACGGGAGGAGGGAGTGGACGAAAAAACGATTCACACACTGGATTTGAGGTAAAGAAAAAGAAACCGACAATATTTTCAGGAGCATTTCTTACGATGTGTTGTGTTTGGGTTTTTTCCCCATGGGTTCTTTTCTTATTTTTCATGTTGTAAAGCAATGAAATATTGGCCATATGGAAGCCTGGAGATGCATCTCTGAAGGTTGACTTTCATGATTGTCAAACTCAAAGTTATGGGTGTTTTTTTTTCTTTTTAATTCGCAAAAGGCTAAAATCAGTTTAGAATAGGACCGCTCGTGTGGTTTTTGGGACAGCTGTTGCCTTCTGTCTGAGTTTCTCTATGTAAAAAGCGTTCAGCAAGTGCCTACAACCAGTGTTCTCATTATTTTGTATGCTTTAGGCCTACTAGATCAACGTAGAGTAGACTAGGCCTATGTGTACAGCTCTATTGCCGTCTACCTTAAATTAAAAAGAAATAACGAAAGCTGTTGGCCAACTTGAATTGGGAATTTATTGTTGTTTTTATATTAGTCCTATAGTCTATTGGACGTACACGCATGAGATTGTAACGTATTGCTCCAAAAGTAAACCGTAAGGCAATGAATTCCCAATTACATTACAATTGTAATGTATTTTCAAATGGCACTCCCAAGTGCACCACTTGGAATAGGGTGCCATTCCGCACACAACCATAAATTGGTTGGGTCATCATATCCGGTTGGGAGGAATTAAAAGTGTCCCACCCAAGTCACCTCCTTTACCTTTTCCGTCCACTCAAACAAACAAACACACCCTGGCTATGTGGTTCTCATCAGAAGTAGTGCACTGTAGACTAGGGAAAGTAGTATTTTAGATATGCCCACTATGTACAGGAGTGAGTGGAATGTTGCATAATGTCCTGATTCCTTCCTGCCTTCTACCACCCTCTGGGTCACAGTCACCTACACCTTGTCACATAGAACAATGATTCCAGCCTCAGGTTGGAACATATCGAAATATACTTGTAATGTTCCCAACTGTTACTAGTGGAATAGGTCATTTTTACTTAATATACCTCCATTTTAAAGGGCAATGGATCACTCATCATCACTCATCACTCATTTGCTTTTGAATGTCCCTTTTGAAGGAGGATAATATACCTGTGTGGTTTTATGATTGATAAAAAGGCCTACATTGAAATTGAATGCATTGATATGGGTCAATTCTCCCCATAAAGACATCAAACACAGATGCCAAAATGAATGTAGTCAGAATTGAGATGTAAGTGCTATTTTGGCAACAGTAACACGCTCTGGTTTATTCTAGTCGTGTTACTATATTCAGTGTGTGTGTCTGTTGGGTCTCTGTAATGCTTAGTTTTTGTTGGCCAGCTTAGTTTTTATGGCCCTAGATGGTTTGTGCTGAGCTGGTCGCCAAGGAAACGGTCTTAATCAGGCAAAGAGCACTGCTCAGCTCAGCGTCCCTCATGCTCCAGGCTAGGAGAGAGCGAGATGGAGAGCTAGAGGGAGAGAGATGGAGGAGAGCTAGAGGGAGAGAGATGGAGGAGAGGTAGGAGGGAAAGAGATGGAGGAGAGCTGGAGGGAAAGAGATGGAGGAGAGCTGGAGGGAAAGAGATGGAGGAGAGCGAGAGAGAGAGAGAGAGAGAGATGGAGGAGAGCGAGAGAGAGAGAGAGAGAGAGATGGAGGAGAGCGAGAGAGAGAGAGAGATGGAGGAGAGCGAGAGAGAGAGAGAGAGATGGAGGAGAGCGAGAGAGAGAGAGAGAGAGAGAGAGAGATGGAGGAGAGCGAGAGAGAGAGAGAGATGGAGGAGAGCGAGAGAGAGAGAGAGATGGAGGAGAGCGAGAGAGAGAGAGAGAGAGAGAGAGATGGAGGAGAGCTAGAGAGAGAGAGATGGAGGAGAGCTAGAGAGAGAGAGATGGGGGAGAGCTAGAGAGAGAGAGATGGGGGAGAGCTAGAGAGAGAGATGGGGGAGAGCTAGAGAGAGAGATGGGGGAGAGCTAGAGAGAGAGATGGAGGAGAGCTAGAGAGAGAGATGGAGGAGAGCTAGAGAGAGAGATGGAGGAGAGCTAGAGAGAGAGATGGAGGAGAGCTAGAGGGAGGGAGAGAGAGAGAGAGAGAGCGCGAGAGAGATGGAGGAGAGCTAGAGAGAGATGGAGGAGAGCTAGAGGGAGGGAGAGAGAGCGAGAGAGAGAGCGCGAGAGAGATGGAGGAGAGCTAGAGAGAGAGAGAGATGGAGGAGAGGGAGAGCGAGAGAGAGGGAGAGAGAGAAATGGAGGAAGAGAGAAGTGGGCATTCTGGGGTCATTTCCATGTGAAAGGACCCATGAGCATCAACATGTGAAGTTTGTAGGATCATGTCAAATTGGGTTCCGAATCAAAGTCTATATTTTTGAGTAATTGAGGCATATACACGGCCGTGAGGACACTGAGGTCCGGATCTTTATTTGAAATGTTTTGAAGAACTCAGTCGGATTCTTAACTTACTGTTGAGAGTCAGAATAATAGAATACAAAAGGTGCAGCAGATTTCCTTTTTCCACTCACTGACAGTCCCTCAATTAACTCATGTTTGTAAAACAAAATGTAGATTGGCAAATTAGTCTAGTTATTCTAGCCAGCTATCTAAACTTGTAGTAATCATGGCCGAATTACCGACCGGGCACGTGCCCAGGGGTCCTGACCTCCAGGGGGGCAACCATTGATTTTGTTAGTCACTTTCACTCAGATATCATGTTAACCTTGCATAAGTCATGGCAAAAAAAGTAATGGCAGAATTGCAGGAAAGTAGCTTTAAAACAGCGACAATGTATCCCCACCCCATAGCAAAATGTTTAGAATAGCAGGAAACGTTCTGTAAAACTGCACAAAAAAAGATGGTTCTGTAAAGCAAACTTATTTGTTTACCTTTTGTTAATAAAATCATTTTTCTGCTAACAGATCCCTCAGTATGTAACAAATTATGTTTTTTAATCCCGGTGCTGAGATAATGTCTAGCCTATTAGCTATACAATTAGCTGCTATGTGTTTGTAGATCGAATGCGGTGAATGAGGCTACAGTGAAGCACGTCAATGGGCCTCGGGCTCTCGCCACGGTATCTCTGTGCATTCAATTTGCCATCAATAAGATGCAATTGTGTTCGTTGTCCGTAGCTTATGCCTGCCCATACCATAACCCCACCGCCACCATGGGGCACTCTGTTCACAACGTTGACATCAGCGCCCACACAACGCCATGCATGTGGTCTGCGGTTGTAAGGCCGGTTGGATGTGCTGACAAATTCTCTAAGACTACGTTGGAGGTGGCTTATGGTAGAGAAATTAACATTAAATTCTCTGGCAACACATCTGGTGGACATTCCTGCAGTCAGCATGCCAGTTAGCACGCTCCCTCAACTTGAGACATCTGTGGCATTGTGTTGTGTGATACAACTGCACATTTTAGCTACCTTTTATTGTCCACAGCACAAGGTGCCCCTGTGTAATGATCATGCTGTTTAATCAGCTTCTTGATATGCCACAGCTGTCAGGTGGATGGATTATCTTGGCAAAGGAGACATGCTGACGAACAGGGATGTAAACAAATTTGTGCACTACATTTGAGAGAAATAAGCTTTTTGTGAGTATGAACAATTTTCTTGGATCTTTTATTTTAGCTCATGGAACATGGGACCAACACTACATTTTGCATTTATATTTTTGTTCAGTGTATATTTAGTTTGTAAACTCTAAGTTTAAGAAACATTGCCCTTTGCCTTAATTCCGTTACCAAAAACCCACATATCTTTTAAGATATTTTCTAATGTCTCTCACTCATGAGGAGGGAGGATAATGAACGGTCACAAAAGTAACAAGTGAAGGTAGACCGATCAATTCGTGTTTTTACTGATATCAATTTTGTTTGTAAAACTCAATTCCATTACCAAATCTGGAATTGGCTACAATGGGGAAATCATAGTATTCACAAACTACAGTTGGGTTCACAAGTTTGTTTGCACAGCAGAGTACATTAAAGAAAAGTAGAGTTCGGTACAGTGAAGAAACCGAGTAGAGCATACTAGAGTTGAGTACACTAGTGTACTGTATTGAACTCTATTCTGCTGTACTGTACTCTACTGGTCTGCTGTACTGTACACTACTGTGCTTTACTTTGATGTCCAAACTTGTGAAACATAGACGTCTATGATTGGTTCTGATTTGGGCCGGACCAACCAAATTTGCTGTTGTTTGGGGACAGAGCTCATTAAAATAATAGCCAGTGTGTAGAATAATACCCAAGGAGGATATTTCATATTTATACCTAGGATACATCACCATGAAGAGAATGATGTTCATATCCATGATTATCCATTTCTGTGTAGTACATATCAGAGACCCATGATGAAATTCTGTTACCGGGTGTAAATAGACTTCACTTACTGTAGTTCAATAACCAAAATATATATATATATCTCCAGAGTCAATGTGTCATGTTATAGCTGACACCCCATTCTTTCCGCAGACATTGTTGAATATTTATTCAGAGCAGATATTTTAGAAAACGTGGACACACAAAAAAACTCAGGGAGATTTGACAGAAATTCTGTTACCAAACTTTGCATCTGCACAGTTCTTCCAGTGAATGTGTTTTTGTAAAATATTCAGTCCTCTATTGTTAAAAGTAGTCCTTGTGCATGGAGTTGTATGGTTTGTTAAACTTTGAAATCAATGGTGTTTGTTTGGCATACATTTGAAGAATAATTCCGTTACTGTGGAATTACCCCTGGCTTTTTATTCATGCTGCAGGACAGGACTATAGCGAAGAGAGGGATGGATGGATGGATGGAGGGGGGGTTGGAGGAGAGGGAGAGGACAGGACACTCAGGCTTTTATTCATGATGCAGGAAAATGGAGAGGGCGAGCGAGAGTTATGGAGGAAACCTGCTGACTCACAACATTGTCATAAATTCACCATGATCCTCACATAGTCAGGCCCAATGACTGACCAAATATTGAATAGTTTCATAAAGTATGTGGGCGAGGTGAGGCCTAAACAATATGGGTATGGCCGTTTGATATTGCAAAACTTAATTGGCCTCTGGGCCACCATAATCATAACGTTCTTTAACTGGTCGTTCGGTACAGGACCGTTTCCGTGGAATGAAACGTTAGAACGGCGTGTGTCGTACTGAACGCACGCCTGGTCCAGGAGTTGCACTGTTTCAACTGTTTCCTCCTCTCCGCTCCTAGATGGCGCTGGCGAGCGACCCCGGTGCCGGCCAGCAGCAGACCCAGGCCCAGAAGGATGCCGCGGACCAGAACTTTGACTACATGTTCAAGCTGCTGATCATCGGCAACAGCAGCGTGGGGAAGACCAGCTTACTCTTCCGCTACGCTGATGACTCCTTTACCTCAGCCTTCGTCTCCACCGTGGGCATCGACTTCAAGGTGAAGACGGTCTACCGCAACGAGAAGAGGGTCAAGCTACAGATCTGGGTAAGATGGGGTTTGGTTTTGGTTCATTAGGATCCCCATTAGCCGACCCCAATGGTGACAGCTAGTCTTACTGGAAAAAGACAATTCTTTACAATTCTTTACAACTTACACACATTTAAAAACATTAACATGTAGTGTGTGTGCATCTATCAGTTTCATAGACATGTCAGTCCATACACACAACAAGTAGGTCACATGGGGGAGAGGCGTTGTGCCGTGAGGTGTTGCTTTATTTGTTTTTTGAGACCAGGTTTGCTGTTCACTTGCGCTATATGAGATGGAAGGGAGTCCCATGCACTACTGGCTCTGTATAATACTGTACATTTTCGTGAATTTATTCTGGACCTTGGGACTGTGAAAAGACCCTGGTGGCATGTCTGCTGGGGTAAGTGTGTGTGTGTCAGTGCTGTGTGTAAGCTGACTAGGCAAACTATTTGGAATTTCCAACACATAAATTTTTCTTATGAAAACACTAAGTGATGCAGTCAGTCTCTCCTCAACTATTAGCCAAGAGAGACTGGCATGCATAGTATTAATATCAGCCCTCTGATTACAATGAAGAGCAAGACGTGCCGCTCTGTTCTGGGCCAGCTGCAGCTTAACTAGGTCTTTCTTCGCAGCACTCGACCACGACTGGACAACAATCAAGATAAGATAAAACTAGAGCCTGCAGGACTTGCTTTGTGGAGTGTGGTGTCAAAAAAGCAGAGCATCTCTTTATTACGGACTCACCTCTCCTCATCTTTACAACCATTGAATCTATAGGTTTTGACCATGACCGTTTACAATCTAAGGTAACGCCAAGTAATTTTGTCTCTTCAACTTGTTCACCAGCCACACCATTCATTACCAGATTTGGCTGAGGTCTAGAATGATTTGAACCAAATACAATGCTCTTTAGTTTTAGAGATGTTCAGGACCAGTTTATTAGCGGCTACCCATTCCAAAACTGACTGCCACTCTTTAAGGCTTTCCGTGACTTTATTAGCTGACATGTATATGGTTGAATCATCAGCATACATGGACACAAATGTCTTGTTTAGTGCCAGTACAGGTCATTAGTAAAAATAGAAAAGAGTAGAGGGCCTAGAGAGCTGCCCTGCGGTGCACCACACTTGACATGTTTGACCTTAGAGAAGCTTCCATTAAAGAAAACCCTCTCAGTTCTATTATATAGATTGCCATATGTGGATTCAAAGTTGAGGTTCAAAAGCCATAACACAAGTTTTCTCAACTACAGGTTATGGTCAATAATATCAAAGGTTGTGCTGAAAACAGTATAACGCCCACAATCTTCTTTTCAGCCAATCATCAGTCATTTGTGTCAGTGCAGAACATATTGAGTGCCCTTCTCTATGTAAGCATGCTGAAAGTCTGGTAATTTGTTTACAGCAAGCTGGCAGCAAGGGGGGGTCAAAGGTTATAGGGAAGGGGTGTCAAACTTGACAGAGGGTGTGAGGATCCTTGTGCACATTCTTGCTTGTTAATGTGCCTTTTTGCCTGCTATGTTCGCCTGGCTTGTTTTACCAGCCAACTCTGAACAAGGGAGGAAGGAGAGGACGTTTTTGCTAATAACAACATTCATTCTCTGAATTTCTTTACCCTTAAGTTCCAGCAGGCTGCTATCTCTGATGGTATGCTGAGTGAGCAGGATGTTTGTCCACTGAAATAACAGCTATCCAGATCAAAGAAGGCCCCGCAGTTGCTTGAAACATGGTGCCTGTTTACTGTATTATGTACAGTATCTGAAATGGCACCCTATTTCTTCATTCACTACTTTTGACCAGGGCCCATGTAGTGCACTATATGGGGAATAGGGTGCCATTTTGGACGCAGACTTTGGTTGGACTATATCTCTCACACTCGATGTTAACCACACTTGGCGTTGAACATCATCCCTTGGCGTCCACTTCATAAAAGATGCAGAAGGCTGTGCTGCTGTCTCTGTTTTCTAATATGCTCACAGTGCAATCTGACACCCAATCCATTTTTCATTTCAGTCATTTAGCAGACTCTCTTATCCAGAGCGATTTACAGGAGGAACTAGGGTGAAGTACATTTTTCACCTAGTCAGCTTAGGGATTCGGACCAGCAAGCTTTCAGTTACTGGCCCAACGTTCTTGACTGCTAGGCTACTTGCCGCCCTATACATGTCTATTACAATATTACTGTCTGTCAGATAGGATTCTCACAAGAAGAAGATTAGGCCTGCGTCCCAAATGGCACCCTATTACCTACTATAGTGGACTACTTTTGACAAAGTAGTGCACTATATAGGTATAGGGAAAAGGGTGCCTAGAATATTCTCTCACAGTAGCTTACTCACTACTACACTAAACTACTGGTCATATCTTTATGACTGCTGATATGTTGCTTTCTAGATAAACCATCCACATAAGCTTAGTGGCCTGACCAGGAACATCTTCCAGGTCCTAGTTACAGCTACTATAACTAGGGCCAAGAGTTTTTCCTGCTCAGGATGGAATAACTCCTTGCCCTATAGCTGTGGGTTCTGTTAGTCAGACCGGGTTTACAGTATTCTGCATTGGTGCCATTGTATCCTGGTGTACATAGAGGGTGTGGAAACATAAGGGCTGTTTTGACAGGGATTTCCCTCTGCTGTGCTTATGGGTTAATCATTGTCTTCTTTCCTTGTGCAGAGTAGGCTACAGTTAACCAGTTAACCCCTAATAATCCCACACTACTCACATAAGGTATGGCACCATGTGTCTGTATGATGGATGGCCCTCATGGCTTTTGCTGGGCTGGGGCAATGTGAACCCCATAGAAATGCCAGAATGGGTGTGGGCTGCAGGGCCTACAGTGTGTGTGTGTGTGGGGGGGCTGCAGGGCCTACAGTGTGTGTGTGTGGGGGCTGCAGGGCCTATAGTGTGTGTGTGTGGGGGCTGCAGGGCCTACAGTGTGTGTGTGGGGGGGCTGCAGGGCCTACAGTGTGTGGGAGGCTGCAGGACCTACAGTGTGTGTGGGCTGCAGGGCCTACAGTGTGTGTGTGTGTGGGAGGCTGCAGGGCCACAGTGTGTGTGTGTGGGAGGCTGCAGGGCCTACAGTGTGTGTGTGTGTGTGGCTGCAGGGCCTACAGTGTGTGTGTGTGTGAGGGCTGCAGGGCCTACAGTGTGTGTGTGTGGGGGCTGCAGGGCCTACAGTGTGTGTGTGTGTGTGTGTGTGTGTGTGTGTGTGGGGAGGTCTGCAGGGCCTACAGTGTGTGTGTGAGGCTGCAGGGCCTACAGTGTGTGTGGGAGGCTGCAGGGCCCACAGTGTGTGTGTGTAGAGGCTGCAGGGCCTACAGTGTGTGTGTGGGAGGCTGCAGGGCCTACAGTGTGTGTGTGTGTGGTGGGGGGCTGCAGGGCCTACAGTGTGTGTGGGAGGCTGCAGGGCCTACAGTGTGTGTGTGGGGGGCTGCAGGGCCTACAGTGTGTGTGTGTAGAGGCTGCAGGGCCCACAGTGTGTGTGTGTGTGTAGAGGCTGCAGGGCCTGCAGTGTGTGTGTGTGTGTGTGGGGGCTGCAGGGCCTACAGTGTGTGTGTGTGGTGGGGGCTGCAGGGCCCACAGTGTGTGTGTGTGTGGTGGGGGCTGCAGGGCCACAGTGTGTGTGTGTGGGAGGGCTGCAGGGCCTACAGTGTGTGTGTGTGGGGGCTGCAGGGCCTACTGTGTGTGTGTGTGTGAGGCTGCAGGGCCTACAGTGTGTGTGTGTGTGGGGAGGCTGCAGGGCCTACAGTGTGTGTGTGTGGGAGGCTGCAGGGCCTACAGTGTGTGTGTGTGTGTGGAGGCTGCAGGGCCTACAGTGTGTGTGTGTGTGGGGGCTGCAGGGCCCACAGTGTGTGTGTGTGTGGAGAGGCTGCAGGGCCTACAGTGTGTGTGTGTGTGTGGGAGGGCTGCAGGGCCTACTGTGTGTGTGGGAGAGGCTGCAGGGCCTACAGTGTGTGTGTGTGTGTGGGGGCTGCAGGGCCTACAGTGTGTGTGTGTGGGGGCTGCAGGGCCTACAGTGTGTGTGTGTGTGGGGGGCTGCAGGGCCTACAGTGTGTGTGTGTGTGGGGGGGCTGCAGGGCCTACAGTGTGTGTGTGTGGGGGCTGCAGGGCCTACAGTGTGTGTGTGTGTGGGGGCTGCAGGGCCTACAGTGTTTCTGTATGCTAGGTGAACCATGAGGGCTACTAGGCTGTCTGTTGCTACAGTAAGCCTAGGCCTATTGTGTTTTGAAACTGGAGGCGTCCATTTAAGCTGTGCTGTGTGTATTTATTTAAGTGGGGGATAGACGACATGGTACTAACTCTTTAAAACAACCGTGTGTGTGACAGGACACGGCGGGCCAGGAGCGTTACAGGACCATCACCACCGCCTACTACAGAGGAGCCATGGGCTTCCTACTCATGTATGACATCACCAACCAGGACTCCTTCTACGCTGTGCAGGACTGGTGGGTCATATCCCCTTCTGGGATCAATAAAGTTTAGTCAATTAAATTTGACACAGCACAGACATTCACACTAACTCTCACTTTGTGTGTGTGCACAGGACTGGTGGGTACAGTACTCCCATGGGGCTCTGCTTTCTCCCTTACCTGTTGTTGGAAAATCGTGTTCGCTAAGTCATGAAACAGCTGGAATGCAAGGGTTTTCCAACACTATTTACCTCTGAGGTTATATACAGTAACAGAGATATGCTATTGTTATGAAAGTCCTATATTGATTGTCGTTGTCCGGTCTCCAGGGCGACCCAGATCAAGACGTACTCGTGGGACAACGCCCAGGTGATCCTGGTGGGGAACAAGGCTGACCTGGAGGACGACAGGCTGGTACCAGCAGAGGACGGTCAGAGACTGGCTGACGAACTGGGTGGGAGAGAATACACACATATATATTTATATACACACACACACTGTCGGTCTGCCTCTCGCTCTCTCTCTTTCTGAGGACGGACAGAGACTGGCTGACAAGCTAGGTGGCAGAGAATACACACATATATACACACTCTTCTCCTGTCTCTCGCAACCTTAAAAGACGGACTAACATTGGCATATATACAGTACACACCCCAGAAACAACAAAAATATACTGTATATGAATACATCAACATATACGCTCACAGAGAACACAAAACAAGTCAGTCTTTTGCTAGGCTTGTTGCTTCTAGTAATCCATTGTTTCCCTGTTCTCCTCCTCCTCCAGGGTTCCAGTTCTTCGAGGCCAGTGCCAAAGACAACATCAACGTGAAGCAGGTGTTCGAGCGTCTCGTCGACGTCATCTGCGAGAAGATGAGCGAGAGCATGAATGGGGAGCCCAGCCCATTGGCCAATCACAAGGGCCCCAGCCTACAGGACACGCCCCCAGACAAGGGGGGCTGCTCCTGCTGATAACGCCCTAAACAAACATACCGTATAGATGCTCGTGCACACAAACACACACTGAAAAAATTAAATACACAACCACTCCCACACACGCTCATTGACTTGCCAGAAATCTAGCGTTGTGAATGTACTTTTGGTTTTGTATAACATTGCCGCTACTATCCCTATTACCGACTGGTTCCCCAGTCTCTTGCACTCACTTTGCTTCTAACAACAGATTTCACATCAGTCCTCTTGTTTAGAATGAGCTGATGGAATGTATTTTGCTATAGGATAAGCTTCCTGGAGTAGAGTGAAGTTGCCCCTAGACGCTGATCTTGGGTCAGTTTTACATTTCCCCCACTAATGGTTAGGATTGGGGAGGGTAAGCGGATCCTAGATCTGTACCTAGGGGAGACTTCATCTGGGAACCTTCCCACAACCCAAGCCTAGCCTGAGAACCGTTGTTCAGTGCTGTAGTTCAGATTCTGTTTGATAGTGTCATAATCCTACTGCCCCCATGTGGATGTTGAATGTTACTGCAGCAATAATGGAAGCACCTGCTCTAGTAGTGTCAATAGCTCAGGTGGATCTGCCTGATATCAACAACAATGTAGGGCCCTGAGTTTCTCCTGGCTGCGTGGTGGAAAAACTCAAGGCCCTATTCTAAGGGAGCATCTAGAGGGCTGGCTTATGAGGCTATTGCTTAGGAATGTTCATCTGTAGCCTGTACACTGTAAAACCAAAATGTCAACTATGACTGACCAACCTGCCAAAGTTCAACTCGATTCAACTAGGTACTGGGGTTGGGGTCAATTCAATTTCAATGCAGTCAATTCAGGAACTGAACTGAAATTCAATTTTTATTCTCATGGAGTAGCGTTGAGAATTTAGAATTTCAGTTTACTTCCTGCATTGGCTGAATTGAAAAGTGATTGACCCCAACCGTGCTGGACCTTCCTGACCTGCACTGTCCCACTAACTACTGGAACTGAATGAGCTATTAGATTCTACATCAGACATTGAATGGAAAAACTCCTTACTATATTTGTGTATGGTCTGGTTGTGTTTTATAGGTTCATGTTTTAGTGCTCAGGTCAAATGTAAACGTCATAGCATGATTTCATTTGATTAATTTCAGTTAATGACTGTCTGCTCAATTCCCTCGAACGAAATAAAAAAATGTAATGTAAATTTAATGAAGTCCGGTCAGGTTTCTCTTTCTTTCATCCCCAAAAATCTTTATTTGCCTACCTTCAGTTACAGTAACATGTAGTGACTTCCTCGTCCTTGAGGTTCAATACGTTACAAAAGTTCAGCATACAGTGCATTCGGGAAAGTATTCAGACCCCTTGACTTTTTCCACATTTTGTTACATTAGAGAAGAGTCCATTCCTGAGTCCACTGATAAAAGCAGCTCTTACTCCTTGGTTTTTCAAAATAAAAGCCTGAAACCTTGTCTAAAGACTTATCTAGTGGAAGCCATATGAACTGCAATCTGGGAGCTAGATCCCCCTGCTTTCAATAGCATGTCAATGGAAAAAGTGTGACATCACAAAATCAGATTTTCTGGATTGATTTTCCTTGGGTTTTCACCTGCCAAATCAGTTCTGTTATACTCACAGACATTATTTTAACATTATTTAAACTTCAGAGTGTTTTCTATCCAATACTACTAATTATGTGCATATCCTAGTTTCTGGGCCTGAGTAACAGGCATTTTACTTTGGGAACGCCAGACTCTCCGAACCTCAACATTGCCGCCGCTCCCGAACAGTTTAAATGGATTATATTGTTTTTTTCCCTCATCAATCTCCACACAAAGCAAAAACAGGTTTAGAAATGTTTAAATGTATTAAAATGAACCTTAATTTAACTAGGCAAGTCATTTAAGAACACATTCTTATTTACAATGATGGCCTACCCCGGGCCAAACCCTCCCATAACATGGGTGACGCTGGGCCAATTGTGCACGGCCCTATGGGACTCTCGATCACGGCCGGTTGTGATACAGACCGGGATCGAGCCAGGGTCTGTAGTGACACCTCTAGCACTGAGATGCAGTGCCTTAGACCACTGTGCCACTCGGGAGGTCAATCCAGAGATGTTAGATCGTGTTCTGGCTGAGCTCTACGGACAATTCCTTCGACATCATGGTTTAGTTTTTGCTCTGACATGAACTGTCAGCTGTGGGACCTTATAAAGACAGGTGTGTGCCTTTCCAAATCATGTCCAATCATTTGAATTTACCACAGGTGGACTCCAATCAAGTTGTAGAAACATCTCAAGGATGAACACTGAAAACAGGATGTACCTGAGCTCAATTTTGAGTCTCATAGCAAAGACGCTGAATACTTACGTAAATAAGGTATTTCTGTTAAAAACCTGTTTTCGCTTTGTCAATATGAGGTATTGTGTGTAGATTGAGGGAATTGTTTTATTGAATCCATTTTAGAATAAGGCTGTAACGGTAACAACATTTTGAAAAAGTAAAGGGGTCTGAATACTTCCGAATGCACTGTATATTTGTATAGTTGTGTTTTCACCCTCTAGAGTGTGTGTGTTTGTGTTTTCACCTCTGTCATCAAGTTCCCTCTAGTAGTACTTTAGCCTCCAGGAAGTTGTCCTACACTAGAACACGGTGGTGCGTTGGTCACTTACTCCCTCCCCCTCGTGTGTGTGTGTGTGTGTGTGTGTGTGTGTGAGACCTGTGGGGGTGGGTGAGGATAAAGGGCCAGATAGAGACTTGTTGGAGACAAACACTCCTCTCAGACATCAACAGTCCTCACCTCAGCACAGGTAAGAGACTCAATTCTCCTACTCCATTTAAAATAATCCACTGTACACAAACTTGAATGATATACAGTGGGGCAAAAAAGTATTTAGTCAGCCACCAATTGTGCAAGTTCTCTCACTTAAAAAGATGAGAGAGGCCTGTAATTTTCATCATAGGTACACTTCAACTATGACAGACAAAATGAGGAAAACAAATCCAGAAAATCACATTGTAGGATTTTTTTATGAATTTATTTGCAAATTATGGTGGAAAATAAGTATTTGGTCACATACAAACAAGCAAGATTTCTGGCTCTCACAGACCTGTAACTTCTTCTTTAAGAGGCTCCTCTGTCCTCCACTCGTTACCTGTATTAATGGCACCTGTTTGAACTTATTATCAGTATAAAAGACACCTGTCCACAACCTCAAACAGTCACACTCCAAACTCCACTATGGCCAAGACCAAAGAGCTGTCAAAGGACACCAGAAACAAAATTGTAGACCTGCACCAGGTTGGGAAGCCTGAATCTGCAATAGGTAAGCAGCTTGGTTTGAAGAAATCAACTGTGGGAGCAATTATTAGGAAATGGAAGACATACAAGACCACTGATAATCTTCCTTGATCTGGGGCTCCACGCAAGATCTCACCCGTGGGTCAAAATGATCACAAGAACGGTGAGCAAAAATCCCAGAACCACACGGGGACCTAGTGAATGACCTGCAGAGAGCTGGGACCAAAGTAACAAAGCCTACCATCAGTAACACACTACACGGCCAGGGACTCAAATCCTGCAGTGCCAGACGTGTCCCCCTGCTTAAGCCAGTACATGTTCAGGCCCGTCTGAAGTTTGCTAGAGAGCATTTGGATGATCCAGATGAGGATTGGGAGAATGTCAGATGAAACCAAAATAGAACTTTTTGGTAAAAACTCAACTCGTCGTGTTTGGAGGACAAAGAATGCTGAGTTGCATCCAAAGAACACCATACCTACTGTGAAGCATGGGGGTGGAAACATCATGCTTTGGGGCTGTTTTTCTGCAAAGGGACCAGGACGACTGATCCGTAAAGGAAAGAATGAATGGGGCCATGTATCGTGAGATTTTGAGTGAAAACCTCCTTCCATCAGCAAGGGCATTGAAGATGAAACGTGGCTGGGTCTTTCAGCATGACAATGATCCCAAACACACCGCCCGGGCAACGAAGGAGTGGCTTCAGAAGAAGCATTTCAAGGTCCTGGAGTGGCCTAGCCAGTCTCCAGATCTCAACCCCATAGAAAATCTTTGGAGGGAGTTGAAAGTCCGTGTTGCCCAGCGACAGCCCCAAAACATCACTGCTCTAGAGGAGATCTGCATGGAGGAATGGGCCAAAATACCAGCAACAGTGTGTGAAAACCTTGTGAAGACTTACAGAAAACGTTTGACCTCTGTCATTGCCAACAAAGGGTATATAACAAAGTATTGAGATAAACTTTTTGTTATTGACCAAATACTTATTTTCCACCATAATTTGCAAATAAATAAATTAAAAATCCTACAATGTGATTTTCTGGATTTCTTTTTCTCATTTCGTCTGTCATAGTTGAAGTGTACCTATGATGAAAATTACAGACCTCTCTCATCTTTTTAAGTTGGAGAACTTGCACAATTGGTGGCTGACTAAATACTTTTTTGCCCCACTGTAATCATACTTGTCTGATGTGCTACATAAACAACACTCCATGAAAACCAGTACTTTCTTCAGTAAATAAATGAATACTCAATGTAATACATTTTGTGACACGGTCGCATTTGCATCCGATTTGCAACAGAAAGTTAGACCGTATACATCCAGGGAAATTGTTATATTTAACTGATACATTGTATAAAAATGTCAAAAAACGTTTATTCTGTAAGAAGGGAGATGATTTTTGGGATGAATAAATTACTTATTAACATGAGTCTGGTTGCTGCTGTTTGAACCTCCCTGTAACTAAGGGGGGGGAGAACTTTCCCCAATGGATGAAAGACTGGTTCACATTAAGTTCTAACAGTCATGAGATCAAATGGCAACACATTAATGACGTGTTAATATTTTGACGGTGCTGCTGCGTTCTCATACACTAGTCATGTGACTGGAGGGAAACTGAGACTCCTGGCCTGGGATGGTGCTGCTGATACGTCACATTAAGGGCCAGTTTCATGGACACAGAATAAGCCTAGACCGGGAACATGCTTTTTAGTCCAGGACTAGATGTAATCATTGTCCGGGAAACTCCCCCTTACCTTTGTTTTAAGAACAACTCCGGCAGTCCGGTAACATTCTGCCTCTCAATCTTGTTATATCTTTCCTGGTCATGGAGACGTTCATGGTCCTGTGGGTACCAGGTGAAAGTACACTAAAGACAGTGACTGACGCATAAACAGCAGAAAGGAACAGCCTGGTCGTTCTAGCCATTAAAACTAGGCTTGGTCTCGTCCAGTGACCCCTCCAGTTCACGGGAAGCCAGCAAGCTACTAGAGATGATGGCATAGACAAACACAGGATCGACATTAACAATTCCAAACGATATGTCTGTGTGTCTTGTGGAGTCTTTGCTATGATGCTAAAGTACAATAGGCTAGACTGGACAACGTTGGCCAAAACAACCAGGCTTGGTCTCGTCCAGTGACACTTTTCTAATTCCCACGAAAAGCCAACAAGCTACGGATCATAAAGATATTATGGGTCTTCGTAGCTAAGTCTCTGGATCTCATGGAGGTGTTTTCCATGCTACTGGTCAGTGACTGCCAGGAAGATTCTGATAAGACTCCTTGACTGTTCCAGTAATACAAATGCCTGTAAAACACCTCTAGTAATACAACATCAATCAACCCTGAGAGTGTACCAAATGGCCCCTTATTCCCTATCTGGTGCACTACTTTTTATCAGGGCCCATTAACAGTTATCTGCCCAGTAGCTCCGACTTCAAGTAAAGAGATTGGTACTGTCTTGCAAGGTGTGAAAGCCGTATTACCAGTCTAAGGGTTTTTGAGGGGTGTTTGACTGACAATTGAAATAAGGAAGCTAGCGCTATGGAGATATTGTGATTGGTAATTTGGCTGGCAAACACAGCACAGCTTTACGAAATGGAAATGTTGGTTCAGTGGTTGTCTTTTCTGATTGTTCATTTCAACTCCAAACCCAGTTTATTGCTACATGAAAACAAATAAAATGCTATATTTAGAGAGCATTGCTTTCGCCCCATAACAGTCTCCTTCTCCCTGGTTAATGTGTAACTAAAATGGATCCTGGCATGGAGGCCCTATGTCAGTGTATCATGACTCAGACAAGCCTGGTATAACATCCTGTGATCTTGCAACCAGACAGGTTGTCTGTCTAGTTACAACTCTACAGTTTTATGCACACACACACACACACACACACACAGGCCTGAAACCCCTAACTGACTAAATATTCTGTTTATCCAAGTGCATCTCCTAAACTCACCGTTGAAGTTTTGTTTTGTTTTTCAGGAGAAGGAAACAACAGACGGCAAAGATGTGTTGCTCCGGGTTTCTCAAGATTATGACGTTCATCATCAATGTAGCCATCTTTGTAAGTTTCAACTTTTCTTCAGCTAACTCAGACAAGCCTGGTATAACATCCTGTGATCTTGAAAGCAGACAGGTTGTCTGTCTAGTTACAACTCTACAGTTTTATGTGCGCACACACACACACACACACACAATGCTGTGCGTTACAGGGAAGACATCCTCCTCCCTTATGTGGTACCCTTCCTTCAGGCTCATCCTGACATGACCCTCCAGCATGACAATGCCACCAGCATGACAATGCCACCCTCATCTCCTATATTCCATCAGAATACTAACATCAAAACAGTCTACACTAAGGTTTCATAGTACTGAAAAGTGTTTGATGGCTTTGAATTAAGTTGTCACTTCCCCTGTCCTCTTTAGCACCCTGGACTTTTTGAACCCAAGCCCTTGACCTGTTAGGGTCAATGACCCCTTTAGATATTTTCAAGGTCATTCAGAGAGTGAACAGGATAGGAAAGTGCACTTCAGAACAAGAATGTGTCACATCCAAGTTCCACAGGGACCATAAATGACAGTCATATCTTTGTGAGGATAGATTTGTGTATTGAGGAAAACTTTACCTAAACTCAGCAAAAAAAGAAACGTCCTCTCACTGTCAACTGTGTTTATTTTCAGCAAACTTAACATGTGTAAGTATTTGTATGAACATAACAAGATTCAACAACTGAGACATAACCTGAACAAGTTCCACAGACATGTGACTAACAGAAATTGAATAATGTGTCCCTGAACAAAGGGGGGATCAAAAAAGTAACAGTCAGTATCTGGTGTGGCCACCAGCTGCATTAAGTACTGCACTGCATCTCCTCCTCATGGACTGCACCAGATTTGCCAGTTCTTGCTGTGAGCTGTTACCCTACTCCTCCACCAAGGCACATGCAAGTCCCTGGACATTTCTGGGGGGAATGGCCCTAGCCCTCACCCTCCAATCCAACAGGTCCCACACGTGCTCAATGGGATTGAGATCTGGGCTCTTCGCTGGCCATGGCAGAACACGGACATTCCTGTCTTGCAGGAAATCACGCACAGAACGAGCAGTATGACTGGTGGCATTGTCATGCTGGAGGGTCATGTCAGGATGAGCCTGCAGGAAGGGTACCACATGAGGGAGGAGGATGTCTTCCCTGTAACGCACAGCATTGAGATTGCCTGCAATGACAATAAGCTTAGTCCGATGATGCTGTGACACACAGCCCCAGACGACACACAGCCCCAGACCATGACGGACCCTCCACCTCCAAATCGATCCCGCTCCAGAGTACAGGCCTCGGTGTAACGCTCATTCCTTCAATGATAAACGCGAATCCGACCATCACCCCTGGTGAGACAAAACCGCAACTTGTCAGTGAAGAGCACATTTTGCTAGTCCTGTCTGGTCCAGCGACGGTGGGTTTGTGCCCATAGGCAACGTTGTTGCCGATGATGTCTGGTGAGGACCTGCCTTACAACAGGCCTACAAGCTCTCAGTCCAGCCTCTCTCAGCCTATTGCGGACAGTCTGAGCACTGATGGAGAGATTGTGCGTTCCTGGTGTAACTCGGGCAGTTGTTGTTGCCATCCTGTACCTGTCCCGCAGGTGTGATGTTCGAATGTACCGATCCTGTGCAGGTATTGTTACACGTGGTCTGCGACTGCGAGGACGATCAGCTGTCCGTCCTGTCTCCCTGTAGCGCTGACTTAGGCGTCTCACAGTACAGACATTGCAATTTATTGCCCTGGCCACATCTGCAGTCCTCATGCCTCCTTGAAGCATGCCTAAGTCACGTTCACATAGATGACCCTGGGCATCTTTCTTTTGGTGTTTTTCAGAGTCAGTAGAAAGGCCTCTTTAGTGTCCTAAGTTTTTATAACTGTGACCTTAATTGCCTACCGTCTGTAAGCTGTGAGTATCTTAACGACCGTTCCACAGGCGCATGTTCATTAATTGTTTATGGTTCATTGAACAAGCATGGGAAACAATGTTTAAACCCTTTACAATGAAGATCTGTGAAGTTATTTGGAGTTTTACTAATTATCTTTGAAAGACAGGGTCCTGAAAAAGGTACATTTCTTATATACTCTATCTGGTTATAATATTACCCAGAATGAATATTGCATTTCATTTTTAGTCACAGTAATAAGATGAATAACCTGCCTTGTCATACTAGCTAATTACTGTGGGTTGGGGATTTCTTTCAAAAATTGTAAAGGTAATGGTTGCAGAGATTACCATATTTTGTATGATGTTGACAACATTTGCCCCACTTATATTCACCTTTTCTCCACAAAGCATTCTAATGATATGGTTTAGAGTTTTCAAAGAGCATTCAACGTATACTGCCTGTACTCTTCATCAACATTGTCCCAAACACTAAAACTATCCCCTCCCCCTATGTCTCCTCTTTCTCTCTCCCACCTCCCTGTTGTGTGTATCAGTTGGCGGGTGTGGCCATCCTGGCGGTGGGGGTGTGGGTGAAGGCGGACAGTGGCTCTCTACTGGGAGTGTTAGACAACATTGAGGACGCCCCAGCAGAACTGGGCCAGCTGGCTAACGTGGCCTACCTGCTCATTGGGGTCGGAGGGGTCCTGCTGATCATGGGCTGCCTAGGGTGCTGTGGAGCCATGAAGGAGTCCAGGTGTATGCTGATGCTGGTGTGTCATCTTTAACCATTGAACATAAATATTCATAAATCGATTTAATACAAATACCAACTTGACTTGTACTCTGTTTTTTTAGAATTTACATACTGGTATGGAAAGATTAATTCATTATTTGTAACTTTTTTTCCTTTTTTTGTGCAAAATGACTTTCTTTGTTGATATACACAACTATATATTTATAGAATTTTGACCTTTGATCTTACCTTTTGCTTTGGTATGAAGCCCTCACTGTCTGTTGCCATTTTGTTTCTTTTTAGTTCTTTATCATCCTGACCTGTTGTCATATTGGTCATAATTTTGACCCCTTGTGGGTTTTCTTCTTTTTTATCAAACCCTTAACCACTGTAGGCTTGTCTGTTCCTTTCCAGTTCTTTATCATCATCCTAATCATATTCATTGCAGAGGTGGCTGCGTGCGTGTTGGTCCTCGTCTTCCAACCACTGGTAGGTAGCTATTAACACTGGCACTGTATGGGCCCTGGTCAAAAGCAGTGCACTAATTAGTGAATAGGGTGAACGTTTGAAACTTTATTTGGCTGTGCTGCTGGTGGTTTTGTTCATGTTGGCAGATGAAAACAGTTTTTATACAGTTGTAAATCAAATTACCTAATGCTGGGACAGTAAAGCTTTTCTGAATTTGTGGAAATGGGTTTGTGTTCCGTTTTGTATGTTTTCGGCTAAGGACGTTTTTGAGGACCTTAGTGTGAAGATTGTTGTCAAGATTAAAATAGGCTATGGGAAGGATGAGAGCCTGACTTCACTATGGAATGGCACCATGGAACAGGCATACTTCATCCATTCATTCATTCATACTACTATATTAAATAGTGAATTTACTGCCACTCTGCCAGTGGATGTTATTAGCTCACTTTTGTGTACTCAATAAATGCATATGTTCTTATGCAGATTATTTACAGGTTTCAGAGAAGGCAGTGGTGCTTGGCTAAGCTACCTGCTTACTGTGTTCTGTAGATACTACCATGTAATAATGATTTGTGTCTCTGTGCTTCCCTCCTAGTTCAAGTGCTGTGGATACCGCAATTACACAGACTTCGATGGATCCCCTTTTCAAGAGAACAACCCTAGCTCTATCTACCCTCCCACATGTTGTAGTCCAACTAAAACCTGCACAGCTGCTGCTGCAGTACAGATATCTAATAATACAATACAGGGTCATCCTATATGCTGTGTTTAGACCAGGAGGGTTTCCTTACACTGGGTTGGGTCACATAGTCATGAAAAACTCCTGCCCCTGGCTAGGTTTTACATTTAATAGCTTGTGTTTGTGTGTTTATAATAATTGAATCCCCATACAGCTATCTAATTCTAATACTGGAGTTCTGTTTCCTCTCCAGAATGTCATTGGCTGCTTTACCATTTTGCTGAACCTGATCGAGGACAAAGCTGTCATCATTGGAGCTGTTGGACTGGGCACCGCTGCTCTTGAGGTACAGTACACCTGTTACAATACTATCTGCATCCCAAATAGCATCCTATTCCCTACATAGTGCACAACGTTTGACCAGAGCCCTATGGGCCCTCTTCATGAGTAGTGCATTATAAAGGTAATAGGGTGCAATTTGGGTCCTGATCAAAAGTAGTGCACTATAAAGGAATTAGGGTGCCATTTGGAACGTAACCATTATATTGCGTTAACACTTGTGGCCTGTCATCGTTTCAGATTGCTGCCATGGTGGTGTCAATGGTTCTCTACCAACAGATTGGTAACAAGTAGCACTGAGGACCCCGACATCCAGGACCGTCCATGACCACGCCTGTTTAATCATCATCATCGCCTCACCTTGACACCTTCAGTCGACATGTTTAATTTCAAACCCCAAAGATTATTAAAATATTTCAATTATAAAAGAAAAACAAGAGAGGAAGGAGCCTTGTTCAAAACCCTGTTGTGAATCGATCACCTCCATGGTATATCAACAATGTCTGTGCACATAAACTGTATAGGTCCTGCTGTATGCATTCAGTACTTATTTACGTGTAAATTAGATTCCATTATCTCTGTATCCTTATTTGTTTCTTGCTCAAGCTGAAGACTACATGATTGTATGATGTTTTGTGTTGAGAAGGTGATTGCTTTACACTTGCTCTAACTGGCAGGACTTTTGTTTTTGTTATTACTTCTTCTGTCTTGAATGGATATACAGTGTCTCTTTTTGTACATATAAATATTGTTTAGAAAGTTTAGAAATTACCACATTCAATCTGACTTGTTTATTTCTTGTTCTATTCTTTCATTTGCAATAGTTTCATCATATTCACCTAAAGTTGGCATCTAGTAGGCTACTTTTTAGATCAGACTTGCAGATTCAGTGCCACTTTTTAAATCCCTGCTGAAGACAAGACTTTTATAAAGATGTTTTTAATGTATGATTTTAATGAGCTATTTTTTTCATTCTCTTTCCTCCTGTCTTAGCCTGGTCTCAGACTAGATGTAACATAGTAAATGTAAATCCGCGAAACGCAAATTAGTATGATTACTTTTGGTATGGTTACATAACAGATGGTTAATTAAATGAAAGCAGGGTGCTTGGCTGGGTGGGCGTATAAGGCGAACGTCTAGCAACCCAAAGGTTGCGAGTTTGAACCTCATCACGGACAACTTTAGAAACGACTTACTACTTTTTTGCTACTTTGCAACTACTTAACATGCTAGCTAACCCTTCCCCTAACCCTTTTAGCTAACCATAACCATTTTAGCTAACCATTTCCCTAACCTTAACATTTACTATGTTACATCTAGTCTGAGACCAGGCTGTCAATACAGGTAAAAGTGCTTCATATCATAAAATGAAACTACTAACAAAGACAAGAGGAAGGAGAATGAAAAAAATAGCCTAGCTAACATTAGCCACCTAGCTAGAATTCGTAACATATTTTACGTTTCATTGTAATTTGTAACAAATCATGCAAAATGGGTGGTGGACATCCTTAAATTAATACATACCATACAAAACGTGTTACGTTACTACCTTATTCTAAAATGTATTAAATTGTCCCCCCCCCTCCCAATCTACACAAAATATCCCATAATGACAAAGCTAAAAACTGAAATATCCCATTTACATAAGTATTAAGACCCTTTACTCAGTACTTTGTTGAAGCACTTTTGGCAGTAATTACAGCATCGAGTCTTCTTGGGTAAGATGCTACAAGCTTGGCACACCTGTATTTGGGGAGTTTCTCCCATTCTTCTCTGCAGATCCTCTCAAGCTCTGTCAGGTTGGATTGGGAGCGTTGCTGCACAGCTATTTTCAGGTCTCTCCAGAGATGTTCGATCGGGTTCAAGTCCGGGCTCTGGCTGGGCCAATCAATGACATTTAGAGACTTGTACCGACGCCACTCCTATGTTGTCTTGGCTGTGTGCTTAGGGTCGTTGTCCTGTTGGAAGGTGAACTTTTGCTCCAGTCTGAGGTCCCAAGCGCTCTGGAGCAGGTTTTCATCAAGGATCTCTCTGTACTTTGCTCCGTTCATCTTTCCCTCGGTCCTGACTAGTCTCCCAGTACCTGCCACTGAAAACCTGTTTCTCATGGTCTGAGAGTCTTTAGCATTTTGGCAAACTCCAAGCGGGCTGTCATGTGCCTTTTCATGAGGAGTGGTTTCCGTCTGGTCACTACCATAAAGGCCTGATTGGTGGAGTACTGCAGAGATGGTTGTCCTTCTGGAAGGTTCTCCCATTTCCACATAGGATCTCTGGAGCTCTGACAGAGTGACCATCAGGTTCTTGGACCAAGGCCCTTCTCCTCAGTTTGGCCGGGCGGCCAGCTCTAGGAAGAGTCTCTGTGGTTCCAAACTTCTTCCATTTAAGAATGATGGAGGCCACTGTGTTCTTGGGGACCTTCAAGGCTGCATACATTTTTTGGCACCGTTCCCCAGATCTGTGCCTTGGCACAATCCTGTCTCGGAGCTCTACGGACAATTCCTTCGACCTCATGGCTTGGTTTTTGCTCTGACATGAACTGTCAACTGTGGGTCCTTATATACACAGGTGTGTGCCTTTCCAAATCATGTCCATTCAATTGAATTTACCACAGGTGGATTCCAATCAAGTTGTAGAAGCATCTCAAGGATGATCAATGGAAAAAGGATCAATTTTGAATCTCATAGAAAAGACGCTGAATACTTAAGTAAATAAGGTATTCGTTTTTTGTCTTTAATACACTTGCAAACATTTCTAAAAACCTGTTTTCGCTTTGTCATTATGGGGTATTGTGTGTAGATTGCTGAGGGAACAAAAAAATATATTTTAGGATAAGGCTAAAGTAACAAAATGTGGAAAGAGTCAAGGGTGATATGAAATGCTCTGAGACCAGGTTGCTATTGAAAAGCACAATAGAAATAAAGTTCTACATTGTATCCTCGAGCTACATCTATTGTTACAAAATGTTAATTGTGACACCTCTGATTATCTCATGACCCAGACCTGCGTTGCCCTTGGAAACGGGTGCGCATTGCCATGAAGGTTCGTGCTCGTGCCCCTGTCAAAAGAAGATACCAAAAGCAACTTAGCTCATCAGCTGGGCTAGCTAAGTCATTTACCGCTTGAAGCCTACAAAAAGGTATTTAAGAATGCAAGTGCAACTGATTAATGTGTCAATTATTGAACAGCTAATAAGGAATTTCTTAACTTTTAGCTTTGCCCTTGGCCAATTTATTCTTCTTCTGGTCATTATTAAAGCAAGGGTGATACAGTAACTAATTAGCTAGCTAGCTAACGTTATATAACTAGCTAATTTGCCAAAATGAGTATGAAATATCCAGGCCTATAGTAGCTACTTAACTTCTAGCTAACTTTGGAAAACATTATTTTCGCATGTAATGACTGTTTGTCATGTCAATGATAGATAACAATTCAACAACAACGTTGAGTATTGAAAATTGCCAGATTATTGGTCTATGTGAAAAATGTTAACCTGTATGTATGGTTTCCTTAGATTGAACCAATCTTGAACCAATTCATGACATTGCAGCGCAGTCAGCCATGTCCAGACTACATCACCTGTATGGCCTGTTGAGGTACCTGATGATGCTACTCAGTGGCATCATATTTGTAAGTGCTTTTTGGGGGTTATTTTTGTGTGCTTTTTGGGTGTTATCTGTAGATTAATGTAAACTAACCTCATTCCGTACACATGTGCGCAACCGTGACATTCAAACGAGGCAGCAAAGAAAACTAATGGGACTGTGTTGACTTCCAAATCTGGGGTGTGAACTACGTTTCTTTTCAAGCGTTGATCGACATGGTAATTGTCTATACTAATGAAGAAAATTAGAAAAAACGGCCCCTCCGTTACATCGTGGCGAGTCATGCGGTAACGTATACCATAAGAGGCTATTAGGCTGGACCTTAATCAAACCCGCACTGCAGAACGGTTACATTCACTACAACATGTAGGTTTAAGTGTAAGTTTGATAGAATCATCAGACCCCAGAGAATCTCCATTGAATCTCCATGGTGCCACTTCTTAGGATGTCAATATAAATGAATGTATTATAAATGAATGTATTATGGTTGTTTGTAGTTTGTCTTGCCTTTTAATCAGTATATGTGTTATTGTTTTTACCATCGAGGACCACTTGGGAAACAAGCGTTTTAATTAATACTTTCAAGTGATACCCTCTGGGTCCACATTGTACATTTTGTTGTATATGTCTGTTACCCAAAATAAATTCAATTCAAATAGTGTTTTAGTCCAAGACTTAATCTGTTCTAAGAAAACTGGCCCTATGTGTTACAGATGGTATGCTCAGGATAGTCCACTGTTTTAAATTCCATATAGTTCAGTTGAGGCCCTGCATTCATTTCAGAATCTAGTATGAACAACTCTTAGCCCGCATCTACAGTAAATGTTGGGGAAAACACGATACTGATGATGATAAATGTATCACTATGATCAATCTCATGTTAATTCACCCAATCAGCATGTCCAATGTCAACACACTCTATCAATACCCTCAAGCTCATGGATGCGCATCTCATTCTCTACCCCAATATGGTCGCCTGACCAGTTCACCCCCGAACACTGTGTTAAATCATAAGGTACTTCCATTCTAGTCATTCTAACTCTATGGTCCATCTCTTCCCCCCTCCAGGTGAACCCATTCTAGTCATTCTAACTCTATGGTCCATCTCTTCCTCCTTCCAGGTGAGTGGCCTTGTGCTGTTTGGCCTAGGCGTGTGGATCAGGTACGGGGCGGCCACCTTTGTCCAGGTGATGGGCTCTTTCTCGGCACAGCTGGTGACCATCAGCTATGTGTGTATGTGCCTGGGGGCCATCCTGTCTCTGCTGGGGTTCATTGGCTGCTACGGGGCCTGGAGTGAGAACCGCTGCCTCATCATGCTGGTAAGAGACCGTGAATCCCAAACCACCCCCTCGCCCCTACCAATTCGCTGGCAGGGCTCGCGTGTTGTTGTCGAAACTCCGAGGGTGACTTCCAGAGAGTGGCAAGGGGGGTCAATAAACCCTTTAACTTCGGGACACACTCGTGACTTGAATGAGGCAATTCATGTTCCACTTTTAAATAATAAAACAAGCATGAAATTCAAGTTAACAAATTCCCCCTATTGTTTTACAATATATAAACCTCAGTAACATGGGGGGGGGTGTACTATATAAGGAATGGGGTGTGATTTGGGGCTGAGTCTAGTAGAGAATTGGGTCACTTTTTGTGGAGTGTAGTCTACATAAAGGCTTGGTAATGGTTGCGAGTCTGTTAAAAGGAGCCATTTTGGTCTACTTATTTGGTTGTTGTGTTGTGTAGTCTATAGCCTTGTTTCTCAAACCTCTCCTCAGGACCCCCAGATGTTTCACAATTTTGTTGTAGCCCAGAACTAGCACACCTGGGCCACGTTCAGTTGCCAAACGTTGTCGAACGCTGCAGATAGGAATGTCATGAATTGAGCCGACATGATACCTTGTTCCACGTGTCGGAGAGGCATGTTTGTTCTACATAACATATCTCTATCTGAACGTTCCAAAATGTCCTTCTGAACGGGCCACGGATTTAAGTAGTCAAGGGCTTGATTATTAGTTGATTCAGATGTGCTATGCAGGTTCCACAGAGAGATTTGATGGTTGCTCTGTAGTCTTTGTGTATTCCACTTAAAGAGATTGAACGGGATATTAAGCACTTACAAATTCGTAACATATCATACGAATTGGAATTGCTAACATAGCGTAAGAATTGCATGAAAAAGGACGTAGCATATTGTACGAAATGAATGACGTACACACACTTTTCAGGGACTCATTTCGGCTCGTGAACTCGCTACTTTCAAAACTACTGGGCGAAATTATACAAAACATCTGTAGCGTCACTTTAATTTGTACACTAGAGGGAACTATATGTTGGGTCATAGGTCACAGGAGACCAGGAAGTGGAGATGCACAGGTATAGAGTGTACAGTTCTTACCCTGCTCACCTTTGGAACTTTGATGTGGTTGATTCTAACCCTCTCCTTGATCTGACAGTATTTCTTCATCGTGTCCATGATGTTTGCAGCTGAGGTTACTGGGGTTATTTTCATCTTGGTGTACAAAGATCTGGTAAGCACAGACGATCCACTCTCACCCCCTCACTGGCTGAACTGTAACTACGATAATGTACAAAACACAGATTATCCACTCACCCTCACTATCTAAACTGTAAAGAAGATGCCATACAAAGCACAGATGATCCCTCACTGTCTAAACTGAAAAGAAAATCTGTACAAAGCACAGACAATCCACATTGACCCTATCCTCACTGTCTAAACTGTAACAATGATACTGTATTTAGCACAGATGATCTACTCACTCTCACCGTCTAAATTGGAACAAAGATACTGTAAAGTACAAAAGATGCTGTCTTTATCACAGATGATCTACTCACGCTCAATGTTTAAACTGCAGAGGAACTGTACAAAGCACAGATGATTCACACACAGCCTTACTGTCTGAACTGCTACAAAGATGCTGTAAAGTTTTCTTGGCGTAATTAACAGTCAAGTACTGGGGTAAATGATTGGGCGACTTCCTGTGTTTCAGGTGGAGGTTACGATTCGTGGAGCCAGTAAGGACTCTTTACGGATGTCCTATATGGGACCAACGGCTGCAGACCCCATATCAACAGCCTGGAACACCATCATGGTCCATGTGAGTGGGCTATGTGAACTCTGACTTTAAAGGGGCAATCAGCAGTTTCTACATTCATTTTTGGACTTATAAATTAATTATATGTACCATTTGATTCTTGAAGTATATAACTTACAAATGCCTCTTGAGCTTAGTTCAGAACCCAAAATATACTGTAAGCTTGTTTTACTCCAATGTTTGTTAACAAAGTAAATGTAAACAAACACTATATAGACTAAAAACATGGTTACAACTATGATGTTGATATCATGGATGGTCAGTCCTTGAATCCATATCTCTGTTTATGAATTTGAGTGGTTATATTTCTCCAGCCTCGTCCCTCAGCTTTTTACCGAAACGGGTGGGGGAGGACGCTTTGTTATTGGTTTTACTGCTGATTGCTGCTTTAATACCATTAGGATCTACCATACCCTGGGTACCAGTCTATCATACCATACCCTGGGTACCAGTCTATCATTCCTTGCCTCTTCTTGTCATGACAAACTTTGGCATATGACACGAACTACGAGGAGTGGAATGTTTGCACAAAACAGGTCTGCTTTTCAGACTAGAGCTACCATTGTTCACTGTACATGTGCAAACGCTCCGGAAGAAACATGTAAGCCCATCGAAATTGTCATTGGGAACCAATAGAAGCCCACCTGTTTCACCGTCTCAACGCTCTGCCTTTCTCTACTGTGTGCAGTACAAGTGCTGTGGCTTTGACAACTCCACGGCTGACTTCAAGAACTCCGTGTTCAGTGCCAACACTGGCCTGTTGTACCCCAAGACGTGCTGTGTTGACCTGACGAGCACCGCCTGCGACGGCCTCGACACCACCCAGGGCCTGATACACCCAAAGGTAGGATACACTTTTCCACATGAATAAGCCAGGCCAAACCAAGCTGTACTGAGCTGGCCTGGTTACACATCCACCATAGCTGGGACGACTTTGACCCTTTTCACACTATCGAGTTGACCCACATCAAACTGTGCTGGTTTGGATATTTTCTTCTTACATTTGTCTTTTTCAGCATGGTTCCAGAAACGATGGTGGATGTAGCAGTGTCAAAAGCCATTACTCCTTTGCCTATTTCTTAGGGCCAAATCCTAACTTGGGTAGTGGCCATGTCTTGTGAAGGAACAGATGGTGACGTCCTCTTTATCTATCTGTCGGTCACCAGAGCTGCATTACCAAACTGATCAATGTGATCCAGGACCAGAGCGTCATCTTTGGCTCCACCGCTTCTGGCATCTGTGTCATGGAGGTCAGTGTCCTTTCAGATTTGCCCAAACGTATATGGTGAGAGTTGCCCAAACTTTCACTACCGTTCAAAAGTTTGGGGTCACTTAGAAATGTCCTTGTTTATGTCTGTTAAAATGACATAAAATTTATCAGAAATACAGTGTAGACATTGTTAATGTTGTAAATAACTATTGTAGCTGGAAACGGCTGATTTTTAATTGAATATCTACATAGGCGTACAGAGGCCCATTATCAGCAACCATCACTCCTGTGTTCCAATGGCACGTTGTGTTTATCATTTTAAAAGGCTAATTGATCATTAGAAAACCCTTTTGCAATTATGTCAGCACAGCTGAAAACTGTTGTTCTGATTAAAGAAGCAAGGTGGTTTCCATTGTGATCACCATGTTGTAAGTGAAAGCGTTATCCAGTAAATTGGCCTTGTAAATCAACATGGATCAGACAAAATAACAACATCACTGCTAGCTGTTATTGAGTCTCTCACTCAGGAAGACAGATATACATGGAGTCATTTCAATAGTGGATGCCAAGGCAGATAAGACTAAATCTTCATCCCAAATGGAACCCTATTCCCCTATATGGTGCACTATTTTTGACCAGGGCCCAAAGTTAGACAGAGATATAGTTTCCCTCCCGTGGCCTGTGGTGTGTGTTTAATGACACTTCAATGTGTTTCCCCGTGGCCTAATGTGTGTGTGTGGTTTTTGTTGTGTGTGTGTGTGTGTGTCTGTTTCAGTTGGCGTCCATGATGGTGTCAGTAGTGTTGTTCGTCAGACTAGGCAACACCTATTATTAGACCAGCAGCAACACAGAGAACAGAGCCTGGCCCTGGCATGGTAGTACAACCACACCAGAGACAACACCATAATAAACGGGACTTGCAGATGAAGCCTCCTTGTCAGTAGACTGTGGTTATTGTGGTGCTTAGGGACTGCCTAGGGTTTATGGTAGATGTGGGAGGGTGGGTGTCTCTCTCTGTATGTGAATTCGTGATGATTAGCAGTCTAGTGAACAGGAAAACTCTTGACAACTACTCCCTCTTGTGGAATATATCTGAAGTGTCAGAGTCAGAATCGCAGTATCATGGTCAGTCACAGGTCTGGGAACATTAAGTAACATTGAGTTATAATATTATAATATATGCCATTTAGCAGACACTTTAATCCAAAGGGGTTTACGGTAGTGCGTGCATACATTTTTGTTCTCCTTAACAGTCACTTCACTCAGTAACAGTTTTTCTAAACTTCACTTGGTCAGGTGTCTAACAGATAGAAGCTGCCTATGGGAAAGTGGTTGAGTGGGGATGGGAAAGTTCATGTGTCAATTAACACAGAGTCTGCCCATGGGAACTCCTAACAGGGTTCTAGAACTCCAGACAGCCAGTGACTGATCAGGTCATGGGTGAGAGAACACAGGACTCTAATGGCATTATGATGGGCCATAACAAGGGAGCTGGGCTTTATACCCACAGGACATAAACCCATTATGACTTTACCACCACATGTAATGAAAGCCCCCTGTTTGGCTAGGTATTATTCTCAGTTGATACAGGGTACCTCTCAAACTCACATCCTCAGAGCCTAGGAAAACTCTATAGGACTACTTCAAATGTCTTCACCACCTTTCAAACACTCACCTGTAATAAACTGAAACCCTTTGAAATTGTAAATGTCAATGGATCTTATGACCCAGCAGGTGTAGTTCAGTCCTTGGGCGGTGCTTGATGTTTAAAGAAAGATGTTTTTGTGGTATTATGTCATGTTTTATGTTTTGTGTTGATCCCAGGAAGAGTAGCTGCTGCTTCAGCAACTGCTAATGGGGATCCTAATAAAATCCTAAATGCTAGGTGTGATCTACTGACCATTAGCATGGGAATTATGACACCTTCCAAGAGGTGAGGGCTGGGTTGGTTGGTCCTTATAAAAGGCTGCCACCAACTCCAGTGTCTCATAGCCCAGACTGACAGCAAGGTTTCCATTTGGAACCTTGAACCACTAAAATATAGACAACCAATTGATTTTATTTGCTGGGGAATAATTACGTTTTTCTGAAATCTGAAACAAAATATCTACGATTTTCTCTTTTTGTTGCGGAAAAAATGACTTTCTTCATCAACTTTGTGTTTTTGTCCACATTTTCAGCCGTGGCTTTGTCTCTTCCATTCCCTCACAACTCCATCAAGAGCGTTCCGAAGAATGGCGCGAGCCGGGACTTTGAATCATCCGGTAACGGTCCAGTCGATGAACAGGCACCTATCCGGGGAACGGTCAAAGTAGTCCAACTCAACCCCAATAACCTGGGTCTGTCGGGTCTTTTTAGACGAGGTGGGATTTTCCCCGAGGCGCGCCCGGTCCGAGGATGCCTTTCCCAGCCTTCTTGTCCACGGGACGCCCTGGCCCTCCTGCGCTCCCTGCCAAAGCAGCTGCGGTGCCTCTGCATCCACTGTCACATCTGCACCACAACAGTCAGGGAAATGGCGGGGCGGGTATGAAGAAGAGGCAGGGATTTGAGATGTGGCAGAGGGCCGTGGATAAGAGCGACCACAGTAAGACCATGTCCATGTCGCTGCCCCTCAGTCTGAAGGACTCCGCCAACAGACAGAGCTGCGCCGCGGTGCCTTTTACTCAGGTGAGGCAGACCTTTCAATTTTGGTTAACAATGACAAAGATGGTGTAGGGGAATAGAGGACAGTAGGCCTAATGTTTAATCAAATGATTAAATTAGAAAGTTAAAAGGGATACTTGTTTTAATAAGTAGGGCCTAATGCTTGAAACATCAAAATACGAAACGTTTATGCTAGTCTAATTTTTAAAAAATCAATCTTCCATGTACAGCGGATAACGTCCGAGGGCTGCGACGCGGTGACAGTCCACAACAAACTGTGCTTCGGTCAATGCAGTTCGCTGTTCGTCCCGTCTGGTTGGGAGTCTGCCAGGCTGACGGATGCAGGGGGGACACCGCCTTGCGCCCTGTTCCCGCTGCGCCCCATCCAAGGCCCACACGGTGACCGTGCCTCTGCGCTGTGGGATGGAGGTGCGGGAGAAGCGCGTGATGGTGGTGGAAGAATGCAAGTGTGAGACTGGCCGTGAGGAGGGGAATATTGAGGGTGTGGCCTCCATGCACTTGTAACTGAAGATATTGTAGTTTAAGGGCGACATTTTCCTAGTGCAAAAGCTCTGTGCGAATTAGAAAACGCACACTGAGAGATTAGATTTTTTGCACATTGCAACACAATTTTTTTGCACTATGAAAATATCGCCCTAAATGCCCCCTCACAGCACCTGCTCTAGCCTATTTTGAGGACTCGATTCATTGTTTTTGGACAGAAAATATAATTTATATGGTGATGTCAGATATGGATATTGATTATGTGTATTGTATGTGTGAGTCTGGATTTCTAGTTCAGAGAAAAACGATTTGGAGGCAAATGCCACCAATGATTGTTGACAAGTGACTAACATTTTTAGTCATGAACATTTCTTTTCAACACTATAGCAGAATGAGTCGTCCACACTGGACAGTGTAATAGTGTTGAATAACTGAACTGAACTGCATTTTGTTTTTGTGAAATAAAATGTCATTCTATTTTTGGCTTATCACTTGGTTTTTACCCTTGATGTGCTTCGATTCACGCAAGAGAATCGACATAGTAGTATTCCGTGCACTCAAGTATTCCAGTAGTATCAGCCTCCATGTTTTATTAAAATGTTTTAATGCAGTTTCACCACACTCCAGTTACATCTGAAAGCAGTGAACTGCCCAAGTGACACCCTATTTCTTATTTAGTGCGCTATGGTCAGAAGTAGTGCACTCTATTGGGGATAGGGTGCCATTTGGGACGAAGAACTGGTGTGTACACGAGCATTGAACATGGGCACTATAGAGGAGCAAACGGAGGGAATTGTTTCAGCATGAGACACTGAATTATGTATCAGGCATCTTGTCTCTTTCTCCCCTGGCTCTTTCACTGTGGTGGGAATTCTTCTTCACATCCTTAAAGCCACAATCTGGAGTTTGTGTTTCAGCAAAACAATGGCCCCGCCCCACAACTTGATTTGGTATAAAACTGAGGGATAATGTAACCACTAAAAAATTCAAATCTGTTTTACCAATGACTTTAAGGTTATACTGAGCTATTCACGTTGTTATTCATTTATTTCCTGGAACTTGAACCTGTGTGCGTGCGTGAGTGTATGTGTGTGCGCGTGTGTGTGCGTGCGTGCATGTGTATTTGTACGTGTGTGTGTGTGTGTGCCTGGTAAAATGAACTCATCCCATACATCCCCAGCGGAATATAAAGGAGGCTCTTCTTTACATTGTGTAGCCTAGCCTTGGCATGCTGTCAATAACAACGCTTACTTACTCACAGCAATTTCCATTCAGTGTTTTATAAAGCTATGGGGGATGCTTGCTTGGATTGAGGCCTACATTTGCATTTGCAAAGGCTTGACGGCTATATTTCCACAAAAGAGTTTGACGAGAATAATATTTGCTCTGGACTTAACATATAGAATCAAATAAGGGGTCTGGTTAGTTAGGAGGTGAAGGTCTGGGCTGCTGTTATTTCCCATCTCCATTGAGTGGGGAGGGTAAACTAACATATCCAGGCAGAGTTGTCTGAGCTCTGAGGCCTACATCTCAATCATCCATATGACGTGCTATTGGTCAAGATATTTAATCAACAGACTCATTGGATATTCCAAGAACTCAATCTAAGTATGTTGAACGTTTGCATGCTTAACTGACATGGTGAGGAAAGGGAAGTAATCTCGGCATATAGTGGGGGGTCATGCAGTATATGCTGGGAAGTACTGAGTGATCTTGAGATTGCGATCTCATGAGGAAAAAAGCGCCATCTCTTCGCCCTATATCTTCTCTTTCTCCTCCTCACATTCCATGTGACTCGTCTTCCTTCCTCTCTTCTCTGGAGAGCGCGAGGGGGAGATAGAAGAGAGGTAAGGGGGAGGGTGATGGGAACACCGGAGGAACACTAGAGGTTAGAGGGGGGGAGAGAGAGGGGGACAGAGAGAAGGGGAGAGTAAAAGAAAGGGTACAGGATGGAGGAGGGGGCCGGGGTGATTGGAACAAACAAGGAGCACTAGAGTGCGCCCACTTAGCGAGACAGATGTCAGCTCTCTTGCATTGTGGGAGCTTCGTCGAGCACTCCTGCGTTTTTAAAGATGGCCTGGTTCCCATGGCGAGGGAGGGAGGGAATAGGGGCAGAACGACGACGATGGGGGTGCTTATTCGTTTTTTGGTGTGGGCACGGCGATGCTGCCAAGTTCAGCGCCTGGGGGATCCGATCATCGTCATGGCGGATCGTTAAGTGGCCTAGTTAACGCCAAAAGACAAACAATGAGGCTCACAGAGTTTACACTTTCTTCAGGGGTCCCAGAGTTTAGTGGGGAGAATCGTAGCGAAGTGATTACATTTCAAGTGCTCCGGGCAATTAGAATAGGTTAGAATAGGTTCATTGTCCCCATTTTAGAGTCAGCGATTAGAAACACATTCCGTTTGCATTTGTAGTCATTTATACTGAACAAAAATATAAATACAACATGTAAAGTGTTGGTCCCATGTTTCATGAGCTGAAATAAAAGATTGCAGACATTATAATCCATCCATCTGACAAGTATGGCATATCAAGAAGCTGATGAAACAGAATGATCATTACTCAGGTTCACCTTGTGCTGGGGACAATAAAAGGCCACTCTGAAATGTGCAGTTTTGTCTTACAACACAATGCCACAGATGTCTCAAGTTTTGAGGGAGTGTGCAGTTGGCATGCTGACTGGAGGTATGTCCACCAGAACTGTTGCCAGAGAATTGAATGTTAATTTCTCTACCATAAGCCACCTCCAACTTCGTTTTAGAGAATTGTTACGTCCAACCGGCCTTACAACCGCAGACCGTGTAACCACACCAGCCCAGGACGTCCAAATCCGGCTTCTTCACCTTGTCACGATTATCTCTTGGGACAGACCAATGCGCAGCGAAGTATCCAGAATACATACTTTATTTACAAACGGGACTTGACGGAACAAAACAATAAACGAAGAACATGACGTGGAAACGAACTAGACAAACTAACTAAACTATGAACAAACACTGTGACAAAAACCTAAACACGATGGCATGAACCTAAACACGATAAACATAACAATAAGCACGATGGCATGAACCTAAGCATGATAATCATAACAACAAGCAATAACCCACAAACCTAAGTGCTAAACCCCAAACATATATATGGTTCCCAATTAGAGGTAACGAGACTCAGCTGCCTCTAATTGGGAACCATTACCCCAACATAGAAATACACACCATAGAACAAAAGAAACCCTACACCAAAACAAAACTAAACACTCCAGCCTGAACACTCAGGCCTGGACGTTACACACCTGCGGGATTGTCTGATACCAGCCCCCCGGCCAGCTGATGAAACTGAGGAGTATTTCTGTCTGTAATAATGCCCTTTTGTGGGGAAAAACTCATTCTGACTGGCAGAGCCTAGCTCCCCAGTGGGTCCCAGGCCCACCCATGGTTGCTCTCCTGCCCATTTATGTGAAATCCATAGATTAGGGCCTAATGAATTTAGTTAAATTGACTGATTTCCTAATATGAACTGTAACTCAGTAAAATCATTGAAATTGTTGCGTGATGCGTTGATTATATACGGTGCATTTGGAAAGTATTCAGACCCCTTGAATTTTTCCACATTTTGTTACGTAACAGCCTTATTAATAAAATGTATTTAAAAAAAAAATTCCCTCATCAATTTACACACAATACCCGCATAATGAAAAAGCAAAAACAGGTTTTTAGAAATGTTTGCAAATGTATAAAAATAAAAACGGAAATATTATATTTACATAAGTATTCAGACGTACTCAGCCTGATATCCCCATGTCTCTGAGCTGTGTGGTGTGGTGGGTTCTGCTCCTTGTTGAAGCACCTTTGGCAGCGATTACAGCCTCTCTCTGTACTTTTGTCCTTTCATCTTTCCCTTGATCCTGACTAGTCTCCCAGTCCTTGCCGCTGAAAAACATCCCCACAGCATGATGCTGCCACCACTATGCTTCACCGTAGGGATGGCGCCAGGTTTCCTCCAGACGTGACGCTTGGCATTCAGGCCAAAGAGTTCAATCTTGGTTTCATCAGACAAGAGAATCTTGGTTCTCATGGTCTGAGAGTCTTTAGGCAAACTCCAAGCGGGCTGTCATGGGCCTTTTACTGTTTAGTGGCTTCAGTCTGGCCACTACCATAAAGGCCTGATTGGTGGAGTGCTGCAGAGTTGATTGTCCTGGAAGGTTCTCCCATTTCCACATAGAAACTCTGGAGCTCTGACAGAGTGACAATCAGGTTCTTGGTCACCTCCCTGACCAAGGCCCTTCTCCCCCGATAGCTCAGTTTGGCCGGGCAGCCAGCTCTAGGATGAGCCTTGGTGGTTCCAAACTTCTTCCATTTAAGAATGATGGAGGCCACTGTGTTCTTGGGGACCTTCAATGCTGCAGACATTTTTTGGTACCCTTCCCCAGATCTGTGCCTTGGCACAATCCTGTCTCGGAGCTCTACGGACAATTCCTTCGACCTCATGGCTTGGTTTTTGCTCTGACATGCACTGTCAACTATGGGACCTTATATAGACAGGTGTGTGCCTTTCCAAATCATGTCCAATCAATTGATGGTGGACACCAATCAAGTTGTAGAAACATCTCAAGGATGATCAATGAAAACAGGATGCACCGGAGCTCAATTTCAAGTTTCGTAGCAAAGGGTCTGAATACTTATGTAAATAAGGTATTTCTGTTTTTTATTTTGAATACATTTGCAAACATTTCTTTAAAACCTGTTTTCGCTTTCTCATTATGGGGTATTGTGTGTAGATTGAGGAAAAACATTTATTTAATCACTTTTAGAAGAAGGCTGTAACGTAACTAAATGTGGAAAATGTCAAGGGATCTGAACACTTTCCGAATGCACTGGATTTGTTCAGTATACATTGATTGTAAATCTCACCGTGTACCTTACTGAATATTGGTGGTTAATTAGGTCACCTCTCCGTTATCCCATCAAAGAGTTAACCAGAACAACCTAGCAAACCAGGCCTGTGATCTTTGACCTGACCGGCTTGGCCTTCAGAGCCTTATGGAGCAACCCGTTTTATTGGTAGTTAGACTTACTCAGCCTGATATCCCCATATCTCTGAGCTGTGTGGTGGGTTCTGCTCCTTCAGACCTCTGACAGTGGGGCTAATTGAAAGGCTCCGGATGGCATGGCAGAAGACTGGACCTTCCCCAAACGCCTGAAGCTTTCCTGGGCTTTAGATGTTGAAATGCCAGGCTAGAGGAGTCAGTTGCTAGGTCCTGGGCAATAAGGCGATTGCCTGTAGAATAGCTGGTCTTTACACCAGTACAGTGGTAGATACATTCTATGGCACTAACGACAGGAGCAGCTGGGCATGGAGACAGTGCCCGGGGGCTGTGCCAGCTTGCCGGGTGCTGTGGGGGGGGGCAGAGATGGGTGTAGCCGGAGGGATGGGGATGGGCACAATAATGAGGAGGACTTGGAGATGTGTGCCAGCAATGGTGCCAGTCTGCCAGTCAATGAAACTTCTTTCACAATTAGTGGAGCAAAGAGACTTGCTATGGATAGCATTATTCTTCATAATCATTCATTGTCAATTGAAATCCTCTCACTCTGCTAATAGTATCAAGCCGAGACAGAAGAATCCCTCTGATTGTGAGTGAATAGAAAGAGAAGGGTTCATTCATAGATACTATCAGGGGCCAGGTTCTAGTGGGTCTTACTGTGTCAGATAACATTCTCACACCATGGATTCATCCCAAATTGCACCCTATTTCATATGTAAGTGCACTACTTTTGACCAAGGCCCATAGGGTGGGCCCTGGTCAAAAGTAGTGAAACAAATAGTGTGGGATTTGGGCCACAACCACCATGGTCCTGGACAGGTGACCACTCTTCCATATCCAGTGGAACTGGAGTGTAGGATAGAATAGAATCAGTATTTGGGATGACGTCAGTCGGCTGTTCAGGAGCTGCCATTGTCCCTCTGTCTCTCCCTCTCCTTCCTTCCCAGTGTGTGTGTGTGTGTGTGTGTGTGTGTGTGTGTGTGTGTGTGTGTGTGTGTGTGTGTGTGTGTGTGTGTGATGATAATGATGTTGTCATTGTGGTGGCAGGTGCAGGGCTGTGTGAGCTGCAGGTGACGTCTCTCGCCGTTCCCTTAATGATTCCAATTAACATAATCAAGACCTGGCAGGGCGAAGAGAATGGAGACCGCTGCACCTCCTCGTTCGTCTTGCCCTGTTTCTCTCCTCCTCCTCCTCCTCCTCCTCACCCTGCTGTGGGCTTTCATCACCGCACGTCGCCATGGCGCCCGCCCCGTGCCATCATCCATCCATCGGGTTCCTGTCACACACGCACATGCACACACACATTAGATACACACAGACACACATGCAAATACACACACACACACACACCGCTCACCATATCTCCTCATGGGCAGAAAAACAGGCACAGCTCTCTCCACCCTCCCCTGCCAGTTACCACGACCATCGCCACCCGCCGCCGCTTAAAAAAACATGACGTCTGAAAGCTCCTAAACGGTCTGCTTCAGAAGCACTTAAGAGAATCTCCACTCCACTTATTGTCTAACGACGACAGGAAGGAGAGAGGGAGGATTGCCAGGTTCTAACGAGGCGGGATAAGATCATTGTTTTGTTCTGGTTTTCTTTTCCCTGTTTTTGCCGAGGGAGCTGGGTAGTGGCTCTGGGTAGTGACATGTCACACGTGGTTTTAGGACGGAGGAGGCGGCGCTTGTTGTCACGGGAGCAAGGGGGCGGGGATAAAAGAGTCCTATGGTTTTGGATGCGTGTGTAGTGTGGGTGAGTCGGGATACTGTAGAAGCCTCCAGCTGGGTCAGTGAGTGACACACCCAGGGGGTCCAGGGGCTATCTCCTTCTGCCCAGAATGTGGAGTTGACTGTTGTAAGTAAGTGCAGAGAGAAAGTAGTCTCGCTTTGCCAAACTCACGTGTTAATGGATTGTGTGTCAGATGCAGCAGGTGAGGAGAAGAGACTACAGAAAAAGTCACTTCTACCGATCCCCTGCATCCGTCTGTATCGCTCAGATAAGAAACAGGGAGACTGTATTCAATCATTTAGAATATGCGTGACACATCCCAACATGTGCAGCCAAATCCCCTTGTTTTCCGTGACACTAGCAAGTATCCAATCAAGCATAGTAACGTGTAGAACCACAACATTCCAGTCGGGAACATACAGTACCATTCGAGTTCCATTCCAACATTTATTCCAAACACCTACTCTATTTCTCATGACGTATCAAAAGAATGGGTTTCACCATCCAGATTCAGGGCCGAGTGGGAACGACCAGACAGGGCCAAGCCGGAGACATGGATCTGGCTGACTGAGGTGATCTAAATTACAGAAACATATGAAACCCTTTTGGTTTCCTGGTTTCATCTAACCAAGCCTGATTCTAGCTGACAGCAGTGTGTGTGTGTGCGCGTGCGTGTGTGTATCTGTGCATGCGAGTGTGTCTTTGTATGTGTGTGTGTGAGAGAGAGACTTGGATTTGTCTATTCGTTAGTTGGCATGGGGGCACTTTCACTCGTCCAGACCTCCAGAAAATCCACCATGACATCTGTGAGAAAACCTTTGAGTTTCTGCCTGTGTCCCAAATGGCACCATGTGCACGTCAAAAGTAGGGATAGGGTGCCTTTAGGGATTTCTGTCTACCCGCAGCTCCATTTCCCTGCATTTTTCATCCAATCCATTCCAATGTCTTCCTCTATCCAAGGTTCAGACATGTCCCAAGCCCAGAAGCCAACAGTGGGAAGGGTTGTGAGGATGGGGTTTTCAGGTCACCCCGCCAAACATGGTGGATATGGTAGGTGTAGTAATCTGACTCCAGACACTCTCACGCACTCCAGACAGTTTTAGCTCTCTTGAAGTGTTTTTTTACACTTTTATGACATTGTAAAATGCGTCATTGGTTGAAATCAAATGGAGTGGTTGAGTGGAGTAGTTTGGTGATCTGGCCACCGGCAAGGTTTGAGAGGGAGGGAGGGAGGGAGAGAGAGAGAGAGAGAGAGAGAGAGAGAGAGAGAGAGAGAGAGAGAGAGAGAGAGAGAGAGAGAGAGAGAGAGAGAGAGAGAGAGAGAGAGAGAGAGAGAGAGAGAGAGGGAAAGGAAAGAGGGAGTTATAATCCTGGTGGATTGCTGATTTCGCACGGCCAGACGAATCGTCTCCAGGATCCTGCCACCATCTCTATGAAGATAAATGGTATCATTAAACAGGCTCTGTCATCGATTAAACATCCTGTTGGAACCCTGTTTTTTTATGTGGAATGGATAATGTTCAACATGATTCAACGTTTCGGGGTTTGTAACAGAGAGTCCAATAGCGTTCCAAAATTCAGATAAAGCTGCAGCGGTTTTAACCTTTTACTTGTGTTACTGCCCCAAAAAACTGTGTTTCACACCAAGCAGTTTGTAATACATGTTGTTATTACTGGGACTATGTCATATTGGCTAACTGATTATTACAATACCCACTACTACCAGCTACAATGCTATTAGTACCAACGGCAATACGAGATCCATTCATGATAAATACACACTCAAATGCCATGAAGATGGATCTGTGTCTACAAAAGCACACAGGCATTGTTGCTTTGGCCGTGAGGTGTGTGTGTTTGTGAGGGCTTGAGTGTGTGTGGTGTGGATGGGAGAGTACACAGAGAAGGAGTAAAAGTGTGTGTGTGTGTCTATAAGAGGGAGAGAGACTGTGTGTGTGTGTGTGAGTGATTATGTGATGTCTGTCTGTCTTTGTGTGTATGCATTCATATGTGTGTATCTGTAGTGTGTGTGTGTGTGTCTATAAGAGGGAGAGAGACTGTGTGTGAGTGATTATGTGATGTCTGTCTGTCTTTGTGTGTATGCATTCATATGTGTGTATCTGTAGTGTGTGTGTGTGTGCCACAGAGAGAGGAAGTATAAGGGGGTGCAGGTGGCATGGAGCAGGCTGGCGCGGGCGGGCACGGGCCCACTGTCCCCTGGCAATCCCAACACCATCTGTCATAGAGAGGAACATCTGCAGCCCAAGGTGCCCTTGTCACCCAGCGTTAGAGTAACAAGTTTGGCGTTTCCATTGGAAGCGACCTGGCATAGCCAGAGCCATGCAATTTATGTGTGTGTTTGTGTCTGTATGTGTGTGTGTGAGAGAGAGAGAGAGAGAGAGAGAGAGAGAGAGAGAGAGAGAGAGAGAGAGAGAGAGAGAGAGAGAGAGAGAGAGAGAGAGAGAGAGAGTGTGTGTATTAGAGAGACAGAGGGAGTGTTTGTATGGAGGGAGAGAGTATGAGAGAGTGAGAAACCAAACCAATGCCAAAACAACATGGCTGTGCAAAGCGTTGACCCAGCTGGACCCCAGTTGCATGCAGAGTCATGTCCCCTCCTGATGCTAGTGTGCCACTGCATCCACACCGCTGCCAGACTTAGCCCTGCAAGCCTTCTCTCCTACCCTCCTGCCTCTCCTCTCTTCCTGTGTCTCTCCTCTCCTCCTGTGTCTCCTCTCCTCTGGTGTCTCCTCTCCTCCGGTGTCTCCTCTCCTCCGGTGTCTCTCCTCCTGTGTCTCTCCTCTCCTCCGGTGTCTCTCCTCCTGTGTCTCTCCTCTCTTCCTCTGTCTCTCCTCTCCTCCTGTGGCTCCGCTCTCCTCCTGTGTCTCTCCTCTCCTCCGGTGTCTCTCCTCTCCTCCTGTGTCTCTCCTCTCCTCCGGTGTCTCTCCTCCTGTGTCTCTCCTCTCCTCCTGTGTCTCTCCTCTCCTCCTGTGTCTCTCCTCTCCTCCGGTTTCTCTCCCGTGTCTCTCCTCCCGTGTCTCTCCTCTCCTCCTGTGTCTCTCCTCTCCTCCGGTTTCTCTCCTGTGTCTCTCCTCTCCTCCGGTGTCTCTCCTCCCGTGTCTCTCCTTTCCTCCGGTGTCGCTCCTCCTCTTTTTGTCTGTAATGTATTTTTTGTTATGTGTCGGACCCCCAGGAAGACTAGCTGTCATAATGGTGTCAGCTATTGTGCATCCTAATCAAATCAATCTCCTCTCCTTACCTCTCCTCTCGTCTCCTGCGTCTCTCCTCTCTCCTCTGCTATATTCTGGCACTCACCCCTTCTCTCTCCAGTTCTATCTCCCATTTCTTCGTCCCTCTGAAAAAAAAACAGATGGTCTCTCTTTCCCCATTCCTTCTTTTCATCCCCCTCTCCATCTCCTCCATCTCCCCCCTCTCCATCTCCTACATCTCCCCCTCTCCCCCTCTCCATCTCCTCCATCTCCCCCTCTTCTCATCCTTTCATCTTCTTCTAGCAGGTGCATGACTGATCCTGACTGGCTGGCCACCTGTCCATCCTCTTCTCTCCTTCCTCTCTCTCCCTCTTTCTCTCTCCCCACCCTCTCCTCTCTCTTATAAAATAGATGGTCTAGAAGAGTGTATGTGTTTGTTAATGAGTGTGTGTGTTTGTTTATGTCCCTATCATGCTCAATGCATCATACTTCAATCCTCTGTACTGTGGTTAGATGAGATCTCTACTCAACCAGAACCCACGCCCTTTTGGCTACATCCCAAATGGTTCCCTATTCCCTATGTAGTGCACTACTTTTGACCAGGGCCCATAGGGAATAGTGCACCATTTGGGAGACACCCTCAGTGATTCATTCTCAGTGACTACCACTAAAGGTCCCGAAGCTTCTGCACATGTTCTGGATTCTCTATTTGCAAAGTCTCTATCTACCAATAGTAGAGAACAGGCTACTCTGGCGAATGGTACTCGTTTAATAGTTAGATCAAAGCTGAATAAATGTCTGCAAGATCACATAACAATAGTATTGTACATAATTTAACCGAATAATTGCATAGTTTGTCACTGTAAAATAAAAATAAACAGCACCTAATTTCTTATGAGATTTTAGGATGATTGTGGGAACCTACGTATTTTAGTCTCAAGCACCCACAACTCAACAGCGCGCGCCACTAGGCAAAATATGTGGTTTGATTTGAACAACACACAGTTAGGCTGTTACAGTTTAACACCATCTGTTCTAAAATCAGCTCACTGTACATAAAAGATCCAAATGCATATAACCATGAAACTGATTGAGATCAAATGGTTGGCATGAAGATGCTGCATTGGCGTTTCACCGGGAAAACTTGAAGAATTATCATTCACGATTGACAATGAGAAATGTAATAATAATAATAAATTAACAATTTGAAGGGAGGGTCAACAAAAAGGTGTGCGTAAAGTAGAGGCAAAGAAAACACATGCGCAGAACATGATATGAATCTTTCTTTATCGATCCAGGGGGTTAGAACGAGGCGGTGACCTACGGCCGATTAAAAATGACTCACGGGTAGTTACTTAAGGAAACCACATGGTGGCAGTATAAAACACTGCACTGTGTTCTGTTTTGACATTGGCTGTGATTGTGTGGTTTAAGATAGTGGTAGCAGCAGCGTGTGCATGTGTATGTGTGTTTGTCCGTGTTCTTGTGTCTCTAAAGCACTGACTTATCCAGAATACTAAACAGTTTCTCACAAAACAGGTCAAGTTTCAGAACGAGATAGCATGTTGAATATTTTCTCGTACAGGCGGCTATTTTTGAAGCAGAAAAAAATCATTATGGAAATGTGTCTCATAACATTGTTTAATAGGTAAGCCTATAGAGCCGGTGTTTGGCCTAAAGGGGTGAAATAAGAGAGCTGTTCATGTCAGACTGACGCTTTGGCCTGAAGCTTGCTGTCCCGGACAAAGGTACAGAGATTCTGCTGCCACGTATACTGCTGTCGTACACACACGGACGCACGCACGCACTTCCACACACATATGCACATACACATGCGCACAAGTAAGGAAGCAAACACACACACCCTGTCACACTTCTTCATTTCAAAAGCCAAGTCTCTCTTAAAGCAACGCCTTTGTTCTGTACCACTTCAAGCACACTCACTTTCTCTAAAGACCAGAAGGTGTACGTTTTCAGTTTAAGGTTTAGTTTTCTCTTCCCGATTTTTTGGGGGCTTGGCATAGAAATGTTTTTTCTCTTCCCCCCATCGACACTTTAAAAGTGGAGCTGAGAGAGACATAAAGAGAAAGGGAAGCGTAGTTCATTGCTAATCAATACGATTTCTCTCCTGCAACCCAAGTTTTCCCCCGTGGGCCCTGTGCATTCAAGACGAGCCAAGGCGAGCAGAGCTTGGCATTGTGCAGCACGCCTTAAAACGAAACACCTGCGAGGTGGTGGAAGAAGACGTGAAAAAAAAAAAAAACATAGCCCAGTTATTTCGTAGCTCTTAAAAATGTTGGCACGTGTTCCATGATGTTTTCGGGAACAAAAAAAAAAAGAAGCTATCAAATCCAACTGGAGACAACAGAAGGTTGCTTTGCTCTACCGATAGAGGTGACTTTACACTAAACATAGTTGACAGTTGGACTTGTGTTGTCGTTCTCATATCGAAAAAACATACTGGTCAGGGGTCAACCCTCATACAATGTAAAGAGATTTTGTTATTTAGGATTTGACAAATATGTACAGTGTACAGAGAGATTTGAGAGATGGGTAAGGGGGAATTTGGGAGTGTAGGAGAGGGAAATGAGATTGGGAGAGGAGAGGGAAAGAGATTGGGAGAAAAGGAGGAGGTAAATAAAGCAGATGGCCATTATTGGCATGCATTTCTCTCTTAAATCTGTTTTCTGCTGTTTATCATGTAGGGAAAAGTTTAACCCTGTTATAACCTCAGTCCCTGTCTGACCCCTGACCTATCCCAGGACCTCCTTATTGTATCATTCTGTCATCACTTTCTTCTCTCTCTTCTTCCCGCCCATCTCTGCATTCCTCTAGCCCCAATCTACACAGCCTGACCAACCAGAAGCTACAGACCACATATAGACCTCGGGGTACACAGGGTGTGTGTGTGTACAGCCCGTTAACCAGCCGTATGTCTGTGTTCCTAGTCCTACTCTCCAGTGGGGTTTTAGAACCTGTGATTCTCCTACTAAACACCCCCTCCAGCCACCACCAGTATCACACATCCCAGTCCCTACTATAGACAGACTATATTAACTGTGATCTATACACCAGTATCATACATCCCAGTCCCTACTATAGACAGACTATATTAACTGTGGTCTATACACCAGTATCATACATCCCAGTCCCTACTATAGACAGACTATATTAACCTTGATCTAAACACCAGTATCATACATCCCAGTCCCTACTATAGACAGACTATATTAACTGTGGTTTATACACCAGTATCATACATCCCAGTCCCTACTATAGACAGACTATATTAACTGTGGTCTATACACCAGTATCATACATCCCAGTCCCTACTATAGACAGACTATATTAACTGTGGTCTATACACCAGTAACATACATCCCAGTCCCTACTATAGACAGACTATATTAACTGTGTTCTATACCCCAGTATCATACATGCCAGTCCCTGCTATTGACAGACTATATTAACTGTGATCTATACACCAGTAACATACATCCCAGTCCCTACTATAGACAGACTATATTAACTGTGGTCTATACACCAGTAACATACATCCCAGTCCCAGGAGAGTGAGGATCCATTTGCAGTTTTATTATAATCTTGGTCGTACAATCAGGGTCAATCGCCAGCAAACACAACAGTAAGGATAAGGCAAATCGTAATCCAGGAACAGGCATAAGGTCAGGGCAGGCAGCAAACTTACAGAAATCAGTCCAGTATAGAATATAGTCCAGGGCAGGCAGCAAAGAATCAATGAGAGGAAAAACAGTCCAGAGTAGATCCACGGGTAGACAAACACGGGAGAAAACGCTCAGAAAAGATCACCAGGGAAAACAAGACTTCGCAAAGAGAGAGAGTCTGAGAGCACCTAAATAGTCTACTGATGAGAGTCAGGTGCAACGGTAATCAGAGCCAGGTATGTGGGAAATGTAGTTCAAAGGGTTTAATACTCAGGAGAGGGTTCCCTCTGGTGGTGAGCAGGAGGAACCGCAGGGAGTCTCGTTTGTGACAGAGCCCCCTGCGAGCGGCTCCTGACAAGAGGCGAACGACGCCGGGTCTTCCTCGAGGTCGAGGGCCGTTTTCCAGGTGCGTCCTATGGAACTCAGTCATGAGTGTGGGGTCGAGTATGTCCTCTGCATTAACCCAGGATCGCTCTTCTGGTCCGTACCCCTCCCAATCCACCAGATATTGGAGGAGCCTGCCCGGCGTCTGGAATCGAGTAGATCTCGAACCTGATATGCCTCCTCGCCGTCCACCAAGATGGGTGAGGGCCCTGATCACTGGTCTGCTCCTCCTCCTCCTCCGCTCTCGGACCACCAGCGGGTTTGAGAAGTGATACATGAAAAGTGGGAGAGATACGATAATTAGAGGGTAATGCCAAACGAAAGGAAACTGGTGTAATCTGTTTAACAATTTGGAAGGGACCTACATACCTGGGACTGAGTTTCTTGCAAGGAAGTCTGAGGTGTAGGTCTCGAGTGGATAGCCAGACCCATTGACCTGGAGTATATTCGGGATTGGGGCGGTGGCTATTGGCCTGCAACTTCTGTCTCCTGACAGCATGTAGCAAGTGGGTGTGAGCCTGACTCCAGATGTCTTCGCTTCTCTGGAGCCAGTCGTTGACAGAGGGTACCTCGGTGGGTTCCCCTGACCATGGAAATAGGGGAGGTTGGAAGCCCATTACACATTGGAATGGAGTTAGACCGGTGGAGGGTTTCTGGAGTGAGTTCTGTGCATACTCCACCCACATGAGGAATCGACTCCAGTCTGCTTGGTTCTGATGACAATAGGATCTGAGAAACCGGGTGATCTCCTGATTGAGGCGTTCTGTTTGACCATTCGATTGTGGGTGATATCCTGAAGTGAGGCTAATGTTGATGTTGAGTTGTTGGAAGAATGCTGACCATACTCTGGATGTGAATTGGGGCCCTCGGTCCGACACGATTTCCTCAGGCAGACCATAGAAGCGAAACACAAAGTTGCACATGAGTTCGGCAGTTTCAAATGCTGTAGGCAGTTTGGGAAGTGGGATTAACCGGCAGGCCTTGGAGAAGCGATCTATGACAGTGAGTATTGTGGTGTTCCCATTGGACTTGGGGAGATCGGTAATAAAGTCTATGGCAAGATGGGACCATGGTCGGTGGGGAACTGGCAGTGGTTGCAGTAGGCCCGATGGTAATTGTCTGAGATGTTTGCTTGTGTTACAGGTGGTGCATTCGTTAATGAATTTTATTGTGTCTGCCCGCAAGGTTGGCCACCAAAAGCTGTTCTGAAGCAGGTGAACAGTGGCAGCAATTTCAGGATGACCGGAGCTGAGTAAGGAGTGAACTTGCTGTAGCACTTTCTGACAGAGATCCTGAGGTACAAAAGTTTTGTTAGAGGGGCATTCGGTGGTAGGGGTCTTTTGTGAATTGGCTTGAGTGAGCTCTGTCATGATGTCCCACTGAATAGGGGCCACGATTATTGACTCTGGAAGCAGGGTTTCCTTGGATTCAATGGGAATTACACCGTCGTGTTGGCGTGATAATGCGTCTGCTTTGGTGTTCTTTGAACCGGGACGATAGGTAACGGTGAAGTCAAATCGTGTAAAGAAGAGAGCCCACCTCGCTTGTCTGGGATTCAGTCTCTTGGCAGATCGCAAGTATTCCAGATTCTTGTGGTCAGTTAGAATCACAAACGGATGTTTAGATCCCTCCAGCCAATGACGCCACTCCTCCATAGCTGCTTTCATGGCCAACAATTCCCGGTTTCCGGCGTCATAGTTCTGTTCGGCTGGACTAAGTTTATGCGGGAATAATAGGCGCACGGATAGAGCTTGAGTGGGGATCCGTGCGCTGTGAGAGGATGGCTCCAATGCCCGTATTAGAAGCGTCCACCTCAACTATAAGCGGGAGTTCTGGATTAGGGTGGTGGAGGATGGGGGCAGATGTGAAACGTGACTTGAGTTCTGCGAAAGCCTCCTGTGCTGTAGTTGACCAGGTGAGGTGTGATGAATTTCTCTTAGTCATAGAGGTTAAGGGAGAGGCTACCGAGCTGAAATTCCTGATGAAGTGTCGGTAGAAGTTAGCAAATCCCAAGAAGCGTTGTAACTCCTTTAAGGTTACTGGCAGTGGCCAGTCTAGAACGGCTTTGACCTTCTTCTCGTCCATGGCGACTCCCTCCTGGTTGATGATGTAGCCCAAAAATGACGTGGTAGTCTGGTGAAATTCGCACTTCTCTGCTTTGGCGTATAACTGGTGATCAATGAGTCGTTGTAATACTGTTCCTACGTGTTGCACGTGTTCCTCATAGGTGTTGGAGTAGACGAGAATGTCATCGATGTAAACAATTACCCAACGATTAAGCATGTCCCGAAAGACGTCATTGATGAACGATTGAAATACGGAAGGACTATTGGACAGCCCGAAAGGCATAACCAAATACTCATAGTGCCCAGTGCTGGTAGAAAAGGCTGTCTTCCATTCATCACCGTCCCGGATGCGAATGAGATTGTAGGCGCTGCGGAGGTCTAGTTTGGAGAAATACTTGGCTTTGCGGAGTTGTTCTATGGCAGCTGGTACCAGCGGTAAGGGATATCGAAACTTGACGGTGATGTCGTTGAGACCCCGGTAGTCGATACAAGGGCGTAGGCCACAGTCTTTCTTTTTTAACAAAGAAGAAGCCAGAGGCTGCAGGTGATGTCGATGCTCTAATGAACCCCTTCGAAAGTTCCTCCTCGATGTAGTTGTTCATGGCTTCTGATTCGGGTTGTGATAGGGGGAAGATTCGACCCTTAGGTGGTGTTGTACCTGGTAATAGTTCGATGGAACAGTCGCTGAGCGGTGTGGGGAGTTCCATCGCCTTGGTCTTGCTAAAAGCTTCGATGAGGTCAGAGTATTCAATGGGAAGAGTGGGGAAAAGGGCCGGCTCGTCCTTTAGCGTAACCGTCTGAATGGAGAGTGAAGGGCTGCCAGTTAAACAGTTGGAGTGGCATGACGGGTCCCATTTGATGATTCGAACCTCCTTCCATGAGATGAGGGGATTATGTTGGCGTAGCCAGGGAGTCCAAGAATAACCGGGTTATGAGGTGATGTGATGACGAGAAACGAATTCTCTCAGTGTGAAGGGTCGGTCTGTAGTTGAAGGTCCACGGTGGTGTGCAGAACCCTCCCATCGCCGAGAGGCCGTCCATCTAGCGCCTCCACTGCCAATTGAGAGTTACAGGAGATTAGTGGGAGTTGTTGTTGTTGGGAAAACCCATGAGACATAACGTTCCCGGCTGCTCCTGAGTCCAATAGAGCTGATGTGGATATATGATTGCCCTCTAGAGATAATACTACAGGTACTTTGATGCAAGAACTGGAGTGATGTGCTTGAACACAAGGACTCACCGAAGAGGAATTACGAAGAGGTGGTCTTGTGGGGCAAAACGCCCTCAGATGGCCCGGTTGACCACAATAGAGGCAGAGATGTTGACGTATCCGGCGTTCTCGTTCTTCCGGAGTCAGATGAGTATATCCGAGCTGCATGGGTTCAGTTTGAGACAGAGTGACTGGGTATTGTGTGCTGGTGGGTACCGTTCTGAGTGGACGACGTGAACGATTCAGATTGTCAATCTGAATGGTTTGCTCGATGAATTGATTCAGCGATCTCCCTTCATCTCGGCAGGCCAGTTCGGATTGCAACTCCAAGCTGAGTCCCTTGCGAAAGAGCAGTTTAAGCGTGCTCTCCACCCAGTCGGTTTGTGCTGCTAGAGTGCGAAATGTCAAAGCATATTCTGCTGCGGTACTCCTGCCCTGGCTCAACGCAAGTAGTCGGTCATCAGCTCTCATACCTCCCTCCGGGTGTTCAAATATTTCCCGGAGCGTTGAAGAAAGGTGCCAAACGATGGGAAAGCAGTGCCATCCTCTCTCCAAACCGCCGTCACCCACTCTAACGCCTTGCCAGTGAGGAGTGAGCTTACCAAGGAAATCTTGCTGGCATCGGTGACATACATAGCTGGTTGTTGATCAACGAATAATGAACATTGCTGTAGAAATCCCTTACTTTTAGTTGGGTTACCGTCGAACTTATCAGGGAGAGCCAGACGTGGGTTAACTGTGAGTGAAGGTGGTGGAGAAGCGTCCACACTCGCGTTCGGTTGAGGAGGGGCTGGGTCTGTAGTTTACATTTGCAAGCTATGTAGCGTCCTGACGAGCTCCTCTGTTACTGTAGTTAAATGGGTTAGCTGCTGTTGATGAATGGCGAGTTGGTTAGCTTGAGTGGAGATCTCCATGGACATTTGAACCAGAGCTGCTGGATCGTGTGTTGGCGAAGTCTTCTGTAATGACGCTCCAGGAGAGTGAGGATCCATTTGCAGTTTTATTATAATCTTGGTCGTACAATCAGGGTCAATCACCAGCAAACACAACAGTAGGGATGAGGCAAATCGTAATCCAGGAACAGGCATAAGGTCAGGGCAGGCAGCAAACTTACAAAAATCAGTCCAGTATAGAATACAGTCCAGAGTAGATCCACGGGTAGACAAACACGGGAGAAAACGCTCAGAAAAGATCACCAGGGAAAACAAGACTTCGCAGAGAGAGTCTGAGAGCACCTAAATAGTCTACTGATGAGAGTCAGGTGCAACGGTAATCAGAGCCAGGTATGTGGGAAATGTAGTTCAAAGGGTTTAATACTCAGGAGAGGGTTCCCTCTGGTGGTGAGCAGGAGGAACCGCGGGAGTCTCGTTTGTGACAATATTAACTGTGGTCTATACCCCAGTATGATATATGCCAGTCCCTACTATAGACAGACTATATTAACTGTGGTCTATACTCCAGTAACATACATCCCAGTCCCTACTATAGACAGACTATATTAACTGTGGTCTATACACCAGTAACATACATCCCAGTCCCTACTATAGACAGACTATATTAACCTTGATCTAAACACCAGTATCATACATCCCAGTCCCTACTATAGACAGACTATATTAACTGTGGTCTATACACCAGTAACGTACATCCCAGTCCCTACTATAGACAGACTATATTAACTGTGATCTATACACAAGTAACATACATCCCAGTCCCTACTATAGACAGACTATATTAACTGTGATCTATACACCAGTAACATACATCCCAGTCCCTACTATAGACAGACTATATTAACTGTGATCTATACACCAGTAACATACATCTCCTTCCTTACTATAGACAGACTACATTAACTGTGGTCTATACACAAGTAACATACATCCCAGTCCCTACTAATGACTGACTATATTAACTGTGATCTATACACCAGTAACATACATCCCAGTCCTTACTATAGACAGACTACATTAACTGTGGTCTATACACCAGTAACATACATCCCTGACCCTACTATAGACAGACTACATTAACTGTGGACTATACACCAGTAACATACATCCCAGTCCCTACTATAGACAGTCTATATTAACTGTGATCTATACACCAGTAACATACATCCCAGTCCCTACTATAGACAGACTGTTTTAACTGTGATGTATACACCAGTAACATACATCCCATACCCTACTATAGACAGACTGTTTTACCTGTTATCTATACACCAGTAACATACATCCCAGTCCCTACTATAGACAGATTATATTAACTGTTGTCTATACACCAGTATCATACATCCCAGTCCCTACTATAGACAGACTATATTAACTGTGGTCTATACACAAGTAACAAACATCCCAGTCCCTACTTTAGACAGACTGTATTAACTGTGGTCCATACACCAGTAACATACATCCCAGTCCCTACTATAGACAGACTATATTAACCTTGATCTAAACACCAGTATCATACATCCCAGTCCCTACTATAGACAGACTATATTAACTGTGGTCTATACACCAGTATCATACATCCCAGTCCCTACTATAGACAGACTGTTTTAACTGTTATCTATACACCAGTAACACACATCCCAGTCCCTACTATAAACAGTCTATATTAACTGTGATCTATACACCAGTAACATACATCCCAGTCCCTACTACAGAGAGACTATATTAACTGTGATCTATGCACCAGTAACATACATCCCAGTCCCTACTATAGACAGACTATATTAACTGTGGTCTATACCCCAGTATCATATATGTCAGTCCCTAGTATAGACAGACTATATTAACTGTGGTCTATACTCCAGTAACATACATCCCAGTCCCTACTATAGACAGACTATATTAACTGTGGTCTATACACAAGTAACGTACATCCCAGTCCCTACTTTAGGCAGACTATATTAACTGTGGTCTATACACCAGTAACATACATCCCAGTCCCTACTATAGACAGACTATATTAACCTTGATCTAAACACCAGTATCATACATCCCAGTCCCTACTATAGACAGACTATATTAACTGTGGTCTATACACCAGTAACATACATCCCAGTCCCTACTATAGACAGACTATAGTTACTGTGATCTATACACAAGTAACATACATCCCAGTCCCTACTATAAACAGACTATATTAACTGTGATGTATACACCAGTAACATACATCCCATACCCTACTATAGACAGACTACATTAACTGTGGTCTATACACCAGTAACATACATCCCAGTCCCTACTATAGACAGTCTATATTAACTGTGATCTATACACCAGTATCATACATCCCAGTCCCTACTATAGACAGACTAAATGAACTGTGGTCTATACACCATCATCATATATGCCAGTCCCTACTATATACAGACTATATTAGCTGTGGTCCATACACCAGTAACATACATCCCAGTCCCTACTATAGACAGACTAAATGAACTGTGGTCTATACACCATCATCATATATGCCAGTCCCTACTATATACAGACTATATTAGCTGTGGTCCATACACCAGTAACATACATCCCAGTCCCTTCTATAGACAGACTATATTAACTGTTGTCTATACTCTAGTACAATTCACCCCTGTCCCTACTATAGACAGACTATATTAACTGTGATCTATACACCAGTAACATACATCCCAGTCCCTACTGTAGACAGACTATATTAACTGTGATTTATACTCCAGTAACATACATCCCAGTCCCTACTATAGACAGACTATATTAACTGTGATCTACACACCAGTATCATACAGCCCAATCCCTTCTTTAGACAGACTATATTAACTGTGATCTATACACCAGTAACATACATCCCAGTCCCTACTATAGACAGACTGTTTTAACGTTTATCTATACACCAGTGTCATACATCCCAGTTCCTACTATAGACAGACTTTTTTAACTGTGATCTATTCACCGGTATCATACATCCCAGTCCCTACTAAAGACAGACTGTATTAACTGTGTTCTATATTCCAGTATCATACATCCCAGTCCCTATTATAGACAGACTAAATAAACTGTGGTCTATACACCTGTATAATATATGCCAGTCCCTTCTATAGACAGACTATATTAACTGTGGTCTATACCCCAGTATCATATATGCCAGTCCCTGCTGTAGACAGACTATATTAACTGTGATCTATACTCCAGTAACATACATCCCAGTCCCTACTATAGACAGACTATATTAACTGTGGTCTATACTCCAGTAACGTACATCCCAGTCCCTACTATAGACAGACTATATTAACTGTGATCTATACTCCAGTAACATACATCCCAGTCCCTACTGTAGACAGACTATATTAACTGTGGTCTATACTCCAGTAACGTACATCCCAGTCCCTACTATAGACAGACTATATTAACTGTGGTCTATACACCAGTAACGTACATCCCAGTCCCTTCTTTAGACAGACTATATTAACTGTGGTCTATACACCAGTAACATACATCCCCTACCCTACTATATACAGACTACATTATCTGTGGTCTATACACCAGTAACATACATCCCAGTCCATACTATAGACAGTCTATATTAACTGTGATCTATACACCAGTAACATACATCCCAGTCCCTTCTATAGACAGACTATATTAACTGTGGTCTATACACCAGTATCATACACCCCAGTCCCTACTATAGACAGACTATATTAACTGTGGTCTATACACCAGTAACGTACATCCCAGTCCCTACTATAGACAGACTATATTAACCTTGATCTAAACACCAGTATCATACATCCCAGTCCCTACTATAGACAGACTATATTAACTGTGGTCTATACACCAGTATCATACATCCCAGTCCCTACTATAGACAGACTATATTAACTGTGGTCTATACACCAGTAACGTACATCCCAGTCCCTTCTTTAGACAGACTATATTAACTGTGATCTATACACCAGTAACATACATCCCAGTCCCTACTATAGACAGACTGTTTTAACTGTTATCTATACACCAGTGTCATACATCCCAGTTCCTACTATAGACAGACTTTTTAACTGTGATCTATTCACGGTATCATACATCCCAGTCCCTACTATAGACAGACTATATTAACTGTGTTCTATATTCCAGTATCATACATCCCAGTCCCTATTATAGACAGACTATATTAATTGTGGTCTATACACCAGTAATACACATCCCAGTCCCTGCTATAGACAGACTGTGTTAACTGTTATCTATACACCAGTAACATACATCCCAGTCCCTACTATAGACAGACTAAATGAACTGTGGTCTATACACCATCATCATATATGCCAGTCCCTACTATATACAGACTATATTAGCTGTGGTCCATACACCAGTAACATACATCCCAGTCCCTTCTATAGACAGACTATATTAACTGTTGTCTATACTCTAGTACAATTCACCCCAGTCCCTACTATAGACAGACTATATTAACTGTGATCTATACACCAGTAACATATATCCCAGTCCCTACTATAGACAGAGTTAATTAACTGTTGTCTATACTCCAGTAACATACATCCCAGTCCCTACTATAGACAGACTATATTAACTGTGATTTATACTCCAGTAACATACCTCCCAGTCCCTACTGTAGACAGACTATATTAACTGTGATCTATACACCAGTATGACACATCCCAGTCCCTACTATAGACAGACTATATTAACTGTGATCTACACACCAGTATCATACAGCCCAATCCCTTCTTTAGACAGACTATATTAACTGTGATCTATACACCAGTAACATACATCCCAGTCCCTACTATAGACAGACTGTTTTAACTGTTATCTATACACCAGTGTCATACATCCCAGTTCCTACTATAGACAGACTTTTTAACTGTGATCTATTCACCGGTATCATACATCCCAGTCCCTACTTATAGACAGACTATATTAACTGTGTTCTATATTCCAGTATCATACATCCCAGTCCCTATTATAGACAGACTATATTAATTGTGGTCTATACACCAGTAATATACATCCCAGTCCCTGCTATAGACAGACTATATTAACTGTGGTCTATACACCAGTAACATACATCCCAGTCCCTACTATAGACAGACTATGTTAACCTTGATCTAAACACCAGTATCATACATCCCAGTCCCTTGTATAGACAGACTATATTAACTGTGGTCTATACACCAGTATCATACATCCCAGTCCCTACTATAGACAGACTATATTAACTGTGATCTACACACCAGTATCATACAGCCCAGTCCCTACTATAGACAGACTATATTAACTGTGATCTATACACCAGTATGACACATCCCAGTCCCTACTATAGACAGACTGTATTAACTGTGTTCTATATTCCAGTATCATACATCCCAGTCCCTATTATAGACAGACTAAATAAACTGTGGTCTATACACCTGTATAATATATGCCAGTCCCTTCTATAGACAGACTATATTAACTGTGGTCTATACCCCAGTATCATATATGCCAGTCCCTGCTGTAGACAGACTATATTAACTGTGATCTATACTCCAGTAACATACATCCCAGTCCCTACTATAGACAGACTATATTAACTGTGGTCTATACTCCAGTAACGTACATCCCAGTCCCTACTATAGACAGACTATATTAACTGTGATCTATACTCCAGTAACGTACATCCCAGTCCCTTCTTTAGACAGACTATATTAACTGTGGTCTATACACCAGTAACATACATCCCCTACCCTACTATAGACAGACTACATTATCTGTGGTCTATACACCAGTAACATACATCCCAGTCCATACTATAGACAGTCTATATTAACTGTGATCTATACGCCAGTAACATACATCCCAGTCCCTTCTATACACAGACTATATTAACTGTGATCTATACACCAGTGTCATACATCCCAGTCCCTACTATAGACAGACTATATTAACTGTGGTCTATATACCAGTAACGTACATCCCAGTCCCTACTTTTGACAGACTATATTAACTGTTGTCTATACACCAGTAACATACATCCCAGTCCCTACTACAGAGAGACTATATTAACTGTGATCTATGCACCAGTAACATACATCCCAGTCCCTACTATAGACAGACTATATTAACTGTGGTCTATACCCCAGTATCGTATATGTCAGTCCCTAGTATAGACAGACTATATTAACTGTGGTCTATACTCCAGTAACATACATCCCAGTCCCTACTATAGACAGACTATATTAACTGTGGTCTATACACAAGTAACGTACATCCCAGTCCCTACTTTAGACAGACTATATTAACTGTGGTCTATACACCAGTAACATACATCCCAGTCCCTACTATAGACAGACTATATTAGCCTTGATCTAAACACCAGTATCATACATCCCAGTCCCTACTATAGACAGACTATATTAACTGTGGTCTATACACCAGTAACATACATCCCAATCCCTACTATAGACAGACTATAGTTACTGTGATCTATACACAAGTAACATACATCCCAGTCCCTACTATAGACAGACTATATTAACTGTGATCTATACACCAGTAACATACATCCCATACCCTACTATAGACAGACTACATTAACTGTGGTCTATACACCAGTAACATACATCCCAGTCCCTACTATAGACAGTCTATATTAACTGTGATCTATACACCAGTAACATACATCCCAGTCCCTACTATAGACAGACTATATTAACTGTGATCTATACTCCAGTAACATACATCCCAGTCCCTACTATAGACAGACTATATTAACTGTGATTTATACTCCAGTAACATACATCCCAGTCCCTATTATAGACAGACTAAATAAACTGTGGTCTATACACCGGTATCATACATCCCAGTCCCTACTAAAGACAGACTGTATTAACTGTGTTCTATATTCCAGTATCATACATCCCAGTCCCTATTATAGACAGACTAAATAAACTGTGGTCTATACACCTGTATAATATATGCCAGTCCCTTCTATAGACAGACTATATTAACTGTGGTCTATACCCCAGTATCATATATGCCAGTCCCTGCTGTAGACAGACTATATTAACTGTGATCTATACTCCAGTAACATACATCCCAGTCCCTACTATAGACAGACTATATTAACTGTGGTCTATACTCCAGTAACGTACATCCCAGTCCCTACTATAGACAGACTATATTAACTGTGATCTATACTCCAGTAACATACATCCCAGTCCCTACTGTAGACAGACTATATTAACTGTGGTCTATACTCCAGTAACGTACATCCCAGTCCCTACTATAGACAGACTATATTAACTGTGGTCTATACACCAGTAACAGTACATCCCAGTCCCTTCTTTAGACAGACTATATTAACTGTGGTCTATACACCAGTAACATACATCCCCTACCCTACTATAGACAGACTACATTATCTGTGGTCTATACACCAGTAACATACATCCCAGTCCATACTATAGACAATCTATATTAACTGTGATCTATACACCAGTAACATACATCCCAGTCCCTTCTATAGACAGACTATATTAACTGTGGTCTATACACCAGTATCATACACCCCAGTCCCTACTATAGACAGACTATATTAACTGTGGTCTATACACCAGTAACGTACATCCCAGTCCCTACTATAGACAGACTATATTAACCTTGATCTAAACACCAGTATCATACATCCCAGTCCCTACTATAGACAGACTATATTAACTGTGGTCTATACACCAGTATCATACATCCCAGTCCCTGCTATAGACAGACTATATTAACTGTGGTCTATACACCAGTAACGTACATCCCAGTCCCTTCTTTAGACAGACTATATTAACTGTGATCTATACACCAGTAACATACATCCCAGTCCCTACTATAGACAGACTGTTTTAACTGTTATCTATACACCAGTGTCATACATCCCAGTTCCTACTATAGACAGACTTTTTTAACTGTGATCTATTCACCGGTATCATACATCCCAGTCCCTACTATAGACAGACTATATTAACTGTGTTCTATATTCCAGTATCATACATCCCAGTCCCTATTATAGACAGACTATATTAATTGTGGTCTATACACCAGTAATATACATCCCAGTCCCTGCTATAGACAGACTGTGTTAACTGTTATCTATACACCAGTAACATACATCCCAGTCCCTACTATAGACAGACTAAATGAACTGTGGTCTATACACCATCATCATATATGCCAGTCCCTACTATATACAGACTATATTAGCTGTGGTCCATACACCAGTAACATACATCCCAGTCCCTTCTATAGACAGACTATATTAACTGTTGTCTATACTCTAGTACAATTCACCCCAGTCCCTACTATAGACAGACTATATTAACTGTGATCTATACACCAGTAACATATATCCCAGTCCCTACTATAGACAGAGTTCATTAACTGTTGTCTATACTCCAGTAACATACATCCCAGTCCCTACTATAGACAGACTATATTAACTGTGATTTATACTCCAGTAACATACCTCCCAGTCCCTACTGTAGACAGACTATATTAACTGTGATCTATACACCAGTATGACACATCCCAGTCCCTACTATAGACAGACTATATTAACTGTGATCTACACACCAGTATCATACAGCCCAATCCCTTCTTTAGACAGACTATATTAACTGTGATCTATACACCAGTAACATACATCCCAGTCCCTACTATAGACAGACTGTTTTAACTGTTATCTATACACCAGTGTCATACATCCCAGTTCCTACTATAGACAGACTTTTTAACTGTGATCTATTCACCGCTATCATACATCCCAGTCCCTACTTATAGACAGACTATATTAACTGTGTTCTATATTCCAGTATCATACATCCCAGTCCCTATTATAGACAGACTATATTAATTGTGGTCTATACACCAGTAATATACATCCCAGTCCCTGCTATAGACAGACTATATTAACTGTGATCTATACACCAGTATCATACATCCCAGTCCCTACTATAGACAGACTATATTAACTGTGATCTACACACCAGTATCATACAGCCCAGTCCCTACTATAGACAGACTATATTAACTGTGATCTATACACCAGTATGACACATCCCAGTCCCTACTATAGACAGACTGTATTAACTGTGTTCTATATTCCAGTATCATACATCCCAGTCCCTATTATAGACAGACTAAATAAACTGTGGTCTATACACCTGTATAATATATGCCAGTCCCTTCTATAGACAGACTATATTAACTGTGGTCTATACCCCAGTATCATATATGCCAGTCCCTGCTGTAGACAGACTATATTAACTGTGATCTATACTCCAGTAACATACATCCCAGTCCCTACTATAGACAGACTATATTAACTGTGGTCTATACTCCAGTAACGTACATCCCAGTCCCTACTATAGACAGACTATATTAACTGTGATCTATACTCCAGTAACATACATCCCAGTCCCTACTGTAGACAGACTATATTAACTGTGGTCTATACACCAGTAACATACATCCCCTACCCTACTATAGACAGACTACATTATCTGTGGTCTATACACCAGTAACATACATCCCAGTCCATACTATAGACAGTCTATATTAACTGTGATCTATACGCCAGTAACATACATCCCAGTCCCTTCTATACACAGACTATATTAACTGTGATCTATACACCAGTGTCATACATCCCAGTCCCTACTATAGACAGACTATATTAACTGTGGTCTATATACCAGTAACGTACATCCCAGTCCCTACTTTTGACAGACTATATTAACTGTTGTCTATACACCAGTAACATACATCCCAGTCCCTACTACAGAGAGACTATATTAACTGTGATCTATGCACCAGTAACATACATCCCAGTCCCTACTATAGACAGACTATATTAACTGTGGTCTATACCCCAGTATCGTATATGTCAGTCCCTAGTATAGACAGACTATATTAACTGTGGTCTATACTCCAGTAACATACATCCCAGTCCCTACTATAGACAGACTATATTAACTGTGGTCTATACACAAGTAACGTACATCCCAGTCCCTACTTTAGACAGACTATATTAACTGTGGTCTATACACCAGTAACATACATCCCAGTCCCTACTATAGACAGACTATATTAACCTTGATCTAAACACCAGTATCATACATCCCAGTCCCTACTATAGACAGACTATATTAACTGTGGTCTATACACCAGTAACATACATCCCAATCCCTACTATAGACAGACTATAGTTACTGTGATCTATACACAAGTAACATACATCCCAGTCCCTACTATAGACAGACTATATTAACTGTGATCTATACACCAGTAACATACATCCCATACCCTACTATAGACAGACTACATTAACTGTGGTCTATACACCAGTAACATACATCCCAGTCCCTACTATAGACAGTCTATATTAACTGTGATCTATACACCAGTAACATACATCCCAGTCCCTACTATAGACAGACTATATTAACTGTGATCTATACTCCAGTAACATACATCCCAGTCCCTACTATAGACAGACTATATTAACTGTGATTTATACTCCAGTAACATACATCCCAGTCCCTATTATAGACAGACTAAATAAACTGTGGTCTATACACCGGTATCATACATCCCAGTCCCTACTAAAGACAGACTGTATTAACTGTGTTCTATATTCCAGTATCATACATCCCAGTCCCTATTATAGACAGACTAAATAAACTGTGGTCTATACACCTGTATAATATATGCCAGTCCCTTCTATAGACAGACTATATTAACTGTGGTCTATACCCCAGTATCATATATGCCAGTCCCTGCTGTAGACAGACTATATTAACTGTGGTCTATACTCCAGTAACGTACATCCCAGTCCCTACTATAGACAGACTATATTAACTGTGATCTATACTCCAGTAACATACATCCCAGTCCCTACTGTAGACAGACTATATTAACTGTGGTCTATACTCCAGTAACGTACATCCCAGTCCCTACTATAGACAGACTATATTAACTGTGGTCTATACACCAGTAACGTACATCCCAGTCCCTTCTTTAGACAGACTATATTAACTGTGGTCTATACACCAGTAACATACATCCCCTACCCTACTATAGACAGACTACATTATCTGTGGTCTATACACCAGTAACATACATCCCAGTCCATACTATAGACAATCTATATTAACTGTGATCTATACACCAGTAACATACATCCCAGTCCCTTCTATAGACAGACTATATTAACTGTGGTCTATACACTAGTATCATACACCCCAGTCCCTACTATAGACAGACTATATTAACTGTGGTCTATACACCAGTAACGTACATCCCAGTCCCTACTATAGACAGACTATATTAACCTTGATCTAAACACCAGTATCATACATCCCAGTCCCTACTATAGACAGACTATATTAACTGTGGTCTATACACCAGTATCATACATCCCAGTCCCTGCTATAGACAGACTATATTAACTGTGGTCTATACACCAGTAACGTACATCCCAGTCCCTTCTTTAGACAGACTATATTAACTGTGATCTATACACCAGTAACATACATCCCAGTCCCTACTATAGACAGACTGTTTTAACTGTTATCTATACACCAGTGTCATACATCCCAGTTCCTACTATAGACAGACTTTTTTAACTGTGATCTATTCACCGGTATCATACATCCCAGTCCCTACTATAGACAGACTATATTAACTGTGTTCTATATTCCAGTATCATACATCCCAGTCCCTATTATAGACAGACTATATTAATTGTGGTCTATACACCAGTAATATTCATCCCAGTCCCTGCTATAGACAGACTGTGTTAACTGTTATCTATACACCAGTAACATACATCCCAGTCCCTACTATAGACAGACTAAATGAACTGTGGTCTATACACCATCATCATATATGCCAGTCCCTACTATATACAGACTATATTAGCTGTGGTCCATACACCAGTAACATACATCCCAGTCCCTTCTATAGACAGACTATATTAACTGTTGTCTATACTCTAGTACAATTCACCCCAGTCCCTACTATAGACAGACTATATTAACTGTGATCTATACACCAGTAACATATATCCCAGTCCCTACTATAGACAGAGTTAATTAACTGTTGTCTATACTCCAGTAACATACATCCCAGTCCCTACTATAGACAGACTATATTAACTGTTGTCTATACTCCAGTAACATACCTCCCAGTCCCTACTGTAGACAGACTATATTAACTGTGATCTATACACCAGTATGACACATCCCAGTCCCTACTATAGACAGACTATATTAACTGTGATCTACACACCAGTATCATACAGCCCAATCCCTTCTTTAGACAGACTATATTAACTGTGATCTATACACCAGTAACATACATCCCAGTCCCTACTATAGACAGACTGTTTTAACTGTTATCTATACACCAGTGTCATACATCCCAGTTCCTACTATAGACAGACTTTTTAACTGTGATCTATTCACCGGTATCATACATCCCAGTCCCTACTATAGACAGACTATATTAACTGTGTTCTATATTCCAGTATCATACATCCCAGTCCCTATTATAGACAGACTATATTAATTGTGGTCTATACACCAGTAATATACATCCCAGTCCCTGCTATAGACAGACTATATTAACTGTGGTCTATACACCAGTAACATACATCCCAGTCCCTACTATAGACAGACTATGTTAACCTTGATCTAAACACCAGTATCATACATCCCAGTCCCTTGTATAGACAGACTATATTAACTGTGATCTACACACCAGTATCATACAGCCCAGTCCCTACTATAGACAGACTATATTAACTGTGATCTATACACCAGTATGACACATCCCAGTCCCTACTATAGACAGACTATATTAACTGTGATCTACACACCAGTATCATACAGCCCAGTCCCTACTATAGACAGACTATATTAACTGTGATCTATACACCAGTATGACACATCCCAGTCCCTACTATAGACAGACTGTATTAACTGTGTTCTATATTCCAGTATCATACATCCCAGTCCCTATTATAGACAGACTAAATAAACTGTGGTCTATACACCTGTATAATATATGCCAGTCCCTTCTATAGACAGACTATATTAACTGTGGTCTATACCCCAGTATCATATATGCCAGTCCCTGCTGTAGACAGACTATATTAACTGTGATCTATACTCCAGTAACATACATCCCAGTCCCTACTGTAGACAGACTATATTAACTGTGGTCTATACTCCAGTAACATACATCCCGGTCCCTACTATAGACAGACTATATTAACTGTGGTCTATACACCAGTAACGTACATCCCAGTCCCTTCTTTAGACAGACTATATTAACTGTGGTCTATACACCAGTAACATACATCCCCTACCCTACTATAGACAGACTACATTATCTGTGGTCTATACACCAGTAACATACATCCCAGTCCATACTATAGACAGTCTATATTAACTGTGATCTATACACCAGTAACATACATCCCAGTCCCTTCTATAGACAGACTATATTAACTATGTTCTATACACCAGTATCATACACCCCAGTCCCTACTATAGACAGACTATATTAACTGTGATCTATTCACCGGTATCATACATCCCAGTCCCTACTATATACAGACTATATTAGCTGTGGTCCATACACCAGTAACATATATCCCAGTCCCTACTATAGACAGAGTTAATTAACTGTTGTCTATACTTCATGTAACATACATCCCAGTCCCTACTATAGACAGACTATATTAACTGTGATTTATACTCCAGTAACATACATCCCAGTCCCTACTGTAGACAGACTATATTAACTGTGATCTATACACCAGTATCATACATCCCAGTCCCTTCTTTAGACAGACTATATTAACTGTGGTCTATACACCAGTAACATACATCCCCTACCCTACTATAGACAGACTACATTATCTGTGGTCTATACACCAGTAACATACATCCCAGTCCATACTATAGACAGTCTATATTAACTGTGATCTATACACCAGTAACATACATCCCAGTCCCTTCTATAGACAGACTATATTAACTGTGGTCTATACACCAGTATCATACACCCCAGTCCCTACTATAGACAGACTATATTAACTGTGGTCTATACACCAGTAACGTACATCCCAGTCCCTACTATAGACAGACTATATTAACCTTGATCTAAACACCAGTATCATACACCCCAGTCCCTACTATAGACAGACTATATTAACTGTGGTCTATACACCAGTAACGTACATCCCAGTCCCTACTATAGACAGACTATATTAACCTTGATCTAAACACCAGTATCATACATCCCAGTCCCTACTATAGACAGACTATATTAACTGTGGTCTATACACCAGTATCATACATCCCAGTCCCTACTATAGACAGACTATATTAACTGTGGTCTATACACCAGTAACGTACATCCCAGTCCCTTCTTTAGACAGACTATATTAACTCTGATCTTTACACCAGTAACATACATCCCAGTCCCTACTATAGACAGACTATATTAACTGTGATCTATACACCAGTAACATATATCCCAGTCCCTACTATAGACAGAGTTAATTAACTGTTGTCTATACTCCAGTAACATACATCCCAGTTCCTACTATAGACAGACTTTTTTAACTGTGATCTATTCACCGGTGTCATACATCCCAGTCCCTACTATAGACAGACTTTTTTAACTGTGATCTATTCACCGGTATCATACATCCCAGTCCCTACTATATACAGACTATATTAGCTGTGGTCCATACACCGGTAACATACATCCCAGTCCCTTCTGTAGACAGACTATATTAACTGTTGTCTATACTCTAGTACAATTCACCCCAGTCCCTACTATAGACAGACTATATTAACTGTGATCTATACACCAGTAACATATATCCCAGTCCCTACTATAGACAGAGTTAATTAACTGTTGTCTATACTCCAGTAACATACATCCCAGTCCCTACTATAGACAGACTATATTAACTGTGATTTATACTCCAGTAACATACATCCCAGTCCCTACTGTAGACAGACTATATTAACTGTGATCTATACACCAGTATGACACATCCCAGTCCCTACTATAGACAGACTATATTAACTGTGATCTACACACCAGTATCATACAGCCCAATCCCTTCTTTAGACAGACTATATTAACTGTGATCTATACACCAGTAACATACATCCCAGTCCCTACTATAGACAGACTGTTTTAACTGTTATCTATACACCAGTGTCATACATCCCAGTTCCTACT
>CM059812.1:14425618-14603118 GCA_030435695.1 Brachymystax lenok tsinlingensis
GAGCTGCATTATATGATCCAATATAGCCGCACACATGGTGATGTTGGCACCACGTTGTCCAGGTGCTTGGATGGTTGCCCGCTGGCCAATGAAATTCCGACCACTCCTCCTTGTCTTGGCCAAGTTGAAGCCTGCCTCATCCAAAAAGAGGAATTTGTTCCATCACCCTCTACAATGTTGAGAGTAGCCTAATGTTCAGTGCATGCTGAAGACTTACCGGCTCTCATTGCGGAAGGTTCTGATGATTGAGGCCACGGTTGATCTTCTGAGGTTTGGTTGAATCATTGTAGCTGCCTCAGTCATTGTCATGCCAAGATTTACGACAAGGTCTACACCTATTGCTCGGATTTCATTGGACACTCTTTGCTGTTGCTGCCTTTGTCTCGGTCCATGGCCTTGTCCTCTACCACGCCCCCATCCCCCACCCCACCCCACCCCACGACCACCTCTCAAAAGGGGTGCTTGGGTACTTGTCCCACCACGTTTTCCTCGTCTTCCTCCTCTCACTGATTGACCTTTATTGTGACATGGATCACCTGCCGGCTCCATGTTATCACTATGTTGTTGTAGGTGGATACCACTCATTTCACTTTACACTCTTAACCACAATGTGAAATCAATCATCACTAACGAGTTTCAGTATTGGAAAAGCAATCACAAGGGCCTGCATACATACACTCACCGGCCACTTTAGTAGGTACACCTGCGTGTTAACGCAAATAGCCTGCTCCTTCTAACGGCAAATTTTGTAACTGCCTGCAACTCAATATATAGAGTATATAGAGTAGAGAGCTTTAGTTGTTGTTCGGCCAAACATTAGAACGGGCATAGGTGTACCTAATAAAGTGGCAGAGTGTACAGTAATGTGTACAGTGATGTCAAATCTGAATGTACAGTAATGAGTGTACAGTAATGTCAAATCTGAAAACATGGTCTGGAAAAGTGGTACATGGGACCATAGAAACAGTGTTTGATAAAGAATGATGATCTATTACATCCATAGATAATGTAGTCCACTTGATTCATGTTCCACGGTAATTGGGGTCAATGGATCTCGTTATCCTGAACCTTTCATAAAATATTGTTCGTCAGTTTCCATAAAACTATGCATTAAGAGTAATGCAACAGTTATTTATCATTTTGATCAGTTGTATCAATTGATAGTTAGATCATTGTAATGAAATGAATAGACAGTCATCTCAGATGTAATGTGTGAATTGCATTTTGAAATGGTAATACTTTGATGTTAAGTTGCGTCATTTTGAACAATATACAGTAGCAGCAGCTGCAATAGGAGGGTTCAATGCAGACTTGTTTTCTTTCAAATACATTGAATGAATCAATTCCAGCCTCGTACCTGAGGTTGAGTAGAAATGTAATTACATACAGTGACCAATAGAGACCACCAGAGGCCCAGAATATGGCGATGTGAGATGAGAACTCACCACACATAGTCCGTGATTGCATGGGCCCAAGACCCTCAGTCCATTGTGTGTGTGTGTGTGTGTCTGATGGAGGTGTGTGTTTGTGTGTGTGTCTGACAGAGGTTTGTGTGTGCGTGTGTTCAGTGGTGTTTGAGTAAAGCATTCTGGGCATAGATGAAGAGAGCCTAAGGAGTGGGTAGTGTGGGGAAGGGGGAGCTACCGGAGATCATTGTTAGAGAAGGAGGAGTTGGCGCTGAGAGAGAGAAACATATTTTAGACACTACTTGTTAACACACAGGCCTATATCGCCCCTTACCACGACATCTTATCGTGTAGAATTATCTTAGTTTAGTGTGAACGCTGTATGTGCAACCTTTCAGTTGTGTGTGTCAGAGGGAGGGAGAGTAAAGGAGAGAGAATGTGTGTGACTGGTCTGGTAAGCATGAGTTGGCCGGTATAATTGTATTCTCTCCTCCCTGGCATAGGCGACGTTCTGCGTTTCATATGAGGAGACTGAGCGTTTAGACCAAGCTGGCACAAGACGTCTGACACACACACACACACACACACACACACACACACACACACACACACACACACATATACACACAAACAACAATTGTGTGCTTTATAAGGTGCCCACTGATGTCATGGCAACCCCCATATCCTCAGAAAGAGGGAAGATGTTGTGTGCCAAATAAATGCCATGGTTACTTTTTTAAGAAACCACGTTGCCCAGAAACCCTTTGAAGCTTATTAAGTGAAACCAGTGGGGAGAGAGAAATGGAGAGAAGGAGAAAGAGAAGGAAAGGGAGAGGGGGAAGGAAAGAGAGGGTTGAGAGAAGGAGAAAGGGAGAAAGAGAAGCAGAGAAAGAAGTAGGGAAGGAGTGACGGGGTGAGGAGGGAGAAGGGGAGAAAGAAAGTGTGAGGTGGAGATTGAGAGAAGGAGAAAGGCAGAGAGAGAAGGAGGAGAAGTGGGAGTGTATCCGGTTTCTGGGCCAAAGTGTGTCTTTGTTTTAAGGAAAGGACACTGTGAACCTGCCTAGAGCAGCAGGGAGGGGCAGCTAGGCTAGTAGGCATGCTAACACTGTGAACCTGCCTAGAGCAGCAGAGAAGGATGCTCAACTACCTTATACACAAGATGCTCTTGTGTATAAGGTAGTTGTTGTGAAATTGTTCCCGTCAGGAAGTCCAAGACCCAGTTGCACAGGGCTGGGTCGAGACCTGGGGTCTCGAGCTTAATGTCGAGTTTGGACGGTACTATGGTAGTTAAATGCTGAGATGTAGTCGATGAACAGCATGTAAGAATGCTGTTCATCGACTACAGCTCAGCATTTAACACCATAGTACCCTCCAAACTCGTCATTAAGCTCGAGACACTAGGCCGCGACCCAGCCCTGTGCAACTGGGTCCTGGACTTCCTGACGGGCCGGCCCCAGGTGGTGAGGGTAGGAAACAACATCTCCACCCCGCTGATCCTCAACACTGGGGCCCCACAAGGGTACATTCTCAGCCCTCTCCTGTACTCCCTGTTCACCCATGACTGCCTGGCCAAGCACGCCTCCAACTCAATCATCAAGTTTGCCGACGACACTACAGTGGTAGGCTTGACTACCAACAACGATGAGACGGCCTACAGGGAGGAGGTGAGGGCCCTCGGAAAATAACCTCTCACTCAACGTCAACAAAACTAAGGAGATGATCGTGGACTTCAGGAAACAGCAGAGGGAGCACCCCCCTATCCACATTGATGGGACAGTAGTGGAGAAGGTGGAAAGTTTTAAGTTCCTCGGCGTACACATCACGGACAAACTGAAATGGTCCACCCACACAGACAGCGTGGTGAAGAAGGTGCAACAGCGCCTCTTCAATCTCAGGAGGCTGAAGAAATTTGGCTTGTCACAAAAACACTCACAAACTTCTACAGATGCACAATCGAGAGCATCCTGTCGGGCTGTATCACCGCCTGGTACAGCAACTGCTCCGCCCACAACCGTAAGGCTCTCCAGAGGGTAGTGAGGACTGCACAACGCATCACCGGGGGTAAACTACCTGCCCTCCAGGACACCTACACCACCCGATGTCACAGGAAGGCCAAAAAGATCATCAAGGACAACAACCACCCGAGCCACTGCCTGTTCACCCCGCTATCATCCAGAAGGCGAGGTCAGTACAGGTGCATCAAAGCTGGGACCGAGAGACTGAAAAACAGCTTCTATCTCAAGGCCATCAGACTGTTAAACAGCCATCACTAACATTCAGTGGCTGCTGCCAACATACTGACTTAAATCTCTAGCCACTTTAAACTTTAAATAATAGAAAATTGGATGTAACAAATGTATCACTAGCCACTTTAAACAATTTTGTATATAATGTTTACATATCCGACATTACTCTATACCATCTACTGAATCTTGCCTATGCCGTTCGGCCATCGACTCAAATCTCTCAAATCTCAAATCTCTAATAATTAAAAAGTGGATGTAATAAATGTATCACTAGCCACTTTAAACGATGCCATTTATATAATGTTTACATATCCTACATTACTCATCTCATATGTACTGTATATACTGTACTCTATACCATCTACTGCATCTTGCCTATGCCGGTCAGCCATCGCTCATCCATATATTTATATGTACATACTCGTATTCATTCCTTTACTCTTGTGTGTATAAGGTAGTTGTTGTGAAATTGTTAGATTACTTGTTAGATACTACTGCATGGTCGGAACTAGAAGCACAAGCATTTCACTACACTCGCATTAACATCTGCTAACCATGTGTATGTGACAAATACATTTGATTTGATTTGGCTAGTTAGCGTATTAACACTGTGAACCTGCCTACAGCAACAGGGAGGGGCAGCTAGGCTAGTTAGCATACTAACGCTAACGCCAATCAGCTTCTCACTGATTATGCCAGTATTTGTTAGCACTTAACTACATATACAGTATATATATATTTTTAATATATTCTTTTTTTATGTCATTTTTATTAACCTTTTGGGCTTTTACAGAGTAAGAAAAATACACTAAATATATCATAGAAGAAAACAAGGGTAAAAACACTAGACACAGGAGAATGAAGAGCACAATTTACAGACAGACAGACAAGACAACAATAAAAAAGAAATTCAAATACCATTAATCGGTATACAGATCATAGACCCACAATAAGCATCAGACTACACAATCACAGAGGTCAAGTATGAGTACAAACCGCCTACATAAAGGAGATTCGTCCTCAAGCAGCTGAATCACCCAGGCCAGCCAGGCCCGGCCTGACAGTCCTGAAATGAACACTTGGGCTTTGTTTTGACGGAGTTGGTTCAAGAAGGGGTCCCACATCTTAAGCAATTGATAAGGCTTATTTTCCAATGCTGTAGAGAAAGCCTAATTGGGAGGTAAATCAATGACCCTTTGTTCCCATTGACTTCTTGAGGAAGCCTTATCAGATATCCACAGCAGAGGAATACGTATTTGTGCACAATGTAATACAATGTGTAAAATGTGCGTAAGGAAATCTAAGAGGCAGCTCCTCTCTAGTGTCCGGTCTACAAAACGTTGCACCCAGCTGGAGAGAGCGTTGAAATCGCTATCTATCTCCCGTAGAACCTCCGACCAGATTGTTTTGATGTAACAACAATCCCAGAAACAATGAATAAGGGAACCTTCTGTACCCTGACACTTACTGTCAAGACGAGACAAATGAGGTTTCATTCAAAGGGGTCAGGATGAGAAACAATGATTGTGCCCTTCTAACTTTAGAACCTGTCCCCAGATAGAGAGATGTCCTTCACCATATAATGAATTGTCTTTAGTCTATTTGCCCGTCTTTGTCTGGGATATGTATCAAAGTTTACAGAGTGGGATTGTCCCAGTGGTAGCTGATTCACCATTAAGCCAAGAGGCACTTGGGTTTTCAATACTCTCACTAAATCTCAGTTGAGATGCCAGTTGATAACATTTAAGAGAAGGGGCTGCTAGACCAGCTAACCTGGTAGGTAGAGTGAGAAAGCTGTACCTCAGCCTAGGTCTTTTCCTTGGCCAGAAGAAACATATGTTATCACGGTCTAACTGGGTGAAGGTTTTTCTGGGAAGTAAAATTGGGACCATTTGAAAACAGTATAGCAGGCGAGGGAGAATATTCATTTTGACAAGGTGAATACGGCCTAACCACGACAGAGGCAGGCAACACCACCTATCAAGATCATTTTGATAAGGTGAATACGGCCAAACTACGACAGAAGAAGGCAACACCACCTATCAAGATCATTTTGAATAGAGAGAAGGAGTGGGGTAATCTATACATGTATTTTAGCACAGGAGAGATTTTAATAGTCAAGTAAGTAAAAGCAGAGGGAGGCCATTGGAAAGGCTGGGAGATTGTTGAATTGACAGCCTGGGAGTCACCACGTGCCATAGCCTCAGACTTGGAGAAATTCACTTTATACCTAGAGGAAGCTCCTAAAGAGGTAATAAGGTCTACAAGTTTTGGAATAGAATTTCTACACGAGCCCAAATACAGCGAAACATCATCCGCATATGGAGAAATGTTATTGCCTTTGGTCCCCAATCGGATCCCACCTATAGCATCCTCCAGCCTTATTGCCACAGCTAATAACAGCACGGTCATTGGACAATCCCTACCTGGTTCCACGTCCTAGTGTGATATCTGATCCCTTTGGCGAGAACAGCAGCAGTAGGACAGGTGTCAAATATCCCTATCCATTTGATGAACTCATCTCCTAGTGTCATAAGCAGATAGGTACACTCGACCCTGTTAAAGGCCTTCTCTGCATCAAGAGAGATCACCAAGGCCTCTGGGCTATATAGATTTGCATGTTGAATAATGTGTAGAAGTTTCCTTATATTATGGTACGAGTATCTGCCCTTGACAAGCACCGTCTGGTCGATGTTGATGAGTGAAGGGAGCACCGCTTCTAGTCTAATGGCCAAGGTTTTGGCCAACAGCCGTACATCTAAATTCTGGATAAAAAGTGGCCTGAATGAAAATGCAATCATCAGCTGCTTTGCCCTTCTTTAGAAGGTTATGATATGGGAGGAAGGTTAGCGCTAGGACATAGACAAACACACTCCATCCATACTGAACATTCAACACCTAGGCGCATACGCTAATTTCTCACATAGATGCACAAGCTTAAATTCTGGTTACAGACCAGTTAACTAGGCCTGAGACCCCTAGACTTAGCGAGCGCGACAATATTAGCAGGATAGATATTGGTTTCGTCAAACAAGAATCAAAGAGATATTCACCTCCATCACCAGTATCAAAAAGAGGACTGTTAACTACAGATTTATCCTCAACTGTAACTCTCATGCTGTAGTGTTATGAAGCTACTTTAAGCAGCAATCAGCAGTAGGAACAATAACAAAGCATGCTCCAGGTTCTGTAAAAAGCTGAGGCATGGTACTGGAGCAATGTAACCACTCTCAAATGAACAGATAAAGCTGTGGATGCAAGGACTGACCCTCCAGGATATCAACATGATCGTTTTAACCATGTTTTGAGGCTATATAGTGTTTGTTTACCATTGGCATTGTTTGCAAACATTGAAGTAAAACACGCTTATATTCTGGGTTCTGATGGGGTACGACAGTTGAGCTCATGAGGCATTTATACGTTATGTTCTTCAAAAGATCTATCGGTACGTGTAATTAAGTCCCAAAATGGATGTAGCAACTGCTGGTTGCCTATTTTAAAGTTGGCTTTGGCTTCGTAGCTTAGCTTTAACGCATGTCAACATCACACCAGTCAGCACCCACTCAGCTCCCCATTGTAGCCTCCTAACATGTTAACATGAACAGACTGGCTTGAAAAAAGGTGTGTGTTTAGGAACTTTGTTCAAAATCTGTGCTCTTTGAGTGCGAGTCTGTGTGAAAAAATCCGTCTGTCTGTGTGATAGCCAGCCTGTGTGTGTGTGCGTGTTTCATCTGTAATTAAATCAGTCAATTTCTCCTCCCTGGGTTAGCGAGGCGCCAGTGGATCTGCCCAGGGAGACACACACACACACACACAGCGAGACAGTCAGGCTCTGCCAGTTTCATTAGAGGTGATGGATGACCTCATAAGAAATTGGCCTTGTCGTAGACACTGCAGTTACACTTACCTACACTTCAAAGAGAAACACAAACTTCTGACAAGTGTGTGTGTGTTTGATAGAAAAAGACAGTGAAATAATGCATGTGTGTGTGTGTGTGTGTGTCTGTGTGTCTGTCTCTCTCGCTCTGTCTATGAATACAACTATGCATACATTTAATTGCATGTGCAAGCATCTGCGTGTTGTGTGAGTGGTGTGTATCTCTGTGCTTCAGTGCAGTGGGGGGATGGTATTAGAGTGTGTTCCCACTGTGTACTGACTCTACCAGAGGCAGCATGGGCACTTAGTTAGTGGTTTTGGTGGACATTTCCATATTGCCCAGGGTCATATGGGCACCGTGCCCACTTCTGACGCTGTGTGTGCGTGTGTTTGTGTGTGTGTGTGCGCGTGCTGTGGATGCCCGCTGAGGCGTGGGGAGATTAAAGCGGGCGCGCAGTGGCACAAAGGGCCTGTCTAGTGCTTTTTAATTCCCTAAATTAGGGCTTGTTGCCAACGCAGTGCCAACCGAGGCTGATAGGAGGGCTCCTGGTAGGGCTAACACTCCATAGCTGACTGGTACTACTAGAACTAACTACTAACTAGATAGTAGGGCTAACACTCCATAGCTGACTGGCACTACTAGAACTAACTACTAACTAGATAGGAGGGCTAACACTCCATAGCTGACTGGTACTACTAGAACTAACTACTGCTCACTGACAGACAGCAGGACATACAGTTGAAGTCGGAGGTTTACATACACCTTAGCCAAATACATTTAAACTCAGTTTTTCAAAACTCCTGACATTTAATCCTAGTAAGAATTCCCTGTTTAGGTCAGTTAGGATCACCACTTTATTTTAAGAATGTGAAATGTCATAATAATAGTAGAGAGAATGATTTATTTCAGCTTTTATTTCTTTCATCACATTCCCAGTGAGTCAGAAGTTTACATACACTCAATTAATATTTGGTAGCATTGCCTTTAAATTGTTTAACTTGGGTCAAACGTTTCGGGTAGCCTTCCACAAGCTTCCCACAATAAGTTGAGTGAATTTTGGCCCATTCCAGAGCTGGTGTAACTGAGTCAGGTTTGTAGGCCTCCTTGCTCGCACACGCTTTTTCAGTTCTGCCCACAAATCTTCTATGGGATTGAGGTCAGGGCTTTGTGATGGCCACTCCAATACCTTGACTTTGTTGTCCTTAAGCCATTTTGCCACAACTTTGGAAGTATGCTTGGGGTCATTGTCCATTTGGAAGGCCCATTTGCAACCAAGCTTTAACTTCCTGGCTGATGTCTTGAGATGTTGCTTCAATATATCCACATCATTTTAATTCCTCATGATGCCATCTATTTTGTGAAGTGCACCAGTCCCTCCTGCAGCAAAGCACCCCCACAACATGATGCTGCCACTCCCGTGCTTCATGGTTGGGATGGTGTTCTTCGGCTTGCAAGCCCCCCTCTTTCCCTCCAAACATAACGATGGTCATTATGGCCAAACAGTTCTATTTTTGTTTCATCAGACCAGAGGACATTTCTCCATGTGCAGTTACAAGCCGTAGTCTGGCTTTTTTATGGCGGTTTTGGAGCAGTGGCTTCTTCCTTGCTGAGGCCTTTCAGGTTATGTCAATATAGGACTCGTTTTACTGTGGATACAGATACTTTTGTACCTGTTTCCTCCAGCATCTTCACAAGGTCCTTTGCTGTTGTTCTGGGATTGATTTACACTTTTTTGAACCAAAGTACGTTCATCTCTAGGAGACAGAACGCGTCTCCTTCCTGAGCGGTATGACGGCTGCGTGGTCCCATGGTGTTTATACTTGCGTACTATTGTTTGTACAGATGACCGTGGTACCTTCAGGCATTTGGAAATTGCGGACTTGTGGAGGTCTACAATTTTCTTTCTGAGGTCTTGGCTGATTTCTTTTGATTTTCCCATGATGTCAAGCAAAGAGGCACTGAGTTTGAAGGTAGGCCTTGATATACATCCACAGGTACACCTCCAATTGACTCAAATGATGTCAAGTCGCCTATCAGAAGCTTCTAAAGCCATGACATAATTTTCTGGAACTTTCCAAGCTGTTTAAAGGCACAGTCAACTTAGTGTATGTAAACTTCTGACCCACTGGAACTGTGATACAGTGAATTATAAGTGAAATAGTCTGTCTGTAAACAATTGTTGGGAAAATGACTTGTGTCATGCACGAAGTAGATGTCCTAACCAACTTGCCAAAACTATAGTTTGTTAACATGAAATTTGTGGAGACGTTGAAAAAGGAGTTTTAATGACTTCAACCTAAGTGTATGTAAACTTCCGACTTCAACTGTACATACACACAGAGAGAGAGAGAGGCCCACTCACTCACTTGAATTAATTTGACTGTAGATGTTGTATATAGTATACAGCCTTAGCTAATTTCAGCAAGCGCACGTGCCACCCTTATTGACAATCTTGGTGTCATCACCATCTTCCCCCCCCTAATACTAATGTGGCTCTTCAACTGTTTCAGAACAGTTCAGCACCATCCTCTGTGTCCTGGCAGAATGATGTCACAAAGAATGCCCAGTGGAATGAGTGTCAACTGTATCTGCATACGTATACCCCGAGGGTGTGTGGACACTGGTGTGTGTGTGTGTGTTTGCGCGTGCGTGACTGCTTGTCACTGTGTATACATGCAGTGCCTTCAGAAAGTATTCGTACCCCTTGACTTATTCCACATTTTGTTGTTACAGCCTGAATTCAAAAATGGATTCAATGTATATTTTCTCTCACCCATCTACACACAATATCCCATAAAGACAAAGTGAAAACATGTTTTTAGAAATATGGTTATTATCCTGCTGAAAGGTGAATTTGTCTCCCAGTGTCTGTTGGAAAGCAGACTGAACCAGCTTTTCCTCTAGGACTTTGCCTGTATTTTGCTCTATTTTGTTTCTTTTTATACAAAAAAACTCCCTTGTCCTTGCCGATGACAAGCATACCCATAACATGATGCAGCCACCACCATGCTTGAAAATATGAAGAGTGGTTCTCAGTGATGTGTTGTGTTGGATTTTCCCCAAACATAAGGCTTTGTATCCAGGACATAAAGCCACATTTTTTGCAGTTTTACTTTAGTGCCTTATTGTAAACAGGATGTATGTTTTGGAATATATTTATTCTGTACAGGCTTTCTTCTTTTCACTGTCATTTAGGTTAGTATTGTGGAGTAACTACAATGTTGTTGATCCATCCTCAGTTTTTTCCTATCACAGCCATTAAACTCTGTAACTGTTTTAAAGTCACCATTGGCCTAGTGGTGAAATCCCTGAGCGGTTTCCTTCTTCTCCGGCAACTAAGTTAGGAAGGACACCTGTATCTTTATAGTGAATGGGTGTATGGATACACCATCTAAAGTGTAATTAATAACTTCACCACGCTCAAAGAGATATTCATTGTCTGCTTATTATTATTCTTTATCTACCAATAAGTGCCCGTCTTTACGTGGCATTGGGAAACCTCCCTGGTCTTTGTGGTTGAATCTTTGTTTGAAATTCACTGCTCGACTGAGGGACCGTAAAGATAATTGTATGTGTGGGGCACAGAGACGAGGTAGTCATTCAAAAATCCTGTTCAACACTAGTATTGAGTCCATGCAGCTTATTATGTGAAGGGTTGAATAGTTGACCTTTCGGTTTTTATGTGTGGGGCACAGAGACGAGGTAGTCATTCAAAAATCCTGTTCAACACTAGTATTGAGTCCATGCAGCTTATTATGTGAAGGGTTGAATAGTTGACCTTTCGGTTTTAATTTTTTTATTCATTTGTTTGTTACAATTTTTTTAAACATAATTCCACATAATTGGCATTATGGCGTATTGTGTGTAGGCCAGTGACACCAAAATCTCAATTGAATCCATTTTAAATGCAGGCTGTAACACAACAAAATGTGGAAAAAGTCAAGGGGTGTGAATACTTTCTGAATGCACTGTATGTGCCTGAATGTGTTAGCGTGTTTGTCTCCAATCTCTCCATGCCCGCGGGGTATTGGCACCCGGCTGAAAGGCCAGTGTGTGGACACAGGGCTGTGTGTATGTCAGGTCTCCAAGGCCCCTCCCTCTCTCTCTGTGTAATCCAAATCCACTTTCAAAGGTGCTGCTCTGGCATTAATACACCATGTGACGCCATTGCCAAAGTCATTGGACTTGCAATATATTTAAACCACTGTATTCAAATGATTCATGTGCTCTATATTGATAAGCAACTAACTTATTTGTGCAAAGTACATTACAAATTCTTTAGCAAGCGCAGTGATACCCTACAGCAGTTGTAATACTAACATAAATGGTAGCAATAACTTACTTTCATGGATGATTGTGTGTGTGTGTTACGTGTTTAGCACGTGTGATGTGAAGAACATTGGTGCAGTGACATTAGGATATCAGGGCCTTCCTCAGTAGAGCAAAATATTTTTTAAAAAAAAAATTTACCAGGCAAGTCAGTTAAGAACAAATTCTTATTTTCAATGACGGCCTAGGAACAGTGGGTTAACTGCCTGTGCGGCCCCTATTGATGTATGGAATGTTATGCTTCAGTGTATAAATTGTGTATTTGTATTTGAAATGTATGTAGTTCTGTCCTTGAGTTGATACCTGTATGTACTGGTATGTGTGTGAATGGTATGGATGGGAATTACCAGGAACCTCACGATACGATATTATCATCAGACTTTGGTGCCGATACGATTGTCACAATTCTATGTGGATTGCGATTCGATATTGTGATTTTTATTGCGATTCGATGTTCCAAACATACTGCTCACTGTATGTCTGCTGCGGAGGGACAAGAGAGAGACATTAAAACAGCAGTTTTGATCAGTCATGGAAACAAAGGGCTGAAAACATGTGTGTCCCTATTTAAAAAGAAGATGGAGAACAAGCTATGAAGGAACAATACTGCGTTTTGGTGCAGGTACAGCCAAAGAGTCCAAAAATAATATTGCGATATTGTCGAAATGATCCGATTAATCGTCAAAAAATAACGTCCCGATATGTAACTGTATGGATTTTCCCCCTCATCACTAGTGACTGGAGGACACTGCTGAGTGTGGATGTGGTGTAGAGGAATTGAGGTGGAAATGTGAGACAAGCTGCTAAGGTGGAAACCATTAAGTAGAAAGTTTAAAGGGAGGAAACTCCACCCGATTCAAGGTTGCTGCGTTCACATCTGTTAACTCTGATCACGGTGGCTGAGGTGAAAGCCTCAGTGGGAGCCAAGGACCTTAAGTGGAACCCTCATCTGATTCTGGTTCCGTTTATATTAGCAGTAGCGTAACAACTCCATCTGATTCTGGTTCCGTTTATATTAGCAGGAGCGTAACAACTCCATCTGATTCTGGTTCCGTTTATATTAGCAGTAGCGTAACAACTCCATCTGATTCTGGTTCTGTTTATATTAGCAGGAGCGTAACAACTCCATCTGATTCTGGTTCCGTTTATATTAGCAAGAGCGTAACAACTCCATCTGATTCTGGTTCAGTTTATATTAGCAGTAGCGTAACAACTCCATCTGATTCTGGTTCAGTTTATATTAGCAGTAGCGTAACAACTCCATCTGATTCTGGTTCTGTTTATATTAGCAGGAGCGTAACAACTCCATCTGATTCTGGTTCCGTTTATATTAGCAGGAGCGTAACAACTCCATCTGATTCTGGTTCTGTTTATATTAGCAGGAGCGTAACAACTCCATCTGATTCTGGTTCCGTTTATATTAGCAGTAGCGTAACAACTCCATCTGATTCTGGTTCCGTTTATATTAGCAGGAGCGTAACAAAATTGTATGAGCAGGTCCAAAGCCTAGCACAATACCTCAGATAACCCTTTATGGGTGGTAGACTGCAACCCATTACACTATACCTAAGCTAACCCTTTATGGGTGGTAGACTGCAACCCATTACACTATACCTAAGCTAACCCTTTATGGGTGGTAGACTGCAACCCATTACACTATACCTAAGCTAACCCTTTATGGGTGGTAGACTGCAACCCATTACACTATACCTAAGCTAACCCTTTATAGGTGGTAGATTGCAACCCATTACACTATACCTAAGCTAACCCTTTATGGGTGGTAGACTGCAACCCATTACACTATACCTAAGCTAACCCTTTATGGGTGGTAGATTGCAACCCATTACACTATACCTAAGCTAACCCTTTATGGGTGGTAGACTGCAACCCATTACACTATACCTAAGCTAACCCTTTATGGGTGGTAGACTGCAACCCATTACACTATACCTAAGCTAACCCTTTATAGGCGGAAGACTGTAACACGTTACTCAGCTAACCCGTTAAGGCCGATAGACTGTAACAAGGATCAAGATTCAAGGCCTGGTTATTTCATGAATGTTGCAGAATTCCATAGCGGGTGGTATCTGTAACAAAAGGCCTACAAATGTAGGAGATTACATGTTACCCCAGGAAACCCATTGCGGTGGTAACTGTAAAAAGTCTATACTTTACCCCAGGGTACCCATTACAGGTGGTAACTATAGAAACAAGGTAGCTTTATTCACATCAGGGGAATTTAGTCAAAAGTGTCACCCTATTTGCAACGCACCTCCTTGTTATTGCATTTTAGTTTCTGTGTGTTACACTGGCATTCAGTAGCATTATGAATCACATGATTATGAAGGCATAAATGCATGAAAGCATGCATATTTTTATTTTAAATGCATGTAGTTCTGTCTTTGAGCTGTTCTTGTCTATTAATGTTCTGTATTATGTCATGTTTCATGTTTTGTGTGGACCCCAGAAGAGTAGCTGCTGCTTTCGCAACAGCTAATGGGGATCCTAATACAATATTAATGTTGGTGTGTGTGTGTGTGTGTCCACACGGATGCCCGTCCGCCTGTTCTAATCCCAGTCTCTCTCAGCATCTGGAGCATTGACACAGTTTAAAGGCCTGGCGATGCCCACATAGTGCTGGCCCATTGCGCACACACTCACACACGGCCTATCTGGGGCACCAGAAGGCCCGGGAACCGCCAAGGCAGAGGCTGCCCACGTTGGCACCGCCACTGGGGGGGGGCACTGCTGGCGCTCGGGGGAGAGAGGGAAATGGCAAGGGTGTGTGTGTGTGTGTGGTGGGGCTGAGGGAGTGAGGAAAGGAGAGGGGGAGGAGGGGGCACCTGGCATGGGATAATCACCCTGGGAATGGTCCCATGCCCTCTGTAGATATCAGGGAGGGAGGGATGGGGGATGTTGGGGTGTTAGAAAGAGGGATGAAGAGAGAGGGGGAGATATAGAGATAGAGCGGGGGTGGGGTGTGGGGAGATGAGAGAAAGAGAATGGATGGGTTGTTAGTGTATGTATTGAGAGAACTCTTAACACTTCACATGGAACTGGGAGTATGGATGGTTTTATCATGCTAATGCACTGCTCTGCTCTTAAAGGACAGGTGCTACTTTTCACCCATGACAAGCTGGCATGGGATGCTTGTGATGCCCTCTCTCTCCCTCTTTCTCCCAGTCTCTCTCGCTCTCTCTCTTTCCCTGTCTCTCGCTCACTTTTTCCCTGTCTCTCTTCCTTCCTCCCTCTCTCTCCCTCTTTCTCCCCGTCTCTCTTTCTCCCTGTCTCTCTCTCTCTTTCTCCCTGTCCCTCTCTCTCTCTCTTTCTCGCTCTCTCTGTTTCAATGTCTCTATCACTCTACCTTTTACCCACAGCTGGCCTCGGATGCTTATGGCACAACCTCCCCTCCCTCTCTTTCCATCTCTCTACTTTTCACCATACAGGCTGGAATTGGGTGATTATACCCCTCTCTTTCCCTTATCTCTCCTTCAGTCCAGGCCTCAGGTTGCATCAGGGTCGTCTCCCTCTCTCCAGTGTCCTGGCCCACTGATGGCCTATCTCTCCCTGCCCTGGCCCCAACTGATGCCACCCCACGCCTGCCTCTTTCCTTCGCCTGAACTCTCTCTCTCTGTAGTGGGCACAGATGCCCATGTTGGCCTGCAACAGCTGTCTCACCATGTGGCACTACCAAGTGTTGCCACCCAATGGTGGGGGAGAAAGGGTGGTGGGGGAGAGGGTGGGGGGTCTGAGTTGGGATGTGAAGGGCCGAGTTCATGAATATTAATGTTGTGATCACAGCCGAGTTCTGCCCAGGCAGGATCAAAAATCTAGGCAGATTCCTGCCTGTCTCTGTCTTTTTCTCCCTCCATCTTTATTTATCTTTCTTCATTGTTCTAATGTTCTCTGTCTTTCTAGCTCTTTTGCACTCTTCTTCTCTCTCCCTTCTCTCTCCCCCTCTCCTTCTCTCGCTCTCGCTCTCCCTATCTATCCCCCTCTTTCGCTCTCGCTCGCTCTCCCAGTAGAGTCAGTAAAGGTGATGGCCAGTGCCCATGTCTCCCCTGGTCACAGACAGGAAGCCCCTGGAAACAGAGAGAGGGAGGGAAACGTCAGTCAAACGCCTGGTTCTCATTGGTCGAAGAGTTCAAAATACAAAAACCGTAACCAATAAGAAGACAAGCAGTCATCTAAGGAGCGGGACACAGAGACAGAGTAGTTTAATCCAAAATATTTTCATCCAAAAAGCTATACACGAGAAGTGCCGAAAACAGACTAGAGGCAACAAAATGGTGGCCATCGAGTGACGGGTGGCGTCCATTTTGGGGCGAGATAATTTCAGTTTCCAAACAGCTAAATAAGTGGCATCATAAATTATTATTATTTTACTTTTTTTTTAACATGACTAAATCTACCAGGTGGTCGCTAATTCTAGCTACACATTGATAGTGGATGGGGTGAGTTAGCTACCACCACACAATGTAAAGCATTATAATCTTGGTCACAGCTGACTGTATGCAATATTCAGAGACACACTTGTCTGGTTACACAAGACTAAGCACTGTGACAGCCTATGGCTTTACACAGTACAGACACGCATTCTGTCATAATGGAAAACAGATTGGAAGGAAAACTAATCAAAAGTGAGTGGTGTGATGATGGCGTCACAGTTATATAGCTATAGGGCATCGGGAGAAGAGAGGGGCTGTCAGGATGAAAAGAACACACACACACACACACACACTGGCCAAAACAGCAGGGGTAAAAGCTAAAGGGACCGCGAGAAGGATGGAGAGATGGAGGAGAGAAAGAGAGAGAGAAAGCGAGGGATGGGGCAGCAGATCAGAGAGTGTCTCTAGTGTCTCGCTCTCCCTTTAAAGAAGAGCCAGGAAAACAGATTAGGAGTCCACTCTTTTTCTCCTGGGGGAGCAGAGCACCCCTCGAACACACACACACACACACCACACAGACAGACACACACTCTTTTATACACACACACTGTAGACCCTCCACTGGACCGGTCCTCTTTACAAACAACAACTGTGTTGGCTAATAGTAGCTGATGCTAACTCTAACTGACCCGGCCCACTGCTTGGTTAATTAGCTTGTTTTCTCACGGCTGAACCTAAGACGGTTCGTGTGTTCCATCTCCTCCTTTGACCAACATGTGGACTTAGAGGTGTAATTACTGGTTTCTCTGCCCTGTGTCGCGTTTGCAAACAGTTTATGGCTGTTTAATGGGAGGGAGTATTTACTTAGAAAGCCTACTGAGGTACACACTGCCGCTGTCGATGGCTCGGTTGCGCCATTTCATCTTGTGGTTGTATTTTGGTGTATGAATGTTTTTAAATGAAATAAAATTGTGTTTGTCACATGCGCCGAATACAACAGGTGTAGACCTTGCAGTGAAATGCTTACTTACAAGCCCTTAACCAACAATGCAGTTCAAGAAATAGTTAATAAAATATTTACTAAATTAACAAAAGTTTTAAAAAATCGAATCAATCAAAAAGTAACACAATAAATGAATATAACAATAACGAGTCAATGTGCCGGGGTACAGGTTAGTCGAGGTCATTTGTAAAGTGACTATGCATAGATAATAAACAGCGAGTAGCAGCAGTGGAAAAACAGGGGGTAGATTAATTGTTCAGCAGTCTTATGGCTTGCGGGTAGAAGCTATTAAGGAGCCTTTTGGTCCTAGACTTGGCGCTCCGGTACCGCTTGCTGTGCGGGAGCAGAGAGAACAGTCTATGACTTGGGTGACTGGAGTCTTTGACAATTTTTGGGCCTTCCTCTGACACCGCCTAGTATATAGATCCTGGACGTCAGGAAGCTTGGCCCCAGTGATGTACTGGTGTGTGTGCATGGCTATCGTCTGTCTATCTGTGTGTGTGTGTCTGTGTGTGTCTGTGTGTGTCTGTGTGTGTGCGCCAGCCTGCATCTTCTAGTATCTATTCAGGTTTACAGAGCTGCCCATGGCAGGGGGTGATAAGCACCGGCCCAACCAGACTGCACTAGCCAGGACAGGCCTGTCATTATCAGGGTAGTGTTCCATTTTCAGCTCCTGGTCCTGTAACCAGAAATCTAGTAACCAGGAACTCAACTCACTTTTTGCCTTTGAGTATTAGTTGTGTGTTGGGTTTAGTGGAGTTTCACAGCCACATGGTATTGAGTCTCACAGCGATGTGGACATACTTTATACACTCCAAACATAACTGTGTTAGCCCAGCCAGGTCACCTATGATACAAATCAGTATTCGACGTCCATCCATGTCTGAGGATGTCGGGAGATGATGTGGAATAAGACCATTAGGGGTAACAGTGAGCGCTGTTACCTTCAAGTAGGTTTGGGTTTTGCTAGGGCGTTGTGGACGAGGATGGGTGTAAGCATCTGGTGACAAAGGTTGCATGTTCGAATCCAGCGATAGAAAGCTGTTGAGATTTTTGTTTTAAGCCTATGCCAAACCTTAACCCTTGAGTTAATGCCTAAACTTAACCCTAACCTGAAAAATTCAGAGTTCATGTCTAAACTTTAAACCTTAAACACTTTGAAATTGGACGTTTGGAACAACTTGTAAAGAGACTGTGAGAGCTTGTTGGTCAGCCAGCCAGAGGGCAGCTAGCAGCCCTTGGTTGGCCAGTAGTGCCTCTGTTTCACTTTGTTGTTTTTTTTCTCTCTCTCCTCCGCTTTCTCTCTCCTTCCCCCTTTCTCCCTCCCTCTCTTTTCTGTTACTCTCACTGTCAGGCTATAAAGGGGATGCAGACAGAGAAAAGGAGGAATGGCCAGAAAAGCCGTCCAAACTCCATCCAGCCAGAGAGTGAGATTTGTAATGCTAGACAACACTCAGTCAGTCGCAATGCAATGCTAGAATAAACCCCTCTCCCTCTCTGCCTGCAGACAAACAGGCCCTTGTGTGTTCCAGGGCCTTGCGTACGCCCCAAATGGCACCCAAACCCTGTGTAGTGCACTACTTTTGACCACTGCCCTATGGGGGATAGTGTTCCATTTGGGACGCAGACCTTGTGTGGGATATGGCACTTCTCCCTCCTCACAGCTCTGTTGGCCAGTCCCAAACAGAAGAGGAACACACAGTATAGACCTACTAGGCAGATCAGATTCGGGTTTGGGGGTTTTATGTTGAAGGCTGAACGCTTGTCTTTATCTTGATTTGATTGCTTGAGGGAATTTTGAGATAGGCCTGCTACCATGACTGTGTCTGTATGGATATGTAATGCCAGGGTGAGGATACTGATATGTCGGAGACCTCTTGTCAAGGCCACATTGGCAGTCATCATATCCGTTTGGTCTCCTGTGTGTTTTACGTTTGCTCCTAGTAGTTCGATCGATGTGAAGTTCATGTTAATAATTCACTCTAGATAGAAGATGTCCTGTCTGAAGGCCCAGCTTGAGGGCTGAGTCTCAGTGTGGACACCTGGATGACATTAGTGTGGATCTATATTGTTCAACTGCTCACCTATACTAAATTATATGATGAGCAAAGTGGTGAGACAGTTCCTGATGCAAGGGAACATGTCGTTCCTTAATTAATACATCCACATGGTTTAGGAAAGGTGATAATAAATATGTCTTTGTCAACATTGACACTTGCCCTCTATGCTGCAATAACTTGGCCCGCCTAACATGTTGTGCCTTATTTTTTCATAACTACAGGCCACCTATACCATAACTTGTTCTTCCATAACTCATTTGTCTAATCGATAAAGAGCCAGAAAAGTTGAAAGAGGGTCCCAGCTGAACGTTCCGCTCGGATCGTTCCATATACCGCCGTCACTCGAGCTTCCAGACAGTGAGGTTTTTAAGAACTCTTAGCCCACATAATGGCTGGTCTTAAAACAATGCGGTCGCGAGAGAGGTCGTTATGGGGGCTGCGGTAGCCGCTGTGCACCGCTAACCCTTAATTACCTTTAATTAGTCCAAAGCTTCCTCTAATTGACGAGTAGAGGGCTCGCGTTAGGCTTGCCTTTGCTCTTGCTGTGTGGAGACAATTAGGCCGTATTACGTCGGCACGGCAACAAAAGTTCAACAGTTTTTTTTTAAACTCCCTGGAACATAGTATTATTTCGATATTTTTTAAGAGAATGGTTTGGCACCATGTTGTCTCCATCCACCAAGTGAAAACAAACTATTTGAAACCGTTTTTCCTAGTATTGAAGGCTTACAGTCTAACAGTTTTATTTTCTCTTCTTGGCTAGGGCCTATAGTGTTTGATAAATCAAATCAAGCAAATCCCAATTCGTTTATTTATGACTTTATCCCAACATCTTAAAAACATTATTTCAATGTTCTTCTTATAAACAAATAGTTTTCATCTACCAAGTTTCAAGTAAATACTATTAATCCCATATACATAAAAATAGGGAATGATTACTATAAGACAAAGGTTATGGACCTACAGCTATAGCCACTGAACAGGGGTAAAACTGGAGGGGGCCATGGAGACTTCATATTGCAGGAATAGATTATATTATGCCTAGATTAAAATAGATTCTATTACAATTATTGATTCTATTGTCAAATTATGAAAATACAATTTGGAGGGCAGTTTCATCCCTGCCACACTGAGTTGTGAATATAGGACAGCCAACTTCGCGTGTATGCATGGCATCAACAAGCCTTGGCCACTTTAAAAAAATATTGCAGCATCGGCTATTAATTATGAATCTGTCAGTTGTCATATTTTGGGATTTTTTTTACAACGTTTTTCATTAAAAGTGGTGTGTTTATTTCCATATGTGACAGAGGTTTAGTATTTATTTTCAAATCTATAGGCTATGCGACAAGAGTCCGACTCATTGCAGTGCACAAAGCACTGCAGAATTTACCACCATAATAAGTTCCTATTCTATATGCATTTCTATAGCCCCGATACTGCAGGCATATCCGGTGCTATTGGTCCAAGTTCGTGCATTCATTTATCGTCATAATGATAATTTGTTGATATAGCCCATCATTATTCGTTTTTCTTCGTTCGTTTAGGCTTAATGTGATATACATTCTTGGACAATATTATTTTCAACAAAGTGTTTATCTTTCAGATGGAATATTTAACGAATTGATTGCCATTTCTTTAACTTTAAAATGTTTTTCTTCTGAACAGTTTTATTATACCTATAATTGTGCATATTTGTGGTATTTTTTGTTTATTTACATTTTTACAAAGAATAGAAAAGAATAGGTAAGTGTTAAAAAAAGGACCATAAGAATTAACCATGATAAACACACATGACAAATTGCTTTGGAGGTAAATTCGGTTCCTCAATTCTTAACCTTAAAATATTTGTTGAACAAAAGTCATTTTTCGTTTTTAGATTTGTCATTGTTCTTCTGAAATGTGTAACATTAATCATTTGTTTGCTATATGCAAACTAATGTGAAACCGGTGTCTAGGGGGTTAAATTGAAACTGGTTATGCTAAATTGATATTGTGACCATGAAGAATTATAATTTGTAACGATGGAGTATATAAAATTATTCATTCGTAGATATACTTTACTGTGTCAACGAAGAGACAGCTTTTCAATTAGCACCTGCATGTGAAGTATAATATGAGGTCAGAAATTCTGTAAAGAATGTTAAAAAAGACTGAAATAACTTCTAAAACACCATGTGTCAGTTAACGATGAAAAACCAATGCATTGAAAATGAATTACTAAAATAATCAAATGCCCTTATTGTAGGCTTTGGGAAGTATGCAAATCATTTGTTATAAAATAATACTGTATATGAATTGATAAGGACTTGCCCTAGATAATTAAATGGACAACATATTTTGAAACGAAAATTGTGTATAGTTATTACAAAAACGATGCTGAAATATAGGCTATAGCTGATAGACTAGTGCAATTCACAGTTCAACTTTTCATAGGTCTGATATATAAACAATGAGTCATCTCATCTTCATAACTAAGATCCTATTGTCAATATATCATCCTAGTAGCCTACCCTGCATGCTATTTAGTGATCAAAGTTGTATTTATTAACCTGTATTTATTAGACTACTTAATGTTCAATATTTGTTATCGTGGTAAGATACATTCTATCGGTGAAATGACCTACAACAGACGGCAAAAGAGAAACGATTGGAATTTGGAATCTCTATTCTATTTTGATTCCTTCAGAGACAATATTTATCTAATGCCTGTGAAAATCAATATTACCATGGCAAAATAATGTTGCCAAAGATAGACATATTTGAGACATTTATCACAATGTTTTTGTTTTGTTTGTTAAAATGAGTTAGGAGAAATAACTAGCCTAACTGTGCGAGGATTAGGTTAAACTCTGTTATTCTTTGGCTTCTAGGCTACACTCCTCAACACACTGCAGTCTATTTCTTATATTCAAAAGCATAGCATAAACTTCTAACTTTGAGTGAAATGTTTTGTCGCGTTCTTGACAGACTTTCTCCCCACCACCCTCCCCCCACACCTTTTAACCCTCTCGTGTTAAATGTAATACTCTGAATTAGGTTTAAATAATAACTTAAATCATAATTCAATGAATTAATAATAGATGAGGCCAAATGCGTTGGGAGGTCAATATTCAATAATTCATACGCCGTTATGTTACTCCTGATGTGTTGTGCTGCAGGAATGTCATTGCGAGTCTGATTGAATAGCTACAGATTCTTTAATCTCGAACAAACCAAAAATAAGACCTCAAAGTATTAAGATGTATTTAGCTCATCAAAAACACATACATGTATTGGCCCCCACCATGTTAATGGTTGCGTTTCTTAGGCCTATGCTATATGTGGCATGTCTGGTTGACTAGCTCCAGATTGTAGTCCGGATAGTATCAACCCCAAAATAATAACAAAAGCAGTGCACATATATCTTTAAAAGGGATTATCGTTATTTATCAAAAGTACATAAACAGACGATTTAGCAGGTTTTTAATTTTGTTTTTCGCATGTGTGGAGGCCTATATGTGGTGTGTGTGTGTTTTGTGTCTTCAACCTGCGTAGCAAATGAGCGGCATATCAGTCCTATATAACATTTTGAAAAACTGCACGAAATCCTGAAAAGTATAGCCATGCAGGACAGACAGAGAACAATAAACCATTTATGGGTTAAATTCCATTCCTGAATTCAGTAATGTCACATCAATTGTCCTGCACCTGTTAGCTAAATAAGCTTAGGTGGATGGCCTAAACTTTCCTCAGCTTGTGTCTTGATAGTCAACTTTTTTTCTGTAATACACTCTTAGAAAAAAAGGTTCTGGATCGAACCAAAAAGGGTTATATTGTTGCTTCATATGGCACCCCTAAAGGTTCTATATAGAACCATGTTGTAGGGTTCTTTGATCAGAACCCCAGGGGTTCTTCTTCACTGAGCCAAAATTGGTTCCATATAGGGTTCTATATGGAACCAACTTCGGCTCTAGAACCTTAAGGGGTGCCATATAATGAAGTAAGCATATAACTCTTTTTGGTTCTATCTAGAACCTTTTTTTGGATATTCCAATGTGGGATATTTCTAATTAAATTGCTATTGAATCCATGATCCATACATATTACATATCATTTTCTATAGGCTCTGAACTTGGAGGCGTTTTTATGAGAATATCTGGGAGGCCTCACTGCCTCATCTCACCAAATGTGTGGCACTGCCAAAGGCCGCGCAAGGCCGTGCACACTCTGGTAACTTTAGAAACGTTCGCTGACCCAAATGACCTAGAAATACGTATTTTGTTTTATGTTGGTATAGTGATTAGGTTTCTATCGACTGCAGTTCATGAATATGTCACTATGAAACACAGGGTAAAGTTCCAAGTTGAACTAACTACCTGTCCTGACCAGGACTATTCCACTAGCCTACACCTGACACCTCTATCCCTCACTCATCTCCCTCTTTCTCTCTCCGTTCCTCTGCGGCTGGTAACGGTAGCGCAAGACGGTACAGGCAGCCCGTAATCCCCGCTGCCCGTGATTTAGCCCGAGCCCACATAATGCTCCTAAACCCCCAGCTGCTACCCTGGCCACTTGCTCCCCGCGACAGACTGCGAACAGTTCGCGTTATTAATAATTCAACCAACTCGACGCTTCCATGAGACCACGACCGGCTGATCGCACTGACCGGCCCTGACGCTAATAAGGCTATACAACTGCCCTCGTTTTTATTCCATTTTACAGGGACATTAACCTCCTTTTGTGTCGCTGATATTGGGGAATAAACCGCTATCAGTATTGACTTTGGAACGCGGGCTACGGCTATCGCCTCAGCAGTCAGCCTTTTACACGAGGGTTTTTCGACAGGTCTTTGTTGCTGCTGTTGCTGCGGTGTAGGCATTCGGGTATCTCGGCAATGCAATAACGATTTTGAAGACTTCTCTTTCATCTCGTAGGCTTTGAGGAGGAGGAGGCGTGGGACCAGGGGACTCTCCGACTGTGGATCAAGAGTGAAAGAGGGGGACAAGGGGAAAGCAGAACGAGAAGACAGACAGTGGAGGAAGAGATTGGGGTGTTGGTGTTAGTTTGGACACACATTTTGGGAACGGGAGCAGAGAGCTGTTATTTTGAAGGGGGAGAAAATACATAAACAAAAACTTACTTTCTATATTATCTCCGTCCACGCGGTATTTTGCCTATTTGTGAGACGTTTGTTGGTGGTTCGGCGTCTCTCTCACGTCACTGATTAGTTGCAGAACTTTCTTCCACCGCTCGGCGTTGAAGGCAGCAGGACTTTGACTCAAAACGTCTCCCGAACTTCTTGGGCCGCCGACGAGCGTTGACGATGGATGCAACTTGTGCTAACAAGTGAAAAGAAGAATCCATAATAGCGAGGACTAGTAGGGAGTCTGCTGCTGCGCTGTCCTTCCTTTCTTTTTCTCGCAGAAGAGAAGACTAACTTTTTCAAATACCGTTTTCTGGGCCACAGGCCGACTGGTTTAAAGGACTTGTTTTTGCTTCCGGTAACACCGAAGAAAAAACCGAGTCGCGCTCTCTCGCCCTCTTCACTCCCTCTCGCTCTCTCTCACTTTTTTTGGAAGCAGAATTTTAAAAGTAAAATGGGTCTTTGAGAGAGTTGGCACATCTCCCTGCGCTATAATGGTACGTGCTATGTACATTAATATCATCACTGGAGAAAGCCTTTCAAATGATTACCATATTATTTCCAAGGTTGATATGTAGAATACCTTTCCACTTTAACAATATGTTATACTTATGTTACAATTCATTTAAGAGGGGACTTATTTGATTCACGTCAGTCAAAATCTACATCTCAGTCAAAAGGGGAGTATTTGTTATTGAGTAGACGAAATACCTTAGTGCCTACAGGTGTATTATTGTATCATTTAAGTAATATTATTTTATTTCGTGTGTGTGTGACTGTGTGACACTAAAGGGTCAAAAGTGAAGCACCACAATGCAAGCAAAGCTCACCTGTATCCCTGGTGCTTGCTATAATTGTCTAGACAAGTGGTAACTACTCCGTTTTGTTACTGTGTCTGGCTATCATCATAAACAGCTTATTATCCCACTTTTATTTTCTCACACTTTTTTTATTTAACCACGATTTGTGATTAAATGTAGGCCTGTTATTATTTATATTATAATTTATTATAGTACATGATTTGACATTTATTATAACCTTTACCATATTTAGCCTATAGGACTATTATTTATTATTATCGAAGTCAAAATAAATATGAGGCTGTATAAAAAATAAAAAAAACACTGAGAACAAAATAATCGTCTGAATATGAACCCCATGTGATGACAAAGTGGCGGGAAGCTGGGTCTATTCTGCAGTGGTTAGCCTACATCAAAAAGAATAACCAACGAATGACACATGCGACGACAGCATGTTCTATCGTTCTAAGAGAGCAGTTTGACAGGCCAGAATATGGGACAGTGCGGGTGGTTCTTGTGTGTCGGAGACCAAATGTTCAACCTTGTAGAAGCTTCATTGTCTGGGTTGCATCTCTTTCAAATCAAATCAGTGTGTATTTGTTGTGTATGTATACACAGATTAGCAGATGTTAAAGCAAGTGCAGAGAAATGCTTTTGTTCCTAGCTCCAGCAGTGCAGTAAATGTCTAACAGTACAATAGGCCTACTAATACACAAATAATCCCAATCTCTTTCTCTCTTCCTCCTATTTGCGGAATTGTCTTTTTCCCCTCTAGCCTGTCGGTTGTATTTTCATCAATGGGTCGGCTAATTGAGTTGCGTAGTTGATGACACTTCGTATAGGCTCGCAGAAAGGGAGGGGGAACCGGGAATAGATTTACCCTCAGTATTGGTATGTGTATAGTTAATAGGCCCGTTCAAACCATCCAATGGATATCAGACTTGTTTTTATTGCCAGGAGCATGTGGTTACCTTATCACAAGCTCTAATAATAATATACTAATAATAACTAGAATAATATATGATATGAAATAAAATGTAATAGGAATACTATATTAATAATATAGCCTAAGATTTACAGTACATAACATACATTGTGTGTACGAAACATTAGGAACACCTGCTCTTTCCTTGACAGACTGAGCAGGTGAATCCAGGTGTAAACTAGGATCCCTTATTGATGCCATCTGTTAAATCCAATCAGTGTAGATGAAGGGGAGGTGACAGGTTAAAGAAGGATTTTTAAGCCTTGAGACGATTGAGACATGGATTGTGTGTGTGCCAATCAGAGGGTGAATGGGCAAGACAAAATATTTAAGTGTCTTTGAACGGGTACGGTACTGTATGGTAGCAGGTGCCAGGTGCACCGGTTTGAGTGTGTCAAGAACTGCAACGCTGCTGGGTTTTTCACACTCAACAGTTTCCTGTGTGTATCAAGAATGGTCCACCACCCAAAGGACATCCAGACAATTTGACACAACTGTGGGAAGGATTGGAGTCAACATGGGCCAGCATCCCTGTGGAATGCTTTTGACACCTTGTAGAGTCCATGCCCCAACAAATGGAGGCAGTTCTGAGGGCAAAAGGGGTGGAACTCAATATTAGAAAGGTGTTCCTCTCCTTAACTCTGACTGTTCATAACCGCATTGGATTACCATTGTAATCTCTGTATCATAACTCTTCGTTAATATATGATTTAATATGTACAGGGACAGATGCATTAGTCTTTTGATAGTTCTGTTTAGTTTTGAAATGTATTGTCTGTTTTGTATACACTCAGTGTATATAGAAAGTTCATTATTATTCAAGAGGTCACTAATAATAATATATTTTAAGTCCATAGTTACCATTAATAAAAAAAAATGGCATTTTATGTATATTATTCAGGCAGCATCAGTAATAATATGCTGTAACCTACACTCCAGTCACATTAGGAGTTATGTTAGTGTAGTCCTAGGCCTTCTGTTGAAGCCTGCTTTCTGAGGCAAACACCTACCTCTGAAATGTACTACTTGAAAGGGTGTGTGGTGTGTGTCTGATGTGATTTGGCCATACAGCACCATCAGTCTGACTGGCTCTCATCTGCACACATGGAATCTTACATCACTGACTCTCAAACATACAAACACAATATGATCCATTAACACGATATACTGTTGGGCTGTGACAGTCATGGCATTTTGGATGATGGTAATTGGCCAGCCAAATGACCGCTGTCACTGTAATAACCATTCAAATAGCCCCATAGGAGCAAATAGGAGCAAAACAGGAAGTAAATATCTGTGCTTAAATATGTGCTGTGATTTGTTGATTCAACTCAACTGACATTACAAAGAATACACTCCATTGCATGAGCCACACCAGTTAACATAATTTAAATGAACATTCTACATTACCATAGAAACGATTGAGTGTACCCATGAGTTTAACAGTCAAATTTCCAGTGTTAGAGGTTCTAAGCCTGTTCTATTCATTCTATTTCTATGTGCTGCTGCTGCATTGTGGAGGCCGTTGCCCAGGCAACCGAAGACTAGTTTGCTTGTTTCAGCAAGGAGCAACAAAGTTTCATCACGTCAAGCCCAAAAGAGACTCAACTGCATGAATGCCAGGCCTTCCCGTCTTCAGTCGGCTGTTCGTTCCACACAAATCGTTTTACTTTAAAAAACAGTTATGATGGTTATTTTACTTTCATGAGGGTCTTCATCCAGAACCATATGGTAATTGTGCCAGCCCTACGTTATAGGTGACTTAGCAAATACTGTAGAGCAGCATTTCTCAAACTCTGTCCTCGGGACCCCAAACGTGCACCCTTGGGGTCCCGATGACAGAGTTTTGGAAACCCTGCTATAGAAGGCCAGGGATGTAAAAATAAGTTCCTGAGAGATAGAAAAGTTGATCCTAACAAATGGTTAGTTCATGCATCAATGAGCACGATAATACAACACAAAACATAATTAACAGCATTGACAAGCTTTCCTGTAGTCTATATTGTGGTTATTATTATAGTCTCCGAATTTGGACTTTGAGCTGCCTCGTCTGTCAAGTGCAGTATTGTAATTGGTGAGTTGGCAAGGGCGCGTAAACCTCGACATCACATCATCACCATGACATTTGACTGATTTGAATATCTGGATTCTATTTCTACGTGCTCACCGCGTGTTACCGTTATATGCCCCATTGAAACGTGTGTTAACATTATATGCCCCATTGAAAGGCTTGTGTTTTGTAATCTAATGCGTTGTGGTAAACTCTCCCTGTATTAGAGCTCAGAAGCAAATTACTCCCCAGGATCAGCCTATTGTGGGAAACAATGAGGTTATTGTAACCAGGAGAAACATTATTGTTGAGTGCACATACCACAGTGTGGTTTCACGTTGTTAGAGAGTGTGGTTTCACTAGTAAGTTACCACAGTGTGGTTTCACTACTAAGTTACCACAGTGTGGTTTCACGTTGTTAGAGAGTGTGGTTTCACTAGTAAGTTACCACAGTGTGGTCTCACTAGTAAGTTACCACAGTGTGGTTTCACGTTGTTAGAGTGTGGTTTCACTAGTTAGAGTATCTCGGTAAAGACAGACATGTAGGGACAGAGTTATTGTGTTACCTATGTATAGTGTTGGCCTATAGGGATCTCCCTCACTACTGTGTAACTAAATGTATAGTGTTGGCCTATAGGGATCTCCCTCACTACTGTGTAACTAAATGTATAGTGTTGGCCTATAGGGATCTCCCTCACTACTGTGAAACTAAATGTATAGTGTTGGCCTATAGGGATCCCCCTCACTACTGTGTAACTAAATGTATAGTGTTGGCCTATAGGGATCCCCCTCACTACTGTGAAACTAAATGTATAGTGTTGGCCTATAGGGATCTCCCTCACTACTGTGTAACTAAATGTATAGTGTTGGCCTATAGGGATCTCCTCACTACTGTGTAACTAAATGTATAGTGTTGGCCTATAGGGATCCCCCTCACTACTGTGAAACTAAATGTATAGTGTTGGCCTATAGGGATCTCCCTCACTACTGTGAAACTAAATGTATAGTGTTGGCCTATAGGGATCTCCCTCACTACTGTGAAACTAAATGTATAGTGTTGGCCTATAGGGATCTCCCTCACTACTGTGTAACTAAATGTATAGTGTTGGCCTATAGGGATCTCCCTCACTACTGTGAAACTAAATGTATAGTGTTGGCCTATAGGGATCCCCTCACTACTGTGAAACTAAATGTATAGTGTTGGCCTATAGGGATCTCCCTCACTACTGTGTAACTACAATGTATAGTGTTGGCCTGTAGGGATCTCCTCACTACTGTGAAACTAAATGTATAGTGTTGGCCTATAGGATCCCCTCACTACTGTGAAACTAAATGTATAGTGTTGGCCTATAGGGATCCCCCTCACTACTGTGAAACTAAATGTATAGTGTTGGCCTGTAGGGATCTCCCCCACTACATGGTGCTGGAGATAAAGTATATCTTTATTGATAGTAATACAGCAGTATGATACAATATATCTTTATTGATACAATACAGCCCTAGTATAAATACAATATATCTTTATTGATACAATCCAACCCTGGTATAGATACAATATATCTTTATTGATACAATACAGCCCTGGTATAAATACAATATATCTTTATTGATACAATACAGCCCTGGTATAAATACAATATATCTGTATTGATACAATACAGCCCTGGTATAAATACAATATATCTTTATTGATACAGTACAGCCCTGGTATAGATACAAATTATCTTTATTGATACAGTACAGCCCTGGTATAAATACAATATATCTTTATTGATACAATACAGCCCTAGTATGAATACAATATATCTTTATTGATACAATACAGCCCTGGTATAAATACAATATATCTTTATTGATACAATACAGCCCTAGTATGAATACAATATATCTTTATTGATACAATACAGCCCTGGTATATAGATTCAATATATCTTTATTGATACAATACAGCCCTAATATAAATACAATATATCTTTATTGATACAATACAGCCCTGGTGTAGATACAATATATCTTTATTGATACTATAGGGCCCCACATTACAGGTGACATAATACCCATAAAACCTAGCAGTCAAACAGGGAAATGGTTCCAATCGTTTTTCCACAATAGATTTGTCCCATAAGGGATTCTATAAACACTTAAAATAAGGGCTGTGTTTTGTGTAGGCTTACCCTGGCGTGACATTTTGATAACCATGTAAATCTCTCTCGGACAAGGTGACTTTTATCAATATATTAGTCTCTATTTACTCTCAGATTAGAAAATGCTAATTAGCATAAAGGTCGACATCAAGGAAAACTACAAATCCCTGCAAGCTCCTGCTCGTCATCTCTAGCTGACACTTTTGCTAACAATTATTGTGCCAATTTAAAACTTGCACAAGACAGTTCACAGAAACTTCACCCTACACCTAGCTACCCGTCTTGTCTAAAATGATGGGTATTTGTCACCATGCCAGGTTTATAGTGCATCTCTGGGGCGTGGTGGTGTACAGTAAGTCTGTCTTGCTGCCCTGCAGTTCTGTATGAACTTGTTCACCCTGTCCTGTCTGCCTTTAACTCTTATGATGTGAGGGATTTTCTATTCTATGTCAGTCAGTCAGTTAGTCAGGGTAATTGCTGGCCTGGGCTGGCCTCCATTGTCAATGCTTTATTCATTCATCCACCCACATACTGTCAGTCACCCACATCACTCACACTTGTTATGGGTAACGGTACTTGTCGTGGCCACACAACACACATCCGCGTATGCACACACACACACAAAGGAGTTTCTACACACCTACAGAATGTGTGTACTACATATTGCTCTAACCACCGTTTACTGTTGTGTAAACCTGCTATGCTATTAAGCAGAGAACAACATTCAGCACCACACTGTCTTGGCTTCAACATCTGAACCCATTAAACTAATGTTAAACCCCCTAAAAGTGAACTGAAATAATTAGCACAGGCCCCATATCCATTCCAGAACCACACACACACACACACACACACACACACACACACACACACACACACACACACACACACACACACACACACACACACACACACACACACACACACAACCAATACTCACCCCTCCTCCCTCCTCTTTCTCTGTTTTTCTTTTGTCCTCCTTCCTCCCTCCTCCTCCCTTCCTCCCTCTTCCTCCCTCCCTTCCTACCTCTTCCTCCTTTACTCCCTCCTCCTCCCTTCCTCCCTCCTCCTCCCTCTTCCTCCCTCCCTCTTCCTCCTTTACTCCCTCCTCCTCCCTTCCTCCCTCCTCCTCCCCCTCCCTTCCTCCCTCTTCCTCCTTTACTCCCTCCTCCTCCCTTCCTCCCTCCTCACCCCCCCTGAGATAGCGGTGTGAAAAATCACATTTTTCAAAGTTTTCTCCCTGAGGTGGCTCTGGCAGGGATTCACATGCCTCTCCCTCACACACACACACACACACACACTGGAACAGACCGGTTTCGGCCCAGCCTTTGATGTGCTTGCCATCTCATGCAGGTTGGCTTCCTTGGTTTATTGGTGTCTGTGCATACAGCTCTGTGTGTGTGTGTGTGTGTGTGTGTGTGTGTGTGTGTGTGTGTGTGTGTGTGCATGTGCGTGTGTGTGTGTGTGCGTGTGTCTGTGCGTGCGTGCGGCTCTGTGTGTGTTTATTTGGCATCGGCATATCCCAGCCACCAAATTCATAATAATAAATAAAAACAATAATGCTGATAATAATTACTGGTTGTTAAAGAGAGAAACTGACAACGGTTGGATAGTTGTGATGATAGAATAACTGGTTTGGGAGAGCAGCATGAACTGTCAGGTGTGGTGTGTACTGTGCTGGGCAGCATGTGTGTGGACGTGGAAGAGGATGTGTGGGTTTGTGGCTGTGTGTGCATGGGCACGTGTGTGTGTGTGTGGCCATGTGTGTGATTATTGATACGGTTCCAATAATTCACTTTAAAACTGAACTATCTGAGGATCAATCCCAAGGCTCCATGGAGGTGTGTGTGTGAGTGTGTGTGTGTGAGATTGTGGTTATTATTGTGTTCCAGTACAGGTTTTTGGAGATCTCACCTCCAGTTGGGCCATATGGTCCACAATACATCCCCACAAAGAATCTCTCTTTTGTCAGTTCTACCAAGCCGGATGGCAATTTATTTAACCAACTAGATCTTCCCACAAAAGCATCCATCCTATATCCATCTCACGTCTTTGACATCAGATGGTTAAAAAATAAAATGTCTCAATTAACACATTTGCATTGGGTTGGTGTTGGTGATCCATTTCCAAACAGGTCAGAGACTCTGTTCGCGTCCCAAGTGGCACCCTGTTCCCTTTATAGTGCACTACATTTGACCGGGGTCCATAGGGGTCCTGGTCAGAAAGTAGTGCACCTTAAAGGGAATAGGGTTCCATTTGGGACGAGGCCTCCGTTTCCAACGCCTTGGTCTCTTCCCTCTAAAATGTTAATTAGCCTGTGCTTTGAGATATTTACGCTCAGGGCTGGCCATATGGACCAAACATATGTTCTGTATATACAGTACAATATATCATTCATGCATGGCTCAGGGATGAACAGTGATAAGAGGAGATACATTTGGGACAGAACCGAAGGGGGATTGGTTCAGTACAAAGGGAGACAGTATATTGTGGGGTCTGTGTCGTCCCTCCCTTGACAGGTAGAGAGCATGGTATTGCGTCACCTTTATTCTACTGTGCGATGATGAGGTTTCCATGTGTTCCCCAATAGAAGGATGAGAACGGTTTTCCTGTTGTGGTCATTCAGCCGTCCTTCATTCTCCTTATTCTGTAACTGGGCTTTCTCCATCCAACTGCAGAACACCATCTTTCACCAGGCCTGGTATTATCCTCACACACACACACACACACACACACACACACACACACACACACACACACACACACACACACACACACACACACACACACACACACACACACACACACACACACACACACACACACAAACACACACCAGTAAACGAGCCAGCAGCCAATTGGACCAGCCCATGTGCCCAGTGCCAACACGTAGCATTTTGGGTCCGGGCTTAGCCAATCAGAACAACTGACACTGTCTCTGCCCAGGATGTCCAATCACAGAGGGCCTGTGCACCTGGTGATGCATTAGGGGCCGGTTACAGTGTTAGCAGTAGGCTTCGGCTCAGACCCTAGACACACATACACACACACAGGTGCCGTGGCTAAGGTCCATGAGGAGCACAGGCCAATAAGACCTGCTATCTAACACGTGTCCTGGCACTGGACTGGGTGGCAGCATCCCTTTCCCATCATGCATTGTGTTATCAGTGGGCCGCCTCTCCCTCCTTCTCCCTCTCCTTCTCTCCCTCTTATCCCAGCTCAGTGTTCTCCGCTCTCACTCCCTCTCCCTCTCTCTCTCTGTCTCTCCCTCTCCCTCTCCCTCTCTCCCTCTCTCTCCCAACAATGAGAACAGTGTGCCCACATAAAAATGAGGGCCTCGCCGTAAAAATAAGTTTATGTGCTAATAAAGATGATTAGAAATCACACAAATAAAAAGAACGTTGTGGGCACAGATTATACCCAATAAAAAATGAAAGTAGGAGATAGAGAGTAAAAGAGAATATTTACATTTTAGTAGACGGTCTTATGCAGAGGAACTTACAGGCACAATTAGGGCTAAGTGCCTTACTCAACGGCACATCGAAATATTTTTTACCTAGTTGGCTCAGGGATTTGAACCAGTGACCTTTAGTCTACTGGCCCAACGCTATTAACCGGTAGGCTACCTGCCGCCTAGCAAGAAGGAGAGCGAGAGAGCGGAATAGAGAGAGGAATGGAGAGAGCGAAAGGCCGAGAGAAGGAGAGAGAGCGTTCATTCCGAGTGGAGGGGTATGAATAGCCTTTGTTTTCACCACAACTCAGGGTTGTGTGGTCTGCCAACGTCTGGCTCTTATTATGGGCTTTGTGTCGGCACTGCAAGTGGTATGCGTGTGTGTCTGTGTGTAGTGTCAGAGGGCATGTACAAATGCATATATGTGTTAGTGATTATGTTTGCACTCGTGTGCTTATATAATATAAATATAATCTCAGTCTACCAGGTAGGTTTTTTCTGTGGATATGTACAGGGAGGCAACAATGTGTGTGTTTCTTTCTCCTGGTCTATCCGGAAAAGTTGTGAAATTGAAATAGGATTTCACAGAACTGTGCTGCTAGCTACCTGGCTGTGGGATTTGGGCTCCAGCTAAACTAAGTGGAGTGGAGTGGGTTAGCCTGATCCAATCAACCACAGCAGAACTGGAAGGAAATGGATCTCACACACACATACTGGAGCACAGACACACTACACACACTCACTCACACACACACACACACACCAGGCCCTTGCCAGAGCCTTCCCTTCCTTTAGAATACAAATGAAGCTTCTCTGAATACAGACTAGTTAGTACAATTCCCCTCTGAATACAGAATAGTTAGTACACTTCCCCTCTGAATACAGAATAGTTAGTACACTTCCCCTCTGAATACAGAATAGTTAGTACACTTCCCCTCTGAATACAGAATAGTTAGTACACTTCCCCTCTAAATACAGACTACTTAGTACATGTTCCCTCTGAATACTGACTAGTTTGGACACTTCCCCTCTTAATAAAGACTAGTTAGTACACTTCCCTCTGAATACAGAATAGTTAGTACACTTCCCCCTCTGAATACAGAATAGTTAGTACACTTCCCTCTGAATACAGAATAGTTAGTACACTTCCCTCTAAATACAGACTACTTAGTACATGTTCCTCTGAATACTGACTAGTTTGGACACTTCCTCTTAATAAAGACTACCTATTACATGCCCATCTGAATACAGACTAGTTTGTGCACTTCCCCTCTGAATACAGACTAGTTAGTACACTTCCCCTCTGAATACAGACTAGTTAGTACACTTCCCCTCTGAATACAGAATAGTTAGTACACTTCCCCTCTGAATACAGAATAGTTAGTACACTTCCCCTCTAAATACAGACTACTTAGTACATGTTCCCTCTGAATACTGACTAGTTTGGACACTTCCCCTCTTAATAAAGACTAGTTAGTACACTTCCCCTCTGAATACAGAATAGTTAGTACACTTCCCCTCTGAATACAGAATAGTTAGTACACTTCCCCTCTGAATACAGAATAGTTAGTACACTTCCCCTCTAAATACAGACTACTTAGTACATGTTCCCTCTGAATACTGACTAGTTTGGACACTTCCCCTCTTAATAAAGACTACCTATTACATGCCCATCTGAATACAGACTAGTTTGTGCACTTCCCCTCTGAATACAGACTAGTTAGTACACTTCCCCTCTGAATACAGACTAGTTAGTACACGTCCCCTCTGAATACAGACTAGTTACTACACGTCCCCTCTGAATACAGACTAGTTAGTACACGTCCCCTCTGAATGCAGACTAGTTAGTACACGTCCCATCTGAATACAGACTAGTTAGTACACTTCCCCTCTGAATACAGACTAGTTAGTACACGTCCCATCTGAATACAGACTAGTTAGTACACGTCCCCTCTGAATACAGACTAGTTAGTACACTTCCCCTCTGAATACAGACTAGTTGGTACACTTACCAGACAGAAGACATATCAGCCTCTATCCAAGATGTAGACAGCATGTATTGAAACTTGACTTGAGTTTTTGGCATGCAAACTGTCATTTCCGTGTGGGAATTGTAAATGAACACAGGTGTAGTTTTCTTTTCCATTGAAGAAAGCAATCTCTAGTCTTGTCTTGGGGGTCTATGGGGTAACATTCAAATGTAACCAAATGGTGTGATGTGTGCCAACAACGTGGCCAAGGTGAACAAAGAAAATCTGTGCAGGTTTGTTTTTTTACTTCTAGTTAAATGTGTCCTGGATGTAATCTTTATTTAACGGATGAAGGAAGATTAGTTAGACTGGTCTTGTGAGACAGGGTTTCCCAAACTCCGTCCTGCCCCAACCCCCCTCCCCCTCCTCCGGCTGGACGGAGTTTGGGAAACCCTGTTGTAGGGGATAATGTTAAAATGTAATCAAAGCTCTGATCGGTGACAACCTCATGGTGAGCAAGGTGAACAATAGAATAATTAACTGCCTGTTCATAATCCTTCTGTGGTTGTTCTTTAATTGTTTATTGTGTTCTGGATGTTAATTTGTTCATCTATAATCGACATGGGAGAAAAAAACCATGTGAGGACAGAATGTTTCAGCAGTAAAACGAAAGGCGTTCTCTATAGTACCAAGTCCTTGAACAGGAGCTGTTTTTCCTATAATTATTCAGACTGCTTAACGATAAGCCTTAAACTACTTGTAATGTAATTCGCTAATACATCAATGCAATTTAGGCCTACAAATGTGATGTGTGTGTTGTTATGTTGTGTTGTGTTATGTAAATAAATCCAATCAACAATGAATAAATTATTGTGTTTCAGGCCACTGACACGTACCTGGTGAATGAAGACCCTTCCAGAGGCCCCGGAATGCCCGAGTGTTTTCTAGTGTCTGATTCCTACAGGGTACGTACACACACACACACAATATCTCCCTACTACCTGCTACCTTCACTACAACTGTCACTATAGTCACTATATTTATCACATAGGTTGTAGGTCATTCCATGATACATCATGGAGTGAAGACGTCCACAACACGTTCAGCATTCAAAACATATAATGCACATATTCATGTTTCATTTATACATGTATCGTACTTACTATTCACAGTACAGTACACTGTTTTCCCTTCTGTTACTTCTTTACATTGACAGTCTGAGCCATGTATATTCACAGTACAGTACACTGTTTTCCCTTCTGTTACTTCTTTACATTGACAGTCTGAGCCATGTATATTCACAGTACAGTACACTGTTTTCCCTTCTGTTACTTCTTTACATTGACAGTCTGAGCCATGTATATTCACAGTACAGTACACTGTTTTCCCTTCTGTTACTACTTTACATTGACAGTCTGAGCCATGTATATTCACAGTACAGTACACTGTTTTCCCTTCTGTTACTTCTTTACATTGACAGTCTGAGCCATGTATATTCACATGTACAGTACACTGTTTTCCCTTCTGTTACTTCTTTACATTGACAGTCTGAGCCATGTATATTCACATGTACATACCTGCAACTGTTCTACATGTGTAATGTCTCCGCACAGTTGACATGTAGGCCTACTGTTTTTGTCCTCGGTACATTCCCTCTACTTTTCTTTCTGAAGGTCTCTGACTCCAGCCACCTGTCTGGCACATTGAGCGTGCTAATGATTTGATCAATATGCTACATCACTTTCCAGTATGTAATAGCCAAGCCACAGGCGACGGTAAACAGCAAGTATGCATGCTGCCGTACTCCTTCAGTGTGTAGAAAGAAGAAACGGCAAGGCCCTAACACACACACACACACACCAACCGCGAGGCCCTAAATATAGTTAGGTGACATATGGTTTTCCCATGTGCTTTTAAAGGCAGATTTAGCCTGTGGGTTCGAGGTAACTTACTAACGCTCAAAACGGGTTGTTTGATGCATGGGAGTGTATGTGTGTGTGCGTGCGCGCGCGCGTGTGTGTGTGTCTGCTCATGTACGCCTGCGTGTCTGTGGGAGTTTGCATTGTGGGAAGAATGGAATCAGAGTTCATAATTCCCTTCGTTTTGGGGCTCTAGAACTCCTGGGTTGTTAGTGGTTGTGGTGAGAGGATCTGTTAAGACAACAACCTGTGATGAATACAGTGATGGCCTGCGTCCCAAATGGCAACCTATCCCCTACACAGTGCACAACTTTTGTCCAGAACCCCATGGGCCCTGGTCTAAAGTACTGCACTATATAGGGAATAGGGTGTCATTTGGGTCACCGCCAGAGAGAGGGATTGAGACAGCCAAGGAGAGAGGGAAAGAGTGAGAGCAAGAGAGAGAGGAATAGAGAGCCAGAGAGATAGAGAGGGAGAGAGATAGAGAGAGGGAGATGGGGAGATGGAGAGCAAGAGAGAGAGAGAGAGCCAGAGAGAGAGAGAGAGACAGAGATAGAGAGAGAGAAGGAGATGGGGAGATGGAGAGCGAGAGAGAGAGAGAGCCAGAGAGAGAGAGGGAGAGAGCCAGAGAGAGAGAGAGCCAGAGATAGAGAGAGAGAAGGAGATGGGGAGATGGAGAGCAAGAGAGAGAGAGAGAGCCAGAGAGAGTAAGGGAGATGGAGAACCAGAGAGGGAGATGGAGAGAGAGCCAGAGCACAAAGACTAGGAGTTGTTGGGTCTGTGCCCCAGGGTGTGGTGAGGAGAGGGGGATTTGGAATTGGATCCCCCTCTTTCTGATTTCCCCTCACTTTTTCTCTCTGGATTCTCTCAATCTTTATTTCTGTCTCCTGCTCTCTTTAATTGGCCACAGAGTGTGGTGTAGCATAGTGTGTGTAGGTGTGTGTGTGTATGAATGCGTGCGTGCCTATGTGCATGCTGTCTGTTGTGTGTGTGTTCTGTAGGGGCTGCATAGCATTCCTAATGCACAGTGTTGCATGGGGCTGAGGTCTCGTAAATCTACTGGGCTTCAACGGCTCCCAAAAACTCAACTTGGCGTGCCCCGAGTTGACTTCAAACCCTCCAAAACCGCACCCCTACACACACACACATACATACAGACGTACGTGTGCACACACACAGACAGACACACATACAAATTGAATACATTCTCCTACCTCACCTCGAGGGTGAATTGGCGGGATGCTGGAGAAGCAGTGTAATTGACAGGGTGTGTGTGTATCATATGCTCTCCCTGCAGCTATACATACAGAACGTGAGGTTGACCCGAGATGATCAACCAGCTGAACATGGACCAGGGTGTTTAAGGATAAGCCAGCCAGTCGTTGATTAAAAACAGAACTATGTTCTCTTCAGACAACACAAGTCCAATTGTGGCTGACTCTTAAACAGTCTTTCTATTAGCCTGTAGATGACTATAACAGAAGGCTGGGGTTAAAGAGGTTTGGTGTTCTGTAGTTAGGTCCCTGATGCAAGAATACAAAGTGACTAACAGATGTAGGATCTTAATTTGACCACTCTCTTGTTCCTGATAATTTTGTATTGTGACAATATAGGTTGAATTAAGATCTTACATCTGTACATACATTGAACATTATACCCACTACCAGAATGAAAAATGGTAGGCTTATGTAATGTTGAGTGGCTTTGGTAGTTGTGAGATGTGCGGTTTGTAAGTGCTGGCCACCCCTGGTGCTGTCTATAGCCTATTGTTAGAGTGGGCTACACTTTATATTACTATGTGTGTGAGAAAGATGTTCAAATGCCTGTCACACACACACACACACACAAACACACACTCACATGCACTAATAACGGGTAATGTGCATGACTATGATGAGTGAGGGACCCTGTGATTTGATCAACCTGTCTTTAACAGCCAGCTATTGACAGCTTTAAAACATGATGGCAAGTAAGGACTTGGCAGTTGGCACGATCAGGGTTAGTAGCTGTTTCAACGTTATAATTGCGGTCAATGTTCGTAAGTCGATTTCTTTCTCTATCCAACTCCAAACGTGATCATATCTTTATAAAGCTCGAAGATATACATCTGAGTATTTGATAGGGAAATAGGGGGTGAGAGAAGGGGGGAGTATGTGTCAGAAAGAGTTCACAAACTTTCCCACAAAGTTTGTGTAGGCTTTCGCTTCCAGCTCTCGAGGCGGGGTTAGTGGTGCAGCATAGAGTGAGCGCGAGGGGCACAGCGGAGCGTTTTGCAATGCAGTACCACATGCAGCGGACTTCCAACTTCTATCCAACTTGAATAAGATTCCACTTTATGAACTCTAAAATAACCATGTACTCCCCTTACTGCTTGACACAGGTAAAAACTCTACTTTTCTTTGGTATCCAGCCTCCACTTTAGCTCTCCGGATGTTGTTGGTGTTTAATGTTGTCGTTGACCATGTACTGTGCCGCTTGTCAATAATTTAGTTTTAGGGACCTTTTCGCTATCCGCTCGTTTCAGATGGTGTGTTCGGCGTCTCTCCGCTCTCTGTCCCTCTTCCCCTTGATGGCATCTATCCAACGGGCTTTCTTGTGCGTTTCATTACACATGGCTAGAAGAGAAAATGGCGCTTCTCCTGAATCTATTTTATATAAAAAGGAGGGGAGAGAAGAACTCAGGAGGGAATGGGGCTCGCGCTATTCCTACGCCTGTTATCCTTCGCCTGTTATGCAGGCCTATAGCTATTTAAAACCCAACAATTACACGACAATATCAACAAAGTAAAATAACCAGCATTGAATGTATTAGTTTTGGGAGAGCTTTGCCGTAGAAATGAACGACCTTTCTAACTTTGCTGCGATAGTTGTGGTGGCTATGGAGGTGTTTGAGCGACTGTCACTGTGCTTGTCATTCAACCCACACGACAGCTGTAGCCGGGCTCTCAGCTTTAGGCTTCTGTTCTGTTGTCACATGAAAATGCCCGAGTGGAGTTAGTTGAAATATAGTTTAACATTTCCAATCGATAAATGTAGTTTTTAGGTTGAAAGGATAGAAGGAGAGGTGTATTATTTTGGAGGACGGCGGGAATGCATGCCCGTTTTCCCTCAATATTAGATTGTCTTGGGGTCACACAATTATAGCACGTATACTTGTAGATTCCTCGTATGTAATCGAGTATGGAGAAAGTTATCGGCCTATAGTTTTCTTTAATTTGACACACAACTTAAGCAACCTCACAGGCCTAGACAACGAAGGGAGAAATATGCAATTTAACTATGAGGACTTTAGAGGCCTTTGACGTCTGACCATCTGACTGTACAGGCCTGATGCGGACATTTGTAAGGGTTGGTTGTTTTATTTTAATTTGTTTAAGTTGATATTTGCTTGTTTAAAGATACTGTTACGGCAGAATACGGGTGAATACGTAGGGCCTACATGAGTGAGTGTTGGTTTTGATATTCCTTTTGTGGTTATTGTGGACGGCAAAGGCAAGAAATGAAATGCCAATGCCATTGTGCGTAAATTGAAGGTGGTATTTATGAATATAGGGCTAACATTGAGGCCTTTCCTTCCGTTGGTTTGGAATTCAGATATGTGTTGACAGTGGTTGGAGAATGAAGTATCGTAGGCTACATTTAACAATGATATACTGATACAACATGTCGTATTTTAGAACAGAAAATATGGCACACCAGGAAGCGATTTTGTATCATATGCTTGGCTAATGTGTTTATGCATTTGAAACAGTTTGCTGACAAGTCATTGCATTATATGAAGGCCTATTTATCTAAATGGAAAATTCCTAATCTGAGTGACTGTTTGACTTATTTCAGATGAAAATCTTAAAATGTAGGTCACAGTGTCATTTACTGGTCCGTTTTCCTGGAATCAGTTTCGTAGCCTCATGACAGCAGGCCTATGCTGCTTATATGCATATGAAATATCAACAGAATAGATATTATTTTATTACTTTTAAACATTTATTAAGAATTTGGTTGTGTATATTTGGACTTCACTGTAGCCGTCTGAGAAAAACGTTTGAACGCGCACGGAGCGTTGCGAATTTCACCTTCAACTGAGAAGTGCAGAGCAGGACCGGCAGGACCGAACTTGTTTGGCCCTTGAAGCTCGACGGAAGTAGCTTGCAGACAGACAGTAGGCCTATTATGCACTTAGATTAGAATATTGCCTTAAATGTCACAATCTCAGCACTCGTTTCACTCTTTTCCTTTGTCCCATGGGCAGTAAACTGTAGGGCTACCTCTTCTAAAAATGCATGACTATTATAACGTAGTTTGTTTTATTTCAGTGTGCGTCTTGATGTTCTATTTTGTTTAGTCTTTTACCACTATTAATGTATGCTAAAATATAGCCTATATAGCCGTGCAGTAGGCCTATAGGTCACGGAGCCTTAGCCCCTTTTCTCAGTATAGCCTATATGCCTTACTTGTGGCTGAGGTTGAATTGTACATTTTTAATTGCATCTCGGACTTAATTTTAATAGGATAATTCACGCAATGCATATTATTTTACCTACAGTCCATATTCCAGACGCGGCCTTCTCAGCTTTGCAAGTGTTTTTCGAAGTTCCATGAATTAATGAATGCCCTTCGTTATTTTAATTGGACTTAATAGCCTACTTTAACCATACAATTGAATGTGTTGTTGTCACCGTAATTTCTATTCACTTTCTGTAACAAGTGTTCAGTTTTAGAATTAGACCCAAGGAACAATAACCGCATGTTTGGCTGGAGAAAAGTATAGGCCCTCTCGGTCAGCTCTTTGCAGTAGACACAGTCAACTCTTCAGCTAAAATCACTGTGGAAGAAATGTCAGTCTTATAGAAACGTATTTCTTATAGAAAATCATAAACAGCATGAATTATTTATTTAAAGATAGATATTGTCATATGGGTCAGCTGGGGTCAATGTAATTTAGCTTGTAAGAGGCATTATTTAATTTAACTTGCCATTATTTAATTTGTTTATGTTTTATTTGCCTATACATTTATTCAGGGCACTTCTTTCAAAAACTGCATATTAATTTAGATATATTTCCAAGCCAAGTGCATATGGGGTTGAGCTCCGCGCGCATCATGTTTCTCTTTCTTTCCATTAATTAAAATTAATTGGCTACAGATCCTCCGACATGAGCCGAGCAGAAGCGAGGCGGGCGCGTGCATGCTGCCCATATGCGCAATACATATTGATCTTGTTAAGCTTCTGTGAGCTGATTTGTTTTAATCGCGACTGATAGATTTTTCACCAGTAATTGATTTGTCAGCGTTATAATGATCTGATTTAATTTAAGTCTAGTAGCATATTCAGTATTTGCATTATAAAAAGGCTGTCAAAGTTGCTTGGCCTCAAGAGGTTATGCAGATTTGGCAGTGAAAATATGAAAGGACATACATTATATATTTTCCTTGCCTGTTCCAACATTATATGTTTGCAAGTTGTGCAAATTCTTGCGATATGATCTTTTGACTGAACACTTCCCAGCAAACGTAGAGCGGAGTTTGCAGAGGGCCAATTAACCTTGGTTTTCCGGTGAATGGCAGGGTGCGTGTGAGAGAGAGAGAGTGTGTGTGTGCTTATCATACCACCCGCGGGAATTATCCTCGCGTTCCTCCGGAATCAACCATTTTGTCTGGAGATTGTCTTTACATTTTCTTCAATTTAACCATGTTGTTAATAATGAAACAATGGGGACATGTGGTAACAAATGTAAACAATCAGTGATACATTATTAATGAGGATAAAAGCTTTGTTGGAATGGACGTGCTTAGGTGAGGGACCTTGGGCATGATGCGTAATGGACGCGCAGTATAGATAGCCAAATCAGTACATTGGCAAAGTGGCGCTGGGAGGGTTTTTGAGGAGGAATATGGCACAGTTGTCTGCTTTTTGTAGGGAGAGGAAGGAGAGGAGGGAATCATTTGCATAAAGTTTCTGTGTAATGTGTTTGGATATCAATTATTGCTTCAGTCTCCACTCAAGTTTCCCAGAAATTAGATGTTTAGTGCAGGCTAGACTGCGTCGAGTCTGGATTTGCTTGCGCTTTCACGAGGCTTCCGCAGTCTGCCTTTTACGCACAGTGCCATCCCATGAAGTTTTCTGCTGCTCTTGATAACAAAATACTTAACTCTTGCTTGATATGCGTTTAGTTGTTGGTCGATTTTATGTTTTTAAATGTATATATTTTATGGTTAGTATATTCCCCATTTGTTTTAGAATTGATTTCAAGATCAAATGCATAGGCTCACTTAAAATGCACTGAGCGTGTGTGGCAATGAATGCCCGCGTTATGGTCGACTTGAAAGAAAGAAATTAGGCCAAACATAGCTGTGAGCCAGCCTTAAGTAATGTACGTTTGGTGATAGAAATGATGTCATTATAATCTCTAAACCAATAATGTAGTTGTAGTTTGATTGCGTGTGAAGGGAAAGCAAGGACTCCGCAGTATGTGTGTCCATATTAGTGTGTTTGGGAAGCGCTGCCACGAGATTTGGGCAGGTCAGCGCACAAGGATAAATGTGCAGGGCCAGCTCTAGCCTTGTGGGGGCCCTAAGCAGATATCCGTCAATTCTAGACATTTTGCCATGGGGTGGAGAGACATTTCTTTTAAGTTTTAAAGCGGCCTGAGGCTATAAGCAATGGCATGTCTGCCTGGAGCCAGCCCTGTCAATGCTTGTAGGTTAACCCCTTCCTTCATCACTTCAGTACTGGAAGCACCAAACTATTGATTCATCTCAGTGAATGATTCAGTAGTTGATGATGATGTCTTTATTTATTATGCAGTTGATCAATTTGGAACAGTTGAGAAATCACTAAATAAAATGTTTGTTAAATGTCAACTATTCCAAATAGATTAAATTGCCTTCGCTTTTAAGTTACAGCTTGCCATGTTAGATAGATGTTGCCTGGCTACCCAAACTCCTTGCTCCGGGCAAATACTACGCCACGCCCACCGACGTTAGTTTCTTCTCTGCAATGAGTCTGGATCTGAGTAGCTCCCCAAAGATGTCTAGAACGCTAACACATTCTAACCATTCTGATTGGTCCCAGAAACCGATGGGTTGGGCCAGCACCAGAAATACATGTGGGTAAAGCAGCTTTTAGAAAATGCGTCACTTGCTTTGATACTCTGATTGGTTAGAAATGATCCAATTGCTGATGACTTTTTGTCCAACAATCCTCATTGACGTCACCACAAACGACTTCAATGATGTCAGTCTCAGACTGAAGTATGTAGCGAACATAGAGCAGTGGAAGAATTCAGTTTGAGTCGTCAGGTAAAGATAGATAGGCCTTAGTCCTGATGTCAGGCGGTGAGTCTGTCAGTAGTGTGAGTTATTCTCACCCAGTTTGTCCTCCAGGGACCTCATGCGTCAGCGGTGGGTTTTGGTTACACCAGCACCGGAGGGTGACTGGGGTGTACGGTGGTGTTGGTGTAAGCCGAGGTGGCCTCCCTTGATCCGGTAACATAGCCTACCAAGCTGGTAACATCGTTCCTGCCGTGGTGTCACTTTTCACCACACCGACACCACACCGGGACAGGAGCTGGTGGTGGACATAGAAGTATAACTATTAGAATGGGACCCGCAGCCCCTCCACCTATCAGGGAACATTGACTTGAATGGAGATTCCCATTCTAGTTGTTGTATTTCTGTGATGGTGGAGCTGAGAATAGGCATAGGGTTTGGGGTGATGGATGGGTAGAATTCCCCGGCGCTGCCTGGCAGGCTGACACCCTGCACTACATTGTGTTCTGGTTACTTATTCATATCCCCCAGGCTAATGGAGGACACCGCTCTGCCTGGGGTCAGCTCTGCCTGGGGTCAGCTCTGCCTGGGGTCAGCTTCTGCCTGGGGTCAGCTCTGCCTGGGGTCAGCTCTACCTGGGGTCAGATTCTGCCTGGGGTCAGCTTCTGCCTGGGGTCAGCTTCTGCCTGGGGTCAGCTCTGCCTGGGGTTAGATTCTGCCTGGGGTCAGCTCTGCCTGGGGTCAGCTCTGCCTGGGGTCAGCTTCTGCCTGGGGTCAGCTCTGCCTGGGGTCAGTTCTACCTGGGGTCAGCTTCTGCCTGGGGTCAGCTCTGCCTGGGGTCAGCTTCTGCCTGGTGGGCCCTGTGCTAGTACATATGTTCTATGTGTATAGGACTATGTCCGTTATATATACTGTAGTGCTTGTAAATGTGTACATTTACTGTATGTGTTTATGCACGCTTGTGCATGCATGTAATAATACATGTATATACATTTACTATACTGTATGTATAATAAGAAAGAATGTACATGCATATATTCATCGCCACATATAAACAGAATACTCCATCTCTACCACTGGTAACCTAATAATACAAGCACTAAGGTCCCAGCTAGCTGAAGTCCTGTAGGATGCCATGTACTATATCTCTCATCCCGGGCTGGCCAAGCCGGGTGGCCAAGCCGGGTGCATCTCCTCTCCTCCTGTCTTTGAGGAAGACGAGTTAAATCCATCCTCTGTTCATCTGTTTATCTGTGCAGTCTTCCTGACCGCCCGTGGAAAATGGATTTACCATGCTTTACCGCTGCCGCTCCACAATCACCATGCAGCACAGGATAATAGGTTGCTGACTGTCCCCTGTGTGTGTGTGTTTGTGTGTGTGTGAGAGCGAGAGTGTTTGTGTGTGAGTTTGTGTGAGTGAGCAAGCGAAAGAGTGTTTGTGTGTGTGTGTGTGTATCACACCCCAACCCCCCAGCATGGATTAGGTTTTGGCTGAGCCGTGGCCAGTGGTAGCATGCAGCCCCCACAGCGGTTTGGTGGCGGTCACACACACACACACACACACACACACACACACACACACACACACACACACACACACACACACACAGACAGACAGACAGACAGACAGACAGACAGACAGACAGACAGACAGACAGACAGACAGACAGACAGACAGACAGACAGACAGACAGACAGACAGACAGACAGACAGACAGACAGACAGACAGACAGACAGACAGACAGACAGACAGACAGACAGACAGACAGACAGACAGACAGAGTGAGGATTGTGGTGGAGGGAAGAAGTTAACTATAATCAGTTCAGTATGGTACAATGTGTGTGTGTCGATACGATAGAGAGAAGAATAGATGACAAACAGCCGTATCCTCCTCTCCTCAGTCAAGCCAAGCCAAGCTCACCATGAGAAAACACATTTTATATTCAATGTGAAATGTGGTCATTATAAGGCACCTATTTGCTTAGTTTAAAGATTAGAGATAACGTGTATTGTCGAGTTCTGAAAAACCGAATCATTCAATTCACTCATGAGTTCCCTCTGTTGGGTATTACATTCCATCAGAACCAAATGTACACACCTACCAATAATGAAACGGTGTAGATAGATGAAGGCCACAGACTCTGGCTGTGTCCAAAATGGTACCCTATTCTCTACATTATGCACTATGGACCCTGGTCAAAAGTAGTGCACTGTTTAAGGAATAGGGTGCCATTTGTGAGGCAACCTCTGAGTCTGAGCCCACACAGTCTACAGACAGACCAGCCTGCGTTCGCCAACTACCAACCAGGAACATACATAAGGTAAGGAGGGAGAGGTTGTATCCCAAATGACACCCTATTCCCTAAATAGTGCACTACTTTTGACCAGGGCCTACAGGGAAAATGTTGCCATTTGGGACACTGCCAAAGTCTGTGATTCTGCCAAGTTGGAGACAACTTTCAGAAGATGTGATAAGGGAAAGACGTGATGAAAGGATGAGAGGAGGGAGGGATGAGAGGAGTGAGGGATGAGGAGAGGCTCTCTGGCAGCTGCCCTGGAAGAGAAGAGACTCCCATTTTTTCCCCCTTCCTCTTCCCTCCACTTTCTTCTCCTCGTCGACTCGCCTCTTTTGAAGAGAGAGCAACGGTTGGGAAGGATCCTCAACTCTGGATGAGTTGTTGTTGTTTCCCTCCTCCCCCTCCTCCCCCTGCCTCACCCGTTGGTGTTTTTTCTTTTATTTAGTTTCTTCTCTTTTTCGTCGGGTAGCTAACCCAGTGAACGGGACAATGCGGTGAAGCGTGAAATGAAAGCTCTTAGTTACTTTGTGGAGTTTTTCTCCAAAGAGGATTTGACACATCATGCATCCATACACAGACCACTCACACATACACAGACCACTCTCACACACACAATACAGAAAGATCTAATTAGAGCCGCTAGATCAATGTATAGGCATTGATTTCTGACAAAATAGATCTATTGAATGCATTTTTATTCTGTATGTATTTTATATGTGTAACTGGAGTGACTTGACACTGTATGTCCAAGCATCCAGCGCCAATTAGATGTATAGATCCTCTCCCTTCATTTCTGCAACAGCAGTTTTATTGAGTCCATGTATAGTGTATTCTATATGTATGGCAGCATCATGTTGTGGGGGTGCTTTGCTGCAGGAGGGACTGGTGCACTTCATAAAATAAATGGCATCATGAGGAATTAAAATTCTTCTTCCAAATGGACAATGACCCCAAGCATACTTCCAAAGTTGTGGCAAAATGGCTTAAGGACAACAAAGACAAGATATTGGAGGGGCCATCACAAAGCCCTGACCTCAATCCTATAGAATATTTGTGGGCAGAACTGAAAAACCGTGTGCGAGCAAGGAGGCCTACAAACCTGACTCAGTTACACCAGCTTTGTCAGAAGGAATGGGCCAAAATTCACCCAACTTATTGTGGGAAGCTTGTGGAATGCTACCCGGAAACGTTTGACCCAAGTTAAACAATTTAAAGGCAATGCTACCAAATACTAATTGAGTGTATGTAAACTTCTGACCCACTGGGAATGTGATGAAAGAAATAAAAGCTGAAATAAATCATTCTGTACTATTATTCTGACATTTCACATTCTTAAAATAAAGTGGTGATCTTAACTGACTTAAGACAGGGACTTTACTAGGATTAAATGTCAGGAATTGTGAAAAACAGAGTTTAAATGTATTTGGCTAAGGTGTATGTGAACTTCCGACTTCAACTGTATTTTATGGGGGGAAATGCCCTTGCTAAATCTGGTGGGAGACGTTTAGTATAGAAGAAAAAGTACAAGGGTTTTATTAAACAAATAGATGCCACGCTCTTCTCAGTAGAAGTGAGCCAAGAAACTGTGACGTGGATCGTTCTGACATGATTGAAACCAGGCAGTCAGCCGTGAAAACCACGTCTCAGTTCAGAGATGCTCCATCCGATGAAAGGACTTGGCTAAATCCTCCGTCTCAAATGATTTTCTACTTACTATTTACCGTCTTCATCAAGTGCTTGAGACAATGTTTGCGTCACATGTTCCGATACGATTGACATTTTTGTCTTTTAGCAAACACTCTTATCCAGAGCGACTAACAGAAGAAATAAGGGTTAAGTGCCTTGCTCAAGGGTACCTGGCCAGATTTTTCACCTAGTCGGCTCGGGAATCGAACGAGTGACCTTTGGTTTCCTGGCCCAGCTCTCTAACCACTAGGCTACATGCCACTCCTATGTATTAGTAAACTGAAGAGAATTTACGTACAGAAGCTTCACTGTCAGATATGTTCGAAATAGAAATATCCAATGCAGACAGTTGAGCTGAAGATTAGCAGGAATGCCGTAGTGCCAGATAATAATGTGATTGGTTTGCTGCTAGGTAAAGCTCTAGCCAATGCAGCATATGAAGCACGTAGAACAGCCTGATTGGTTTGCCGTCTGTTTGATGGGACGATAGAGATACATGTATATGATTAGTGTTCTATTTAGTCCTGTGATTGGAACAACCATTCGTCAACCATAGAGCTAGATATAGCTTAGTGTATGTGTAATACAGTACCCTTTGCCAGTCGATCTGATCATGGCTCATAGGATACCATAGGTCTAGAGTACCAGTGCTTCACTGCATTGGCATGACACAACACACACACGGAAGGTCATTTATTTTAGTGTGTTTGTACCACAGGGACAAGTGAGGAGCGTTTGCATGGGGAGGTGTTGACAGGAGCATCTAATGCTGTAGGCATGTTAGACAGTCACATCAATATAGAGCAGCTCTCTCTCTCTCTCTCTCTCTCTCTCTCTCTCTCTCTCTCTCTCTCTCTCTCTCTCTCTCTCTCTCTCTCTCTCTCTCTCTCTCTGTGTCTGTCTGTCTGTCTCTGTCCCTCTCTCTCTCTGTCTCTGTCCTCTCTCTCTCTGCCCCCCTCTCTGTCTCCCTCTCTCTGTTCCTCTCTCGCTCTCTCTCTGTCCCCCTCTCTCTCTGTCCCTCGCTCTCTGTCCCCTCTCTTTCTCTCTCTGTCCCTCTCACTCTCTCTCTTTCCCTCCCCTCTCTCTCGCTCTCTCTCTGTCCCCCTTCTCTGTCCTTCTCTCTCTCTGCCCCCCCCCTCTCTCTCTCTCTCTCTCTCTCTCTCTCTCTCTCTCTCTCTCTCTCTCTCTCTCTCTCTCTCTCTCTCTCTCTCTCTCGCTCTGTCAGTCAGTCTAGTACTTTTCGTACTGAAAAATGTCCTTTGATTCCGTACACCACTGTAGTAGAAGTGTACTAGGCTGGGCTAGGCCTAAACAGTACAGTCAGTCTCAGTAGAACAAAGTGTTCTCTAACTCTCTGCTCTCCTCTCCTCTCAACTCACTGCTCTCACTCCTCTGGAGAGAGGAGGAGGGTTTTGGCTGCCCTCCAGGGGTGGAAAAATCTATAAGCCATTACGTAATATACCATATCTTTACCTTAGGTGAACCCAGTACAAGATCCACAGCTGTGAGCACACAGAGGGAGGCAGGGAGGCCTGTGTGGAAAAGAGATTGTGTGTGTAGGGAGAGAGTGTGTGTGTGTGGAAACAGATAGAGGGAGAATGAGTGTGTGTACTGTATTAGAGAGAGACACTTCTTTGTGGCCGGTTTGCAGCACTTGCAGACCCTCAGATCAATAGGTCACATCACAGTTAGCTGGAACTCTATTGTAACATTAGCTACTTTGCTTTCTTTATGTTTTTCATCTATTTATTTGTTCATTTTCAAGCATACTTTTTTAAAGCAGCATTTGCATAGATAGACTTAAGAGGAGACTTCTGGATTCTTCCCAGTGACTTGGCCAAGTGATCATGATGCTCGTAGAGTAAGTCAGACCGTCTGTGATTCATTTATGTTGATCAGAATACTGTTGTGTGATGCGAAACGCCATGGCCATGTACGGCACTGTACTTCCAAAGCTGCCGGGCTGAATATTAAGTTACGAAAGCTTCTTCTTCCCGCATACAGATAAGTGTGTGTGAGTGCGTGCATACAGGTGTGTTCCTGAGAATGAAAATGGGAGTACGAGGCCGCAGGCCGTTCACTTGACACATTGACAGTATTGACACGTCAATGCTCTCATCCCATAATATGCACGAATCATGGCTGCTAATCATGGCTTGACAAGATGGGCCAGGTCTGCATCCCGAATGGCACCCTATGGGCCCTGGTCAAAACTAGTGTACTATAGAGGCTCTGGTCAAAAGTAGTGCACTATATAGGGAATAGGATGCCATTTGAGACGCAGCTGCAGACTTTTTTGGTTTTGATGTGACTGGCGCTATCTAGTTTGTGCAGTACAGGCCTCATAATACATGCGTCCATTCCTCCTTAGTGGCTATCGTCGTGATTCTCTGGCTGTCAGTGTGAACGAATTCCATTGGCCCAAGCGTGTTCCTCTACACATCGGTGCTTGGTGATAGGTCTAGTGTTGTTCAAGAAGGGTCACGTTAAATAAATTCGATTCCGGTGCCGTCTGCTGCTGTTTTCAATCTGATTGCAGACTACTTCCTATATTAGGCTCTAATACAGGTGTCGGCAACAGGCGTCCGGGGTGAAACCGGCCCACGAGGGATTCTTTTTGGCCTGCCAAAGTTTAGTATAAAAATAAAAAAAACTATATTTGTTTGGAATTCAGCAAAAAAAAATGATAAAAATCACATATTTCATCAGGTATTCTCACGAATAAAAAAAAGAAACGTGATCATGTCTCAATGAAGTCAAAGTATGTAATGATTGACATTTTCAAGTACAATCTCTTTTTGGGCTTACATGTAGTTGTGCTCAATTTGCAGTGTACAATATTAATAGAATTATCTTCGGGGCCCCCGACCGTCCCGGCCCTGCTCTGATATGAACCGCCTGCCAGAAATATTGACAGTTGCAAAATAATATGGTAAGAATCAGTCAACTCTGATGGTGATCGTTATTAAATTGTCCGTAATGACGGTTGATAATACCCATATGGATTGGGGAAGAGAGACACACACACACACACACACACACACGCACACAAACATGTACTGAGAGGCAATTGTAAGTTCATGTGAAACCATAGTAAAACACATGCAGATGTGGATTAGAAGGTTTCACCACAAACTCAGTTCTAACACTTTCCATTGTTACACTCCCTACATTATTCCTAGTTTAATTTGACCAATCTCGCCTGTGGAATTTCAGTCACACACATGCAACCCTTCAACTCGAGTCGGACCCTCAAATGAAAGACATTTGGAGCCCCCTCTCTCACCACACACATGGCTGGTTAACCGTGCTGCGGTGGTGAAGGCGGTTGGCGGCATTGGGGGGCCGGCGGCTGGTGGCCACAACTAGGGAGGCAGATAGCTAGTAGGGGTTGTGGCTGGGTGGGAGATGGTGATATGTTTGTGTTTATTGACTTAAAGACACCCACACACACACACACACACCAGGGCTCCAGACTCAGGGGAAACGTGTGTGTTTAGAGCACACAGGCCTAATGATGTTGATTGAGACATTCTTGCGGTACTCTCCCTCTGGCTTGTGGTGTGTTAACTGGAACAGGGGCGACAACAAGCCAGCTCAGTGAGAGTAGTGGGAGTTTGTGAGCCCTATGGGCCCTGGTCAACAGTAGTGCACTATATAGGGAATAGGGTGTTATTTGGGAGGCAGCCATGGAGGAGGGAAAACATACATCTCCAATGAGCATCGAACTAGTTCCCGGCAGTTTGTGTTTTCCCAGTTGCGCTCAATGTATTTCTTTTCATATTCACATGTTATGGATTGCTCCTGAAATAGGGCCTTTTCCCAGCAATGGGAATTTACACTGTTTGAATGTTCTCTCTCGTGTTCCAAACAGAGGAATTTTGAGTTGGAGGCTTTACGGGAGGTTTATAAGTGAATACTCAACCGCTTTTAAACAAATATCGGAATGATGTAAAACTTCCCCATTTTTATTTGTTATTACTTCTTGATTTTCCTTTCGTGTGTGTGTGGGGTTGGGATGTGTGCGTGTGATTCATAGCGTGGCAGTGTGTGTGTGTGATTCATAGCGTGGCAGTGTGTAGTCAGGCCTTTTACACAGGTGATAAAATGCTGACCTGGACGACAGTAAGTACTGTAACCTACTGCTCACTGTCTCTGTGTCTCAGAGTTCTCTCAGTACAGGAGATACCTGCGCCTGCACACACACTCGCACGCACACGCACACACAATATCACACAAACCCTCTCTCTCTCTTTCTCTCTCTCTCTCTCTCTCTCTCTCTCTCTCTCTCTCTCTCTCTCTCTCTCTCTCTCTCTCTCTCCCCCAGTAAGAGCCATGGGTCTTAATTCGGATTTTGTCAAACTAAAAAGCTACTTTGCTAGCTTTCCTTGGAAATGAGCCCGTCTAGCCGATCAAACAACTATCTCTCCATTTGCCAGTCCATTGTCTAAGAACGGAATGCCATTCATTCCCGAAGACAGTTACCCAACTTCCCTCCCCAGTCAGCCTCTATGTTAAACCCTACCTGGTTCTCCAACTTGTCTGACTCCACTGTCTACCCCTCCAGATTAAAATGGTTGATATAAACATATTGAGTTTCTTTACGGGATGTGATGGAATGCTGATACTAATGCATCAAAACCACGGCTGTCCCAAAGGGCACCCTATTCCCTATATAGTGTACTACTTTAGACCAGGGCACCATATGGCTCTGGTCAAAAGTAGCTCACTATACAGGGAATAGGGTGCCATTTGGGACACGGCCCATATTATACTACTTAGAGGGAGCTAGTGCTACGAGCCAACTACCTATCTGAGGGATCAAATCTTATGGAAATGTGCCTACTCTTACTCCTACTCTATCCCTCTTTATGGGTTGCGTGTCAAATGGCACCCTATTCCCTACATAGTGCACTACTTTTGACCAGCGCCGTACAAAAATGACATGTTGTTTGGGACGCGGCCTTAGACAGAAAACTTACTGGAGTTCCCTTTCCTTTCCCCCTGAAGAATCACATATTTGAAAAGCCAGAAACTCACACAATACAGCAGTTCTCCATTTGGAGAACGACATAAACACTAAATCCTATTGTACATCTGATTCTGGAATCTTCGCCATCCTGAAACCATCTTCTCTTGCAGTCTGAAGCATGATTGAACAGTACAGCAGAGGTCAAACCCACACGGCTGTTTTTGTTGGTGATGGAGTAGCAGCTATAACTCTGACTTGACTCATTTGGCCACAGTGGTGGTGTGAGGCTTGGCTCGGCTGCGGCTGCTGCACTGCACATTTGAAAGCTACAGTCCGGGTTTCGTTCTCAGCAAAACGGCAGTTTGTAAACAAGGGAGTAATAAAGAACGTGTATTTGGGGTTTACGATAGGGCAAGGACAGTTGTGCTATAGGCTCACGACGCAAGTTATATATCTTCAAGAATCAATCCAGAATTGAAAGTGAACTCTTGAACATTCCTAGATCACAGATTGTAGCTTTAAAGGCAAGCTCATTTTCTTTCACCCTGAATCAGCCCTGCGTCTCCTGACTGACAGCCAAGAAGTTGAGAAGCATCTGACGTGGCAGCTACAGCTTGTGTATGTGTGTATATGTGTGTGCGCGTGCGTGCAACAGCTCCCTCAGAATAGGAGAACAGTCCAGCTCTCTCTCTTCTGTTCTGACTCACAGTGTAACCAGCGGTACCACCACCATATCTGTAGCTGTGTTACTACGGTTTGGTTGGAAGGGAAAGTGTTTGGAATAAGTGCCCATTTTAGGTGGTTTTTGCCATGAATTTAGCTATTGAATGGGCTGGGCCCGCGGGCCGTAGATGCCCATCCCTGAGGTAGGAAGTAGGAAAAAGTGTTTGGAATAAGTACTGTTCTTAGGTGGTTTTTGTCAGGATTTTGATCTACTAGTACTGAATTAAATGAAACAGGTTCTATGTCGTCCCTGTCAGGCTCGGTCCCTGTTGGAGAGATGTGATTCCCTGTGTGTGTGTGTGTGTGTGTGTGTGTGTGTGTGTGTGTGTGTGTGTGTGTGTGTGTGTGTGTGTGTGTGTGTGTGTGTGTGTGTGTGTGTGTGTGTGTGTGTGTGTGTGTGTGTGTGTGTGTGTGTGTGTGTGTGTGTGTGTGTGTGTGTGTGTGTGTGTGTGTGTGTGTGTGTGTGTGTGTGTGTGTGTGTGTGTGTGTGTGTGCGCGCGCGCGTGTTGGACAGTGTTGCTGCTACTCTACAGACCTCATGCAGACAGGGATTTGTAGGAGCCGGAGAGAGAGAGAAGCACACACATTTCAAACAAAAGAGTTGGTTGAAGATTACAATTATTTCAACAACTTCTCACTACAAACAAGCAGACGGTCGAGCACAAGCCCCAGCACACAAACAGTACCACCTTTAACCCTCGCACTGCAATCCAACAGGCCATGCCCCAACACATATATAGTCCAGCCTTAAACCCTCACATTGCCAACCAAGCACCAGACAGCACACAACAAGTGCAGAGGATGTTGTAACAGAGGATGTTGTAACAGAGGATGTTGTAACAAAGGATATTGTAACAGTGGATATTCTAACATAGGATATTGTAACAGAGGATGTTGTAACAGAGGATGTTGTAACAGAGGATGTTGTAAACGGAGGATGTTATAACGGAGGATGTTGTAACGGAGGATGTTGTAACGGAGGATGTTGTAACGGAGGATGTTGTAACAGAGGATGTTGTAACGGAGGATGTTGTAACAAAGGATATTGTAACAGTGGATATTGTAACAAAGGATATTGTAACAGAGGATGTTATAACAGAGGATGTTGTAACAGAGGTTGTTGTAACAGAGGATATTGTAACAGAGGATGTTGTAACAAAGGATATTGTAACAGAGGATGTTGTAACAGAGGATATTGTAACAAAGGATATTGTAACAGAGGATGTTGTAACAGAGGATATTGTAACAGAGGATGTTGTAACAGTGGATATTGTAACAAAGGATATTGTAACAGAGGATGTTGTAACAGAGGATATTGTAACAGTGGATATTGTAACAGAGGATATTGTAACAGAGGATGTTGTAACAGAGGTTATTGTAACAAAGGATATTGTAACAGTGGATATTGTAACAGTGGATATTGTAACAGTGGATGTTGTAACAGAGGATGTTGTAACAGAGGATATTGTAACAGAGGATATTGTAACAGAGGATGTTGTAACAGAGGATGTTGTAACAAAGGATATTGTAACAGTGGATATTGTAACAGTGGATATTGTAACAGAGGATGTTGTAACAGAGGATGTTGTAACAAAGGATATTGTAACAGTGGATGTTGTAACAGAGGATATTGTAACAAAGGATATTGTAACAGTGGATATTGTAACAAAGGATATTGTAACAGAGGATATTGTAACAGAGGATATTGTAACAGAGGATGTTGTAACAAAGGATATTGTAACAGTGGATATTGTAACAAAGGATATTGTAACAGTGGATATTGTAACAAAGGATATTGTAACAGAGGATGTTGTAATAGAGGATGTTGTAACAGAGGATGTTGTAACAGAGGATGTTGTAACAGAGGGCGCTGGTGTAATGAATGACTGTACTAGTTTGGAGTCTGGTTGAGTCAAGCTGTGTAGGGTGGTCCACTGGTGTAATGATTGACTGTACTAGTTTGGAGTTTGGGTGAGTCAAGCTGTGTAGGGTGGTCCACTGGTGTAATGAATGACTGTACTAGTTTGGGGTCTGGTTGAGTCAAGCTGTGTAGGGTGGTCCATGTGAGAGAGAGAAGAGGGAAAGAGAGAGAAGGGGAACAGAGGGAGAGAAAGAGAGACCGAGATGACGAGAGTGTAAGGGTTACAGAGAGAGAGAAATAAAGAGAGATGTCAAAAGAGAGAGAGAGACTGCAGACCAGAGTGACAGAGCGAGGAAAGGGTGGTGGAATTAGGGAAGAGTGCTGGTGTTGGGGTTGCCGGGGTACAGAATGAATGTGTGAGTTGGGCTGGTGGGATGGTGGCGAGGCATTTGCATAAAGGGTGAGGGCATCGTGCCCGGCTGTGGGGAAGGGTTGGCACCTCGCCTCACCAACTGGCAGAGGGAGGACTGAGGAGGAATAAAAGAGAGAGATTTACAGAGAAAGGGAGAGGGAGTAAGAGAGAGTGAAGGGGAGAGAGTGATAGATATATAGAGAGAAAGAGAGAGGGAGTAAGAGAGAATGAAGGGGAGAGAGAGTGATAGATAGAGAGAGGGAGTATGAGAGAGTGAAGGGGAGAGAGTGATAGATATATAGAGAGAAAGAGAGAGGGAGTAAGAGAGAGTGAAGGGGAGAGAGAGTGATAGATAGAGAGAGGGAGTATGAGAGAGTGAAGGGAGAGAGTGATAGATATATAGAGAGAAAGAGAGAGGAGTAAGAGAGAGGAAGGGAGAGAGAGTGAAGGGAGAGAGAGAGAGAGAGAGAGAGAGAGAGAGAGAGAGAGAGAGAGAGAGAGAGAGAGAGAGAGAGAGAGAGAGAGAGAGAGAGAGAGAGAGAGAGAGAGAGAGAGAGAGAGAGAGAGAGAGAGAGAGAGAGAGAGAGAGAGAGAGAGAGAGAGAGAGAGAGAGAGTGATAGATAGGGAGAGAGAGTGATAGATAGAGAGGAGGGAACTCACTCAATAGAGCATCTCTTGTTTCAGGGAGCCGGGTTCTGACTGGCTGTTGACACAGCAGGAGAGAAGAGGAGAGGAGAGAGGAGAGGAGAGGAGAGGAGAGGAGAGGAGAGAGGAGAGGAGAGGAGGAGAGGAGAGGAGAGGAGGGAGGGGAGGAGGAAAGGGACGGAGGAGGAAAGGGGAGGGAGGAGGAAAGGGGACGGAGGGGAGAGGAGAGGGGATATATGGTTTGATTATCTGATTCATTCCTGCTGTACTCCACCAACACTCATCCAAAGTTTATATCAAGTCCCTGCAGCTGTACTGAGGTCAAGCTGTTATTGGAATACGATATATACTGTATATGAACTTGAGTGTGTGTGTATGCGTGGGTCATGTGTGTCAGACAGTGTCCATGACACACACACACTCAGGTTCAGAGTGTGAGACAGTCCCCTCCCTCTCGTTTAGCCGGAAAACAGTCTGTCTGTCCCCCCACACACACACACACACCCTGCCCTCCCCTCTGAGAGTCAGGCACTGCCCACTTGACCTTTTCAGGAATGGCCGCCCTTGTGGACTGCTGGGGGGAATGCTGTGCATTCACTTTTAGTGGAGCCGGCCAGCTGGGGGGCAGACAGAGAATACCTAGCGTCGCCCCGGGGGCAAGTAGTACTATTATAATGGACAGGGGACTTAGTGACATATCTGATCCACTTAGCTGCTTCTCCCTGCCCTGCACTGAAATATACCCTCCTAATAATGTCATGTAGCACTGAATGCATGAATGAATAAAAAGTGAATGAATAAAAAGTCTTCTTGTTACAGGGCAGGAAATTGTTAGCATGAGACTGGGCCATTGTCTGGACGAGGCCTCCTGACATGTATTCTGGGATTTGTAGTCTATAGCTGGAAGAGGCTCTGATCCGGTCAGGGCCCTGTGCGTCTGGATCCGTTTATAGCACAAATACACTCAGGGCCTCACACACACACACACACACAAATACACTCACTCCCTCGCCACAGAAATGCTTCCAGACTTTCACACGTAGTAATGAGTCTGTGTGTAAACAGGGATAATTACCAACGATGCACAGACGCACATTAATCATCATTCGAACTGCCTCACTAAAGAGAAAAGAAAGAAAGGAAAAGGAAGGAAAGAAAGAAGGAATGAAGGGAGGGAGGAAGGACGGATGGACGAGTTTTTCTTCTTCTCCTTTTCTCAGGGAGTTATGTTAACTGCAGGCTGGGCCAGACTAGAAGCGGTTGCAGTTACACTGATTCGAGTGCATGGCACCAAATTGGCACTATTCTGGATTTTGGCAGTGAATGCAGGTTGAGAGGATAAGGGGATGTATGGAGAGAGAGAGAGAGAGAGAGAGAGAGAGAGAGAGAGAGAGAGAGAGAGAGAGAGAGAGAGAGAGAGAGAGAGAGAGAGAGAGAGAGAGAGAGAGAGAGAGAGAGAGAGAGAGAGAGAGAGAGAGAGAGAGAGAGAGAGAGAGAGAGAGAGAGAGAGAGAGAGAGAGAGAGAGAGAGAGAGAGAGAGAGAGAGAGAGAGAGAGAGAGAGAGAGAGAGCGAGAGACTTGTTTTATTTTGCAGTGGTGTGTGAGGAAGTGTGTGTTTGTGAGGGAGAGAGCGAGAGAAAGAGAGAGAAAGTGTGTTTGTGAGGAAGAAGAGACACGACTGTAACCTGTCTGTACTCTCTTGACTATAGTTTTAAACCCTAAGGTTTATACACCGTTGCAGACGTGTAATGGTATGCTAGTCTGCTGCTACAGCAGTGCGTCTCTGCTGTCCTGCGCACCTTGCGTTTCCTCCTGTCCCCGTGGGAAGAAAACATGGAAACTTGGCTGTAGCTATAGGAACACACTTTTTCCCCTTTTCTTTTAATACAGAGCAGACTAAAATGGCAGAATGCTCCATATGAATGCAGATATTCCTGCCCTGTACAAAGTTGAGGATGGAGGTTAAGAAGTTTGCGTTGGATTTTCTATGCAAAGCACAGGCACTTTTAAAAATGTCATGGCTCATAGTAATTCCGCAATCGATTCTAGAACACCGAAACTTGAATACAGAACACCCTAGAAAGTAAGCTGCAACACACACACACACACACACACACACACACACACACACGAGCATATGGCGTGGAAAATATCCCTCGGTGCCGTGGCCCAAATCTCTCGCACTCTTTCCCTTACATCATCGCAGTACCTGTCAATATGTGATTTTACTGAGCAGATGTCGAACGTTGTCCTCCCAATTTCAACTGTGACACGTCCGTCCTCGCGCTCTCCAGTGACTGTGTGTTTTATGGGAGAGCAAGAGAATACGTGCAGTTCTCCGGTACTCGGTGTCACTCACCAGTCATTGCTTCACCATCTTGAATGAACCTTATGCTAAAATAGAATGAAGCAGTCATACGTTCCAATCGCATTTTAGAACTAATTCGATTTCCTTCCACAACTTGACCGTAGCCATCATTTTTACATCATATCCCTATTTATAAGTAGGCCTAACACGGAAACAATAATCTAGTCCAACGACACGATAGGTGGCTTGTGTTATTTGTATTGCATCCCTAAAATGCATTTCTAGAACTTTTACTATGAAAAATAAGAAACATTGACTATGGAAGCAGTGATATTTGAATAGCAATGGAATGAAGTGTTTTTATAACTGATAACATTTTAGTAAAGAAACATCATTATATTATCCCCAAATGTATTATTGCATCGAAAATATTATAAGTAGCTTATACAAATATACTAGTTTTCGTTTTTTCTACTGTACATTTTGTATTTTAGAAGAAAATATCATTTTGCCCTATACTCTCAACTGCTAAACCACATAAAAGGCCTACGTTATTTACAGGGAAAAAACGTTTAGGTTACCAAACTGTCTCGACAATAAATTAAAATTATACTTAATTGATCTATTTTTATTTTGTACTATTTTAGAAAATTAATGAATGAGCTTTTATATTGCATTTCATTGTTTATAACTTCATTGACCAAAATTGGCCAACAGTAGAAATAGAGGATTGCACTATTGTCCAGTATAGCAAAAGCATGTTTCTGAGTAAATGTATTGATTCAGGCTTCGTATTGATTCAGGCTATAAGGTTAAGTGCTCGAAAATGAAACATCATTTAATCAACTTGATCATTTAATTTCGGATCTACAAGTCTTTTTTTAGCTGATGTGCAAGGAGTGGAATGTAAATTGCTCAACAGAGATGGCAACCAGGTTCAAATGAAATGTCAAAGCATGTACAACAAATGATGACGTTTGTGTATTAGTTGCACGTATCAGTTGTTAAATCTCAGTATGTAGCAGAAATTTGTCAAAATATAATGTATGTATTTTGTCATTTCAAGCAGGAAAGAAACATTGAATATATTGTTGGGGTGTATTCATGGTTCATGTATCTATGTAGGATTCTTTGGATGCTGTTACATGATGCGTCTCTGCTCGTTTAAGACCATACTAGAAGAAAACAGAAGATTCCAGTAATTTACAAATAGGCTGCATCCGTAGGCCCACATAACCTACAGATAATATATGATAATTGACCATTTCTTTATTCATCTTATTCCGAAAAATTTAGGTTATTATACGGGGTTGATAGTTAAAATTGTTACAAACCATTATAATTAAGCCCATATATGTCTGCAGAGGGGCCTATTCAGAGTAAAAACCTGGAAGCAAAATTATATGTAGTATAACATTGGCTCTATAGATACACACACAGGGTATATTTATGTTTATGAATAGCAAAATGTTCCATTTTCGTGTGAGGAAAAAGCTGACCTATTTGGCTGCAAGTGTTGCTGTTTTTGGTTGAGCCTTGCGCATGCATGTCGATAACGCGGAGTTTCCCGCCACTTGGATCTGTTTTAACTGAGATGAAGTGCGAGGAGGTTTGTTCCTATTTTAACAGACTATATGATGTGAGTCAAGTATAACAAGAGAGGAGGTTTGTTCTTATTTTAACAGACTATATGATGTGAGTCAAATATAACAAGAGAGGAGGTTTGTTCCTATTTTAACAGACTATATGATGTGAGTCAAATATAACAAGAGAGGAGGTTTGTTCCTATTTTAACAGACTATCTGATGTGAGTCAAGTATAACAAGAGAGGAGGTTTGTTCCTATTTTAACAGACTATATGATGTGAGTCAAGTATAACAAGAGAGGAGGTTTGTTCCTATTTTAACAGACTATCTGATGTGAGTCAAATATAACAAGAGAGGAGGTTTGTTCCTATTTTAACAGACTTTATGATGTGAGTCAAGTATAACAAGAGAGGAGGTTTGTTCCTATTTTAACAGACTATCTGATGTGAGTCAAGTATAACAAGAGAGGAGGTTTGTTCCTATTTTAACAGACTATATGATGTGAGTCAAGTATAACAAGAGAGGAGGTTTGTTCCTATTTTAACAGACTATCTGATGTGAGTCAAATATAACAAGAGAGGAGGTTTGTTCCTATTTTAACAGACTTTATGATGTGAGTCAAGTATAACAAGAGAGGAGGTTTGTTCCTATTTTAACAGACTATCTGATGTGAGTCAAATATAACAAGAGAGGAGGTTTGTTCCTATTTTAACAGACTATCTGATGTGAGTCAAATATAACAAGAGAGGAGGTTTGTTCCTATTTTAACAGACTATCTGATGTGAGTCAAATATAACAAGAGAGGAGGTTTGTTCCTATTTTAACAGACTATATGATGTGAGTCAAGTATAACAAGAGAGGAGGTCTGTTCCTATTTTAACAGACTATCTGATGTGAGTCAAGTATAACAAGAGAGGAGGTTTGTTCCTATTTTAACAGACTATCTGATGTGAGTCAAATATAACAAGAGAGGAGGTTTGTTCCTATTTTAACAGACTTTATGATGTGAGTCAAATATAACAAGAGAGGAGAGAAGTTCAGACATGCCGCCATCCTCTAAAGTGGTTCTACAGAAACACAGAAAGCGGCTATAGCAGAACATGTTTTCTGGAAGAGATTACAATTTACTGGTCCCCACAGCAAGCAGTTATTTTCCCCCTCGGCAACGCTTTTATTTTTATTTTCTGCCGGTTGTAAATCTTGGCAATGCAAATATAGCCTACATTTGTGCTGAATGCTGTTTTCATCCAACGTTAGGCTACCTGCTCAGTCCTTGGCTATTGAAAGAAAGAGACTCATAGGCATGCTTCGCCAGTAGGCTACGTGTTCTTTTCAAGATGAAGAGATATTTGAATGTTTAGGCAGACTATCTACATTTAAAGGTTTATTTCTAGTACTTATAGCTTTAATTTAATGGGGACTTGTTTGTGTATTTTACTGGATCGCTAGTGCTACTTTTCGGGCTTAATTTAATGCCTAATTGGTTTAGGCCTACAAAGGAAAGCATCCTATTCAATGTCACTTCTATGTCACTTCTACATTAGATATGGATTAGAAAAATGTTTTGTAGACCTTAAATTAATTTATAATTCAATAGTATCAAACTTAGAGAGAAGGCTTTGAATGCCCTCATATGGAATGTTAGGCCTTTCCTATTTCTCATGTGTAAGTGCCATCCACTCAGTTTGTGCAGAGGCCATCTGATATCCTCAATAGACCTACTGGCCTATTAAATGCTGGCATATAGGCTACATAAAAGTGTTTTGCTGGTAGGCCTATGTAAAAGAAATGCAACAATGGAACTGTGTGTGTTGCTCACACACAAACCATAATGCCCCGGGTAACGTTCTCGTTCTTTTCCCTTTGTCGGCCTTTTTGGCAGTTGTTCTACTCTGTATACAACTCCAAGGATTTCCCGTGGTTTCTGTGTAAAATCGATGGCTTTGTCCATTCATATATATATACACTCATTGGTAAAACTATAGGCGGTTTTCCCAGTTCCAAACACTTGTTTTTTCCCCATCTCTCTCTCTTCACTTGCTCTCTTATTCGTTTGTGAGAAACGGAAGCGCAGGAGAGGAGAGCTCGAGATTGTCTCCGTGGAGCCTCGCGAACAAAGGTCACCGTTTAGAGACAGAGAGAGTGGCACGCGGAGATAAGATGGGCTCTCTCTCTCTCAAAAAACCCAAAGCAGTATTGCAGAACAGGAGATACCAGTAAATATACCGCTGGCCCGCGGCAAGAGGCCCATGGCAGGCGGCCGTTGGCGGCAGACACAGACACACACTCACCGACCGACCGCCTGCCGAGCGAGCGCATGTAATGGCCAAATGCATCCAACACATCCACTATAACTAGACATGTCTCTCCTATTTAAAAGCACGAAATACGTTTTGAAAAATTATATTAACTGCCCCATAATAAATGGTAGGGTGCCACAGACTGGTGTCCTGGCCAAAATAATAAAAGTTCTGCATTCGGCTAGTTATCTTAAACACACATAGGTCATGTTTATTCGTAACTGCAGTGGGCCGGCGCTATATAATAGGTATAATTTAAGATGAATCTGGGAACGAAAGCTTCAGCTGTTAAATGTGTGGCTTTATTGAGGTATTTAGAATTTTATCAAATAAATCTCACACACAAAATAGTCAAATCAAATCAGTGTTGACGTCATTCGATTTGATTCACAGAAATATATATATATATGAAAAATGTGAGCTTGCTTGAACCATCTTTACTTTGGTTCATCAGATTTATGGAAATGTTATGGCCAGTCTGTGATAGAATATTTTTGCATGAATAGTGTACAAAATAGAATCTTGTGCCATCTTATATTATGCAGAACCATAGAGAGCTTTCATTCATTTACTCAATGATATGTTCTGTTTGTTTTTGTTCCAGTCTGGTTGTGGTTGCAGCATGATATGATACTTGTGACAATATGGGTGACATTTATGACAATATCGATACTTGTGACAATATGGGTGACATTTATGACAATATCGATGCTTGTGACAATATGGGTGATATTTATGACAATATCGATGCTTGTGACAATATGGGTGATATTTATGACAATATCGATGCTTGTGACAATATGGGTGATATTTATGACAATATCGATACTTGTGACAATAGTAGCCTACTGGTTGCAAAGTAGCCATCTCTCCCCATCACTCTGTATTATACAATATGCTTAACGCTCAGTTAACAGGTTGTATGGATCCCCTCTGATCATTTTCAAACAAGAATCTTATTAGACACACCTCTCTCGTTCCTTATGCTGTCTCTCCATCTCTCTCTCTCTCTCCCTCCTCTCATCTTGTTATTTCTCCCAAATTCCTCTCTCTGTAACTGCTCTGCCCCACATTTTGTGCCCACAGAGCGACTGTGTTGTCTCTCCTTCCCACATTCGGTGCCCGCCTATGTATTAGCATGTCCGTCAACCAGTGCCCGTCCAGCCCAGCCTGTCCAGATTGGGTCTTTGCTCAGTACCACCATCCAGCACAATGCAGCCAGACACCCGGCTAGCCAGGCTGCTGTCAGGCAGAGGCAGAGAGAGCAAGCTGGGCTAGATGGCTGTGTAGATCTGATGGCCCTGGGCTGGAACCAGAGGATTCTTGGTCTTTGTAGGGGTGTTCAGAGAGTGGCCATCGGGCCGGAATCAAATAGTTCTGCTTCCATGCCAGAGGACCTACATGATGCTCCCATTTTGCCCATTTTTGACAATATCTCTGTAATTTCCTCCTGGCCCGATTTGAATTATTTTTTTCACATCACTTAGATTTGTTATTTTGTGTGTTAACAATTATACTATCATGGGATGGCTGTGAGAATGTTATATTTAGCATAATTATCCTCTTAACATAGTTTCGCCCTCAGAAATATATATATGAATTATACAGTATATATATATAAATATATATATGAATTATACAGTATATATGTATGAATTATATCCCTTGTGGAACCTAAATGTCCTATTTCCTGAACACTTGTCCCGTAGTGGGTACACTCCTCCCTTCCTCACTAGGGTCAGACAGCCAATGAGAGCAAGTAAAGTGGTAGCCAGGGTGATGCAGTCAGTCGCCAACTCCCTGCAGTTCAGCCTGCCTGGTGTTTTACATGTCCTGTACGTCACTGGATGGAAACACATTACATCCAACGTTACATGTTGGAGATGAAAATATAGCAACAACAATTGCGTTTTTATATTACAAAGAAAGGGGCGATGTGTATTTTCGGAGGCACAGACAGGCGATATACCTTTGTGACTTGCAGTGAACAGATCCTTTGTCAGGTCTCACATATCTGCCTGCCCTGCATTCGTGAACAGCGTATCGGCTACATTTACATTTACAGAGATACGGTCCAGTCCGTAGCGGACCGGTTCGGTTCCCAAGTTTCCATTGTCCACTGACTGAACCCCTCTCATTGGAATGCTCACTACAGAAACTTTTAATGTGTGTCGAACACGCTGTTGTCAAGCACACGGCTGCTAAAAAGGTCCAGTTTGGAATTGGAATGAATGTGAACGAACGAATAGAAAAAGGTCCAGTTTGGAATTGGAATGAATGTGAACGAACGAATAGAAAAAGGTCCAGTTTGGAATTGGAATGAATGTGAACGAACGAATAGAAAAAGGTCCAGTTTGGAATTGGAATGAATGTAAACGAACGAATAGAAAAAGGTCCAGTTTGGAACAAATGCGAGAGAGTGATTTAAAACAGAGTGAGTGTTTTTGGATAGAGGATGGATGGATGGATTTTTGGGGGGGAAGAAGGGGGGAACGGAATGGTTGTTCTTCTCCTCTTTTCCCCCTCTCGCTCTCTTTGTTTGTGTGGTAAATCCAGGAGCAGCTGCTTGGTTTGAGGGTCTAGTGGGATTTTGGGGCTGCTCTTTCTCATGGCATCCTGTGCCAAGGTGGTGAAACGCGAGCAGATAGCGGAGGAGAGAGAGAAAGAGGGGGAGAGAGGAGAGGGAAGGATTGGCTCTGGGCGGGTGCACTGGGAGAGGGTGTCTGCGTCCCAAATGGCATCCTATTCCCACTTTACTGCACTACTTTTGACCGGGGACCATAGGGCTCTGGTCAAAAGTAGTGCACTATATAGGGAATAGAGGGTGCCAGTTGGGAGACAACCAGAGAGATCGTGCTGGTTTGATGAGATGCTGGTGACCATGCTGGTGACGGAAGACGCAGAATGGGTGAGGTTAGAGGTGGGCGGGTGCTGTCTGGATTGGTGCATGCAAAATGAATATCCACTGGACTTTGCCCTTCCACTAGATTGGACTTGTCTATTTGGCTAATGGCATGCCTTCTGTCTGCTCCACACACAATCCCCCTCTCCCTCCCTTCCTCCCGCTCGCTCGCTCCCTCCCTCCCTCTCTCTCTCTCTCTCTCTCTCTCTCTCTCTCTCTCTCAGCGCTCCGTTGCTCTCCACTCTCTCCAATCTCTCCACTCTCTCCACTACCAGCCACCAACCCAGCCTCCCCTCCTCCCTCCCACCTCTTTGCCATATCTTTCTCTTCCCTCCCTTCCAGTCGCTCGGAGCGTGCGTATTGGCTGAGGCCGAGCAGCACTCGGTGCCAAGTAGGTGGGCCTTGTGCGCGTTGGCACAGACTCAGTCAATGGTTAGAGAAGGAAAGTGGAGAGGAACAGAGAGAAAGAGAGAGACAGTTGGAGAGAAAGAGGGGGGAAAAGAAAGAAGACTGCAGCCCGGGTTTGCCAGCGGTCGTACACTCTTCCAACATTGATTCGAGTCCTCTTGTTTTTTTTCCTCTTCTTCTCCTCCGTCCTGTTCCCCCCCTCCCTCTCTTCTTCCGACTCAGTTTCTCTCTCTATCCGTGAGTCTTACTTAGCCTACAGATCTGAACCAATACCACCATACTACTGCTTTGCCAAAGCATTTTTGTTTTGTTTTTGGTCCCCAAAATGTTTTTCCTTTTTTGAAAGCGAACAAAGAAGCGATTTCATTTTAACATTTTTAAACTGATCTCATTGCTTTATTTCAATTGTATTATATTTTATTACACTCATACAACCTTTGTTGTTGTTTTGTAATTCACTTTTTAACTTTCCCTCCTCTCTCTCTCTCTCTCTCTCTCTCCGGTGTTGTTGAGCACCACCTGGTTTAGCAGCTCTTCAGCCACAGTACCTCCTGTGTTTCTGTGCTGGTACTACACCATCCTCACCCCCTCCTCTGCCTCTCCTTCATTCCTGACTTTGTTTTTCTTCTTCTTGCATTTATTGGACAATTTCTGCAGCTTTCCTCTGTTTTCCCCCTCCTGCCTTTCTTCTTCGTTTGTTTTGTAATTTGGAACACACTGTAGTTGCGGAAGTTGTTGTGTACTGACTCAGGAAACCAGTGTCGAACTGGTATACGGTTTTGTCTGGCGCAGTGAATTTATCATGAGACAGTGAAATGGTAACTACCAAGCTTTTATTTTTCTATTTTTCCTCTTCTGTTTTGTGATGACTGTTTAGTTGTTGATGGAATTTGAGGATTGACGCGAATTCTGAGTTTTTGGCAAAGATAATTCTTATGCATGATTTTTAACGAGGACTGGCAGTGATGTTTTATTCAGAACTTGAATTATTATTATTTGAGTTGTTGTGTTAACAGACTAAGCAGGTGTGAGGGTATTTCTGAAGAGACTGTTTCAGCTCTTGTGTTGGTATTCTATCCTGTCCTTTGTGTTGCTATGGATATTAACTTGATACAAAGTTGAATTTCCTTCTCTGTTTGAATGACGCTTTTATTTGAGTCATTTTGGAAGCCATTTATTGGTGTATTATTAGGACTGTAGCTCTACATAATGACATGCCTGTTATGTGCGCGTTAATGGCATGAAAATCAGCACATTAAAATATTGTTTTATTATTAGATATTACTGGTAGATGATATTAGATATTACTGATAGATGATATTAGATATTACTGGTAGATGATATTAGATATTACTGGTACATGATATTAGATATTACTGGTAGATGATATTAGATATTACTGGTAGATGATATTAGATATTACTGGTAGATGATATTAGATATTACTGGTAGATGATATTAGATATTACTGGTACATGATATTAGATATTACTGGTAGATGATATTAGATATTACTGGTAGATGATATTAGATATTACTGGTAGATGATATTAGATATTACTGGTAGATGATATTAGATATTACTGGTAGATGATATTAGATAGTTTGCCTCTATCAGCATGCTGTTGTTTGTTTGTTTTAATGTTTGTGTGTGTAGCCTGTGTGCGTCTGGTTCCTCTCTCTCTCTCTCTCTCTCTCTCTCTCTCTCTCTCTCTCTCTCTCTCTCTCTCTCTCTCTCTCTCTCTCCCCCCAGCACCTCTCTCTCGTTCATTCTCTCCCTCCGCTCCCACAGAGCGGGAGCTGCTGCTCCTCAATGCTGCGCGCCAGTGCTAACTGCCTCTCCTCTCTCTTCCCCTCCCCCGCTCCCCTCTCCCCTCCTTCTCCTCCCCCCATTTCCCCCTCCTCCTCCTCCTCCCCTGTTTCCACCCCCCACCACCACCAGGATGAATTCCACCCGTTCATCGAGGCCCTGCTGCCCCACGTCCGAGCCTTCTCCTACACCTGGTTCAACCTGCAGGCCCGGAAGCGCAAGTACTTCAAGAAGCACGAGAAGAAGATGTCCAAGGAGGAAGAGCGCGCAGTCAAAGATGAACTGCTGGGAGAAAAATCCGAGATCAAACAGAAATGGGCATCGAGGCTCCTCGCCAAGCTCCGCAAGGACATCCGGCCAGAGTTCCGGGAGGACTTTGTCCTCACCATCACCGGGAAGAAAGCCCCCTGCTGCGTCCTCTCCAACCCCGACCAGAAGGGCAAGATCAGGAGGATCGACTGTCTCCGCCAGGCTGACAAGGTGTGGAGGCTGGACCTGGTGATGGTCATCCTGTTCAAGGGCAGCCCCCTGGAGAGTACGGACGGAGAGCGTCTGGCCAAGTCGCCCCAGTGCTCCAACCACGGCCTGTGTGTCCAGCCGCATCACATCGGCGTGTCCGTCAAAGAGCTGGATCTCTACCTGGCATACTTCGTCCAGGCACCAGGTCAGTCATCTGTGTTTGTTAGTGGATACATTCTCTCTCTTTTTTTCTTTGCTCTCTCTCTCTCTCTCTCTCTCTCTCTCTCTCTCTCTCTCTCTCTCTCTCTCTCTCTCTCTCTCTCTCTCTCTCTCATACATCCAGTCTGACAGATAAACACACAGCTGTCATTTTTTTTATGTTTATTTAAACCAGTTTCTTTTTCTTTACTTGCAAATGTATTTGTGTTGTACAAATAGAAGGGATGTAACAGAGATTATAAACAAATAACGAAAAATAAAGCCCAACATATTACATTATCATTTAATTTCACCTGAATGCAATTTAATGTTGTAGATTCCAGTGGCAATGTGAAAGAGAATGATGTGAGTGTGCTGTGATTTAGTGTGTGTGAAAGGGAATGATGTGAGTGTGTTGTGATTCAGTGTGTGTGAAAGAGCGATTTAGTCAGCGTCCACTGGAGAGGGAGGACGTGTTTCTGTGTGTGAGAGAGTGAGCTATTTTGCTAGTGTGTATATGAGCAATGTATTTTGCATTGATGAGACAGGGATTGTGTGCATGTGAGTGAACGGGTGTGTTTACGAGAGGGTAGTGTGTGTGTGTGTGTATATTTGGGAAGGCCCGTTGGTTGCTGCTGGGATTCTCTGGGGTTGGCCTGGGACCAGGATGTTGTGAGCGGTGGGTGTGTCCTCTCAGGCCGCAAGCTGCCTCCTCTTCTCCGTCTGCCTGATGAGCGGCAGCACCAAGCCGAGCCTGGCTGCCAAACACCGCCTCAGCCACCGCCGCCACCGCTGTATAGAAACACACACAGTCAGTGCTGCACACCCACAAAGCCAAACATAGTCTAGGCTGCACACATACACAAAGCCTAATGCCGTTTCAGTCGCCATTGCACACACACACACTAATACATACAGCCAAACATAGTATCAGTCGCTGTCGCACACAGCCACACACACACACAGACACACTACTGTTAGAGCCACGACACACACACAGACACACACAGACACACACAGACACACACGGCCAAAGCCCAACTGAGATAGCGTTGAATACAGCCAAACATTGTTGTATCTCGGCCACCATCGTGCATGCACACACACACACACACACACACACACACACACACACACACACACACACACACACACACACACACACACACACACACACGCACACGGCCAAAGCCAGAACACTGGCTCTATCATAGCTTCCTCACACACGGCCAAACACTGTCGCAGCCGCCACACACACACACACACAGCCAAAAACTCCACTTCACACTACCCCCTGCCATTCATTGACTGCACACACACTCTAGTAGCTAATTAACATTGCACGTGGACACACACTTTGACAAACACACACAACTCAACGCTGCCCGCAATCCACATACATGGACGCAGACACACACACACACGTAGCCAAACTCTTTCTCCGCCGAGGCAGCGTACACACACTCCTCAGCCGGGCATACACACTCCACGGCCTGGGCCAAACACCGTCTCTCACTGGCCCAGCCAAACCCTGGACTGGCAGTCTCTCACTCTGATGGCCTCTGTATGTAGCTAGCTACAGTAAACCCACTAGGTACTAGGGGACTATGTTGTGTGGGAACTGAAGAGGATGCCATTCTGTATATATTTTTTATGATTTAGATTTTTATTGTGTGTAATTTCAAATACATTTTAAAAGGGCTTGATTGTTGCTTTTAATTACTATTTTATTAGAGAAACAAACGTTGTATTCATCAATGAGTAATGTAGAGTTGATATCTTGTTTCTGTTGGAAATGAAAAGTAGTCCAGACTATTGTCAGAAATATAAATGTTTGATACAGACATGTTATTGGTCAATTTAGACTTCCATTTCTAGTGTTATCCTATCCAAGTTTTGGTCCATTTCCTCTCGCCGTTATGTGGTCATCGGTACAGTGTGGACACACACACACACACACACACATACACATTTCTCCGCTAGCTGGCTGGCTCTGTTTGCATTAAACGGCTCGGGGCTGCCCAGCCCAGTGCCCGTTCATAATGTGAGCCTGCAGTGTGCTCTTATCTTATCTGGCTAATCCAGTGTTGCCCCGGTGCTTTATCTACCTCCAAAGGGCCTGGACGGGCTCAGGCCTCCGCTCCTGGTGTGACTGTGAGAGACTACAAGGGATACTGGGGCATTATTGGGGGGGGGGCAACTCGTGCCAATCTGCCCTGGGGGCCGAGGCTGGGGCCTACCTAGTTAGGTTCTCCTCTACATTTCCCTTTCATTTACTGTTGAATAAGCTGTACTGTAGTTACTGCAGTAGGGAGTTTATCCTCTACTACAATTACATTGATTGTACTTAACTGTAGTTACTGGGGTTGTTTGAGGAGAGTGTGTGTGTATGTTAGTGTGGCTACTTTCTGGTCGACACACTGACTTTTCCACTTCCATTTACTACACTGTACTGTGGTTACTGTGTGTGTATTGAGTGTGTTTCGTGTGACAGTGTATGTCTGTGTCTTTGTGCCCTGAATGAGGAGACATGCTTGTTTGTTTGTTTATTGTTAGCGCGAGTCTTTCGGTCTGTACGTCTCTCTTCCTGTCTCACCCCGACACCTTGTTTTGTCTCCTTAAACATCCCCTCATTGTCCTCCTCTCACAGAGGTAGCCTGCTTTCCCCGATCTCCCTTTGTTTACGTCAGTAGAGAGGTAGAGAGAGAGAGAAAAGGCGGGCGAGAGAAGAGGGCTTGCGTTTTCTGATTGTTCTGTTCTGGGTTGGCAGCCAGATCGAGCCACAGCCCGTTTGGTGTGGGAAGACGTCGACAACAAGGCCTTGTGTTTTGTTTTACGGCAGAAAGAAAGAAACAAGGGGCGGAAAACGCGACCACGGTGAAACTCCGCTCTGAGCTGCATCGCCATGTCGATGTGTTCTCTCCGGTTTCTCTCAGCACAGCCAGCCAGCTCTTGTGCTGTTCTGTTAAGAGCAACACTGACTGTATAGCAAAACAAACCAACGCTCCCTATTCACTAGCGTCACAATAAAGCCGCCTTCCCTCTATGTTTCAAACTGCTGCGGTAGAACCATAAATCGGGCGGATAAACAAGCAACGTGATTGACATGGTTGGAGGAGGGAATAGAGGAGAGAAGTGTACTGCAGACAAGGGTCAAGGCTCTGTCTGTGGTACGCTATTTGTGGTATTTTATTAGTGAGCGTATCAGGCGATAGCGATCGCTTGGCCCGGAAGTGCTAAAAGTCTGCCAAAGCTGCACCCTGTCTGTGCCACTTGGACACACACACACACACACACACACACACATTCTCTCACACACACACAATTAATTTCAGATCAATGGATCGTCTAGGCATCCTATGGATCTGTCTAACTGTCTTTTCAAGACTGATTTCTATGCGGTTGGAAAACACCTTTTATTCAAGGAGACTGTGTGTCAGTTCCTGTGTGTCAGTTCCTGTGTGTCAATTCCTGTGTGTCAGTTCCTGTGTGTATTCTCTTTAGAGTCCTAGTCATACTTTGGAACCATATCTCAATGTCTTTTTCTCCGACTATAGGAACAATAGGAACTGTACCATTATGAAAAGCTGTTTCCAGTGGGTTTCCAATTCGAAGCGCAGCACCACAATACATTTGAAGTCACTCTGACGGAGGTGTGAAAGCGAAAGCTTTGCCATGACCTCTCCCTGTGAGTGTGGTTGTGAAGCACATAGGGCCAGACATCAGACACCACTCCGTACGGATAGTCGTAATGCCTTGGACGGGAAGAGTGTGTGTGTGTGTTGTCTGGTGCCAGACATCAGACACCACTCTGTCCCGTCCAGGATCATAGTAATAATGCCTTGGATGGCAGTGTGAGAAAACCCCAGAAAGTCTGTGACTCTCCCTCCCTCCCTGCGTTGATTCCTCGCTCTCTCCGTCCGTTTCCAAAATTGACCACAGGAAAGATTCTCAAATAAAAAAGCAATATTTGGTCTCATAGAAAACGCCCAAACGCTCCAAATGTTTGATTTACGAAGGGGAAAATGTGTGTTTCCGAGATGAGAAAAGTGTGTGTGTCTGTGTGTTAGTGTGTGTCTGTGTGTGTTAGTGTGTTTCTCTCCTCTTCCTGACAGCTCAGTTCTGTGGCTGGACTTGACGAACGCTCCTGGACGTGTTAACGTTTTGACGAGGTCCAAAGCCCAACCCAGACAGTTGATTGATTCACCAGGTTCCTGTGGTTCCGTGCGGTTCCCGCCAGTTCTCCGTTCTCCTTGTTATTTTTCCCATGAAGATAATCTGTTGTTAATTTACTTCCTGGATCCCTGACCAACCCGTCGCGTCTCGTATGAATGACATCAGGAGGGGCAAGTGTTTAGGTCGGCATTGGTGAAGTATGCTAAGTACCGTCTGGTTTTATTGGTGTTTCGTGACATAAGAATTACGAGAAGGGAGGCTGAGAAGGGACAAAATAAGGGAGATAAGGGAGGACAGAGAAGGGGGAGGGAGACAGCCTCATTGCCGTTGAGGAGATCTATTGTGTTCAGTGGGAATAGGGCCCAGTAGAAGCAATCTTCCCATGCAGGACTGGTTTGGCAATGAGCGCCCTCAATCCACCGCTGACTGACGGAGGCCCCGTGTTGTCTTCAGCTGGACATGCGGGATGAATAGAGGGCCATGTCTGCAGGACAGTAGGGACATGCTGTCACACCAACACCAATAAGGAAGTAGAGTCCGAGCAGAGGAGGGTGAAGAGAGGAAGACACCTCGCTGTTTAACAGAGAGTGTTCTCATCTTTGGAATAAAGTGTGTGTTCTTGGAGCGCCACTAACAGAACCAGGCCAGCCGAAAGCCGCCGTCGCTAAGACACACAACCCCTTGCTGGGCTGAGTGTGACAGACATAAACCAGGCCAACACGGTCGGCAGGAACCCGGACTCCATTCATCCAACAGGACATAGTTACAGAGAGTCCAGACAGAGATTTGGAATGACCGTGTTGAGTCAACATTTTCTTTTCACTCAAAGTCAAAGTTGTGTTTTGGTGTCCCAATAACGTTGGCTTTTGTTGTTCTGTTAATGTTGGGTTTTGGTGTCCCATTAACATTGGATTTTGGTTGGTCTCCCCTGTTAAATGACTGACCAGTATAATTCTTTGTTTGTTATTGCTCTGTTGTGATGCGGTTCCCTTCACGGCTTCTCTTTGTCCTAGAAACAGAATTCGGGCTCTTTGGGTTTTACATAACGATCATAAGCCTCCTTCTCTTTGTCAGGACGGGAGGAAAAAAGCATCTCTGTCTATCTAGATACCCGCTTCCTCGGCGTTGTGTGATGGAGTTGGAGTGTGTGTGTGTGAGTGAGTGAGGAGTTCGAGTGTTGGAGATGTCTGGCTGGTAAACAGATTATTCCAGTGAAATCGGGGGCTCCGGAATCGTTTGGCCATTCCATCCTTTCTTTATAATTACTCTCCCTTTCTTTCTCTCTCTCTCTCTCTCTCTCTCTCTCTCTCTCTCTCTCTCTCTCTCTCTCTCTCAAGTCCAAAGAAATGTTGAGTGTTTAGAGAAATTGAGAATGGCATTTGTTTTGAAAAAAGAACTCAAAACAGCCTTTTTTATTCCTTGGATACAGTTTGTTTTGAAACCCACTTTCCCTGTTAATCCGTTCAGAATCAACGGCGAACCGTCAGCTGTTTTGGCCCCAAAATGTTCTACAAATTCACAGAAGGAAAATACGGCTCTTATTGCAGCCCGTCTGAGAATAAATGGCTGCACATGTTTTCGACATTACTAAATACCCACTTACCTTTTCATTGGTGTGTTATTCACAGTCTAGTAAAACATGTATCATTGTGAGTTATGGATACAGTTGGTTACCTTGTTAGTATTGTAATTTATATTTCCTTAACATTGAGGTTACATAAATATGCTTTCTCTGGGAAGGGGAGCTGGATATAAGATTTCCCACATTTTTAAACTATAAATAGACTTACATTCACTTTAAATTCATAGATATTTTCAATTTATGAATATATAACTTTTTCATGGGTTATGTACAATAGAAATAATGAGAGTTAGTCAATTTGCAATAGAATTACTATGAATGTGGTTCTATCATTCCCAGAAACAGAAGGTGTGTTTGTACAGTACTGTAGTTACTGGCTGATGGCGACTGGTCAGGCATTTTTAGGTGAACACTTTATTAGGTTTGAACAAATTAACGATTGTTAAATTCAAATGGGTGCAGTAGGCTTGCTACTTACCTAAGCATTATTTTCTTCCGCTGACTAGGCCCTTTTGGGTTTTATTTGGAAAAATATTGAGTAAGAGAGAGAGAGAGAGAGAACGAGAGAAAATGATCAAGAGGAAAAAAATAGGTTGTCCTAATTGAGAGAATGAAAGAGCGAGAAACAATGAGAAAGAGAGAAATAAAATAATGAGAGAGAGAAAGAGAAAATGAAGAGGTAATTGAAAGAAAGAAAGAAAGAAAGAAAGAAAGAAAGAAAGAAAGAAAGAAAGAGAAAAAGAAAGAGTAAACCAACAGAGTGAGAGGGTGGTATCGTTGTGGTCTGTATTAATAATGGGTCTTCTCAGTGCCTGGTCTCTTTTCAGGCTTTTGTACCAGAGCCAAGCATGAAATGTGTCCAGTCCCCAAAACCATATACCCTCACAGAAGGTTTCCCTCGACCTCTGAGACAAAAGGAGGGAATGGAGGGATACTAACTGAGTGGAGAGCGGAGAGCAGAGCTCCAGGCCCAGTCCCAGCCGGAGAGCATGTTGAGGTGTTATGCCAGGAACATGGCCTATTCGGCGGGTTCATCTTTGGCACTCCCCCTGTTCCCCAATACTGCCGCTTAGCCAGCTACTCACACAGCTTGGCTAAGGCTAACACTGCTAGCTATTATAACATTAGGTTTTCTATGGTAATGCTACACAATACAGAATCCACAGTTAGATATGATCACAATTTGTTTTTGTTGCATATCAGAAAAACAATAGAACATATTCTGGTTTCATAGCCCGACCGATATATATTGTTTCACCAATATTACCAGCTGATAAGGGCCTTTGAACGCTATATTTCCATATTGGACCATAATTCTACAATAACCGATATTCATTAAGTACGATTAAGAAAAGGGAATCTAAGGCTCATCTGAACACTTGCCGGCATTCTCATGATGTGTCATTATTGTCACAATGATAGAAATCAACATTTGAAGCATATTTCTTGGATAATTGCTGTTTTGGATGGCAATTTACATCACTTTTAAATGTCCTTTCTAATAAAGCAGTATATTGACAGATATATCAGTATTGGTAAGTATTGTCCACCCCAAAAATCTGAATCGGTATCGGACCGGAAAAAACCAAAGCGGTCGGCCTCCAGTTTTTACTGAACGAAAAGAGAGAAAACGAAAGAAAGAAATCCCCTTTTTATTTGTGGATGAAAGAATGAAGACTCGTGATGAGTGTAGTCTTAATTCGGGGAGGGAGGATTGGGATGATGTCTAGCGGTGAGAAGTGAGAGGAATACTAGTAGTGTCGTCCATGGCGGTTGGTTTTTGGCACCGCGTAGCTTAGCTGTTCTCTGTGAAAGATGCCAAATGTTCACACACTATCCTTGCCAACCTCCGTCCTTCTGATCCTCTCTTTCTTTCTTTTCTTTATGTTGTCCCCCTTTTGTTTATGTTCTTCTTTGCGTTTCAGATGAATGCCCTCTCAAAGGCTCGTTAGCACCATGGACCGACTCAACTGTTTGTCAGTTGCAAAAAAAGATATCTGAACAACAATTTCGGTAATGAAAAATGTAGGTTAAAAGAAATCCTCAAAGATAATAAGGTTTTATTATACCTCTTTATTTTGGTGTTGTTAATAGGGAGATTTTAATGTCGTTAGTTTTCCTTTTGTTTTGATACATTCTCTGACCTTCATATATTATGTGGAAGCTGTTAATTCAATCAAGGTGTGTTATTATAGACAAGGAGGGCGATAATTTGTGAAAATAATTTTATTCCCATAATTAGCAGATACTGTTTTAACCTTTCATATTGATTAGAATTTGAACAAAGGCCTAATTATTATATTACATTTAAATACACTAAATGATGTATCATAGTGATTTGGCTGATATTCAGGTATCATTACCGCTGTAATTGTATATTTTCCCTCTCTCAATCTCTCTCTCTTTCTCCAAGGAGCCGTTGTCTCTCCTTGTTCTTTTGGCTTCCTTCTTAGAATCCACTTTAGAAGACAACCTTGGTAAGGGCATCGTTTGGTGTTGGTTACACCGTGAGAAGGAGAGCGGTTTAAAGCCGAGCCGTGTGAGAGGGTGGTAGCTAGCTGGGGCTAAAAAGAAAAGCATCACAACAGAGCAAACCGCAGAGAATCATCATTTGGCAGAGAGTACGTCTGTGGATAAGAGTACGTCTGTGGAAGAGAGTACGTCTGTGGAAGAGAGTACGCCTCAAATCAGTTTGGACACAGATCTAGGACACTAGACGGAGGAGAAGAAAGAGGGATGAAATGGGATAGAAAGAGGGATGAAACGGGATAGAAAGAGGGATGAAACAAGATAGAAAGAGGGATGGAATGGGATAGAAAGAGGGATGAAACGGGATAGAAAGAGGGATGAAACGGGATAGAAAGAGGGATGATCAAGATAGAAAGAGGGATGAAACAAGATAGAAAGAGGGATGAAACGGGATAGAAAGAGGGATGAAACGGGATAGAAAGAGGGATGAAACGGGATAGAAAGAGGGATGATCAAGATAGAAAGAGGGATGAAACAAGATAGAAAGAGGGATGAAACAGGATAGAAAGAGGGATGAAACGGGATAGAAAGAGGGATGATCAAGATAGAAAGAGGGATGAAACAAGATTGAAAGAGGGATGAAACGGGATAGAAAGAGGGATGAAACGGGATAGAACGAGGGATGAAACGGGATAGAAAGAGGGATGAAACAAGATAGAAAGAGGGATGAAACGGGATAGGGAGCAACATAGGATGGGGGGGAGCACACATGAACGTCTGTGTTTGAGTGTGTGCGTGTGTATGTGCAGACGTGCATGCTCGTGAGTGTGTGTGCTGTACGTGGTGGTGAGTGTGCGTCACCTCTGTGTGTCTTCTACTGTCCCTCATCCTCGATGAGGATTAGACAAACCACAACCAGGCCAGTGGGCGGTGGTTGAAACATGGTTATGAAGGAAACAAGGCTCTCTCCTCATCAAAAGGCTCCATTCATGACGAACTGGAGAGACTTCTCTTAGGGGAGAGAAAAGAGGGTTCAGGGGACACCATGGAGGGTTCAGGGGACACCATGGATGGTTCAGGGGACACCATGGAGGGTTCAGGGGACACCATGGAGGGTTCTGGGGACAACACTTGTTTTAGATAACAGGGTTAGTTTTACACTGGGGCAGGAGGGGTGTGTGTGTGGGGGTGGTGTTGGTGGTGGTGTGTGTGGTGGGTAGGGAGTCAGGTTGTGTGTGTATAGGGGGTGGGTAGGAGTGTGTGTGTGGGTGGGTGGTGTATGTTTTTTGGTTGGTGGGGGGTGTGTATGGCAGTGATAGTGGCAGTGGGTAGAGCACGTGGGAGTCTTAGGATGGTTTTAAGGAGGAATTGTTTGTTAGATATGGTATATGTTGTATCTGATAGGGCGTGGTGTGTGTGTGGGGGTGGGGTATTTTTGGCAGGGTTGTAGGCCTAGTTGTTAGGCAGACTGGATTGAGGGGTGCTGGGGATTAGCTGATGTAACTGTTAAAGTGTGTATTATTTTCGGGGAGGTTTTCTAAGGAAGGCGTTGGTGCTGCTCGTTTTGCTATATGATAGTCCTTTCAGTAGTTTGATAGTGAGACAGGGTTACTGCCACTGGAACTCTGGGGCCTCAGGGACAACACGGTGAAGCGGTGTGACAGTCACCCTGTGTCGAAGTCTGAGTGTGTGTGTTGTGCTGTGTGTGTGTGTGTGTGTGTGTCGCGGCATGCTGGGAACTGTGAGCCAAGGGACCAGGGTGTAAACTAGGTGCTAATGCGTCCTTTTGCATGTTTCCACAGTGTCAAGTTTTAATTAGGAAGGAGACTGATAGATGGGATAAATAGATCAGACAATGGTGTTCCAGAGCAGTTAGCAACTACAGCACTGAGAGACAGAAACACCCAGGTAGACAACACAGCACTGAGAGACAGAAATAACCAGGTAGACAACACAGCACTGAGAGACAGAAACACCCAGGTAGACAACACAGCACTGAGAGACAGAAACAACCAGGTAGACAACACAGCACTGAGAGACAGAAATAACCAGGTAGACAACACAGCACTGAGAGACAGAAACACCCAGGTAGACAACACAGCACTGAGAGACAGAAACAACCAGGTAGACAACACAGCACTGAGAGACAGAAACACCAGGTGGACAGCACAGCACTGAGAGACAGGAACACCCAGGTAGACAACACAGCACTGAGAGACAGGAACACCCAGGTAGACAACACAGCACTGAGAGACAGAAACACCCAGGTAGACAACACAGCACTGAGAGACAGAAACACCCTGGTAGACAACACAGCACTGAGAGACAGAAACACCCAGGTAGACAGCACAGCACAGAGAGACAGGAACACCAGGTAGACAGCACAGCACTGAGAGACAGGAACACCCAGGTAGACAACACAGCACTGAGAGACAGAAACACCCTGGTAGGCAACACAGCACTGAGAGACAGAAACACCCAGGTAGACAACACAGCACTGAGAGACAGAAACACCCAGGTAGACAACACAGCACTGAGAGACAGGAACACCCTGGTAGACAGCACAGCACTGAGAGACAGGAACACCCAGGTAGACAACACAGCACTGAGAGACAGAAACACCCAGGTAGACAACACAGCACTGAGAGACAGAAAACACCCAGGTAGACAACACAGCACTGAGAGACAGAAACACCCAGGTAGACAACACAGCACTGAGAGACAGAAACACCCAGGTAGACAACACAGCACTGAGAGACAGAAACACCAGGTAGACAACACAGCACTGAGAGACAGAAACACCCAGGTAGACAACACAGCACTGAGAGACAGAAAACACCCAGGTAGAGCGGCTTTCAACAGTTAATTTCTGGTCAATTAGGCTCTTTTTAATATTTTTAGTTCAACAGTCATTAAATATATAAATAAATAAATAAATATGCAGTATGTACATCAGATCAGAACCACAATATGATCTAGGTTGCCATGGCACCCAACCCCCCTCTACCCCCTCTCCTCTGTCTCGCCACCCCAACGTGTCCCCTCGACAATCTGTTCCTCACGTTTATTGGACCCCAATTTGGCTGCCTCCATGGCAACCGCGGGCTCCCAGAATACCTTGGCTGGGTGGTATCCAGGGTAGCGGTGGTGACTGGCTGGCATGCCCGCGGTGCCACCGGGGTGTTGCTGGGGCAGGTCTTCAGGTCTGGGCTGGGATGGCAGGGACCTCAGTGTGGCCGCTAAGCTAGGCTAACCCTGCTATGAGAACTGTCATCCGTCTCCATATCCGGTGACATAGTCTGTGTCTAAAATGGCACTCTGTTCCCTATATAGTGCACCACTTTTGACACCCTATCCTCTATATGGGCCCTGGTCAAAAGTAGTGCACTATATAGGGAACAGAGTGCCATTTGGGATGCATCCATAACCTTTCCCACTGCAGGCCTGCTGAAGTGGGGTCTGCTGTGTAGCATGGGGGAAGCATTTCACCAGCGTATATTGATGTGGCCATGGCACTGTGCCCAGTTGGTGCTGCCTTCCTCCCACACACACATACATACACACTCACTCACTCACTCACTCACACACACACACACACACACACACACACACACACACACACACACACACACACACACACACACACACACACACACACACACACACACACACACACACACACACACACACACACACACAATGTATAATACATGAGCCTATACGATTTTGAACTGTGCTGTGGCTCGCCTCTCTGTCACATATAAATATTCAGTTGCTCGCATGTTGATTTGAAGCAGGAGCCATCATGATCTGCATAGCATTTGTATGGATCCAGTTTCTGAGCACTAGTAGCATTAGTCTCTTCATTTGGCTTGTATGAACTACTCAGATGTATTGGTTTAATTCAAGCTCATACATTGTAACTGTTGTTCCTGTTGACCAGGTCAAGAACCCGGGGCATGAGTGTGGACAATCCCCATAGATGGGAAATGTCCCTAGATGGTGATTGTACCACTGTAATACTCTGTGATGGGAAATGTCCCTAGATGGTGATTGTACCACTGTAATACTCTGTGATGGTAAATGTCCCTAGATGGTGATTGTACCACTGTAATACTCTGTGATGGTAAATGTCCCTAGATGGTGATTGTACCACTGTAATACTCTGTGATGGTAAATGTCCCTAGATGGTGATTGTACCACTGTAATACTCTATGATGGGAAATGTCCCTAGATGGTGACTGTACCACTGTAATACTCTGTGATGGTAAATGTCCCTAGATGGTGATTGTACCACTGTAATACTCTGTGATGGTAAATGTCCCTAGATGGTGATTGTACCACTGTAATACTCTGTGATGGTAAATGTCCCTAGATGGTGATTGTACCACTGTAATACTCTGTGATGGTAAATGTCCCTAGATGGTGATTGTACCACTGTAATACTCTGTGATGGTAAATGTCCCTAGATGGTGATTGTACCACTGTAATACTCTGTGATGGTAAATGTCCCTAGATGGTGATTGTACCACTGTAATACTCTGTGATGGTAAATGTCCCTAGATGGTGATTGTACCACTGTAATACTCGTAAGTGGCGGTTAGTATTCCATACAATGCTAGAGCGAATCAGCTGGGCTCATTTCTGCCTTCCCAAAACCCTCACATTGAATGTGATGGACATGTTAGTGTGATGGAGGGAGAGTGTGTTAGAGGGAGTGTGTGTTGGAGGGAGGAAAGGAGGGAGGAAAGGAGGGGGAGAAAGGAGGGAGGAAAGGAGGGGGAGAAAGGAGACTAAATGTGTGTGTGTGACACTCTCCCCAGGCTGTTTCTACAATCCCACACATTGGCCACCTGATCCCCAGTCGGCACCTGGTGCACACACACACAAACGCACACCCACTGTACACACACAGTACACACACGAACACACGCACCCACATACACAGTACACAGGACGAACACACACTGCACACACACAGCTGAGGCCTGAGTCCCAAGGTAGGCCCAGGACAGGACAGTGGACCCCATGTGGCACAGCTCCCCAGCCGAACCCCTCTCCAGCTGGGACTCCCTGCTACCACAGAAGGGTAACGCTGGGCCGGCCAAAACACTGGTTCCTGACCAGAGTCTGTCCCAAAACTTTCTAGTCCGTCACAGACTTTCTAAACTGTCAGGAGTTGAACAGATTGGGAGTTTTAAGGGAAGAAACTATGACCTGAGTAGTGAACTACAGTGTCTTCAGAAAGCATTCCCACCCCTTGACTTTCCACATGTTGTTGTGTTGCAGCAAAAATCTACTAAATCAACTAAAGTAAAAAAAAAAATCTAAATAAGTAACACAATAAAATAACAATAACGAGGCTTAATACATGGGCTACCAGAACTGAGTCACTGTGCGGAGGTACAGGTGAGTGTACAGTAATAGTTGAACATGATTTTTGAATGACTACCTCGTCTCTGTACCCCACACATACAATTATCTGTAAGGACCCTCAGTCGAGCAATGAATTTCAAACACAGATTCAACCACAAAGACTAGACGTTTTCTAATGCCTGCAAAGAAGGGCACCTATTGGTAGATGGGTAAAAAAACAAAAAAAAAAACATTGAATATCTCTTTGAGCATGGTGAAGTTCAACCGCTCAGGGATTTCACCATGACGCCAATGGTGATTTTAAAACAGTTACAGAGTTTAATGGCTGTGATAGGAGAAAACTGAGGATGGATCAACAACACTGTAGTTACTCCACAATACTAGTGTGTGAAAAGGAGGAAGCCTGTACAGAATAAATATATTCCTAAACATGCGTCCTGTTTGCAATAAGGCACTAAAGTAAAACTGCAAAAAAATGTGTCAAATAAATTAACTTTATGTCCTGGATACAAAGCTTTATGTTTGGGGAAAATCCAACACAACACATCACTGAGAACCACTTAATAATTTCATGGTGGTGGCTGCATCATGTTATGGGTATGCTTGTCATCGGCAAGGACTAGGGAGTTTTTGGGGGGGATAAAAAGAAACAGAATAGAGCTTCCAGTGTGAAGTAATTGGTAGCTTCCCCAACACTGCTGAGTAGCTTATTTCATGATGTAGGAATACAACTTTAATATTGTTTTAGTTCTGCTGTCAAATATGCTGTTATTTCAGCTAACCCTCTTGATCTGGTCCAAGAAGTTTGAAAGCAATGGCGCCGGAGAGGTTGGCTGCCGTTTTATTGGCTCTTAACCAACCGTGCTATTTTGTTTGTTTTTTCGCATTGTTTATAACTTATTTTGTACATAATGTTGCTGCTACCGTCTCGTATTACCGGAAAGAGCTTCCGTACGGTACCCCTTGTATATAGCCTCGCTATCGTTATTTACTGCTGCTCTTTAATTATTTGTTACTTTTATTTCATTCTTTTTTGTAGGTATTTTTCTTAAAACTGCGTTTTTGGTTAAGGGCTTGTAAGTAAGCAAGGTCTACACCTTTTGTATTCAATGCATGTGACAAATACCATTTGATTTGATGAACCCTTTTTTTTTATCACTGTTAGTGAGGGCAAAGCCAGTGTGGTTTCCCCTCCTAGTAAACACTGTGGCATGAATACAGCAGCTCCGTCATCTGAGAAGTGGAAGGAGATACTGTGTGTGATCCATAACAGGAACCTACAAGTGTGTGTGTGGTGTTGTGTTATGTTGTGTTTGAGTGTGTGTGTGTGTGTAAGTGATCCATAACAGGAACCAGTGTGTGCTTTCTGCTCTGCCAGCCTATAGTACAGGAGCCAAAGTTGCAGAACAAATCAAGTTGAGAAGGAGTCACAATGTAGCACGAGAATCCTGCACAATTTGACACAGGAGAAGGATATGCTATCTTATTTCATCCACCTACCTCTGTCTCTCGCTCCCCCTCTCACTCGCTCCCTCTCTCTCTCACTCCCTCTCTCTCTATCTGCCCTCCATCAGTCCCTCCCTCCCTCTCTCTCCCATAAAAGTGGTTATTCAAGGTGGCACTTTGTCTTTAGAAAAAACATGAGGTCGGAATTATATAAATCTGGGCCTTATTTGAGTTAAATTTGTAACTGTGGTTTTGGACAGCGATGCTCTCCTCTCTCACTCTCACTCTCTCTCTCTCTCTCCTCTCTCTCTCTCTCTCTCTCTCTCTCTCTCTCTCTCTCTCTCTCTCTCTCTCTCTCTCTCTCTCTCTCTCAATTTTCAATTTCAATTCAATTAGCTTTATTGGCATGACGTAACAATGTACATATTGCCAAAGCTTACTTGGGATATTTACAATATGAAAATAATAAGAATCAAAATTGTCAACGGGACAACAGTTACAGCAATAACCAAGGGTCAAAATAACCATACATTGAACAATAACAATAAGCATACAGTAGAGGACATGTGCAGGTTGATAGGTCTGTCAGACCCTGTCCCTCTTATGGCAGGCAGCAATGTAGTGCGCTGCCAACCCACAGCTCTCTGCGTCCTCCCCCAACAGGACTGGTAGCCTATTTTCATCAGAGAGATCTTTGAAACCTTGAATAATAGTTTCAAATTTGGGGAAATGACACTCTCTAATTGTTTTATATTTTGGACATTTTGTCAGGAAATGCAGCTCTGTCTCAGGTTCTGCTGTGGTGCAGTGGTTGCACAGCCTTTCCTCTACAGGGAGCCAGGTTTTCCTGGGTCTACCCTTCTCAATGGCAAGGCTTTGCTCACTGAGCCTGTACTTTGTCAAGGTTTTTCTAAGGTTTTGATCAGTAACCATGGTCAAATAGTTAGCCACGGTGTACTGTCGATTTAGGGCCTTTAGTGCTTGTGCTTCCCAAAAAGCAATGTAGTTTTGTTTTGACTGTGTTGTAATTCGTTTTTTTTCTGATTGATTGGATGTTCTGGTCCTGAGGCTTCAGTGTGTTAGTAGAACAGGTTTGGGAACAGCCCCAGGACCAGCTGGATGAGGGGACTATTTTCTTTGCTCAGCTCTTGGAATTGCAGGGCTTGGTAATGATATGAGAGGGGGTCACTGTATTTTAGATGTTTCCAAAACGTAATTGCTCTTTTTTGAGTTTTTATTATTAGTGGCCTAATTCTGCCCTGCATGCAATGTTTGTAGTTTTCCTCTGGACATGTAGGAGCATCTTACAGAACTCTGCATGCAGGGTTTCAATGGGGTGTTTGTCTCATTTGATGAAATCTTGTTTTGCAAGTGGACCACACACCTCGCTGCCATAAAGTGCAATTGGTTCAATGACACATTCAATTAGTTTTAGACACATTTTAATAGGTATTTCAATTTGCCCTGCTTTCTCTCTCAGTTCATTCACTGCCTCATTAAGGTGTCCAGTTGAGCTTATTTTTAAACCTAAGTAATTGTAGTGTGTGCAGTACTGTATATATTTTGTACCAATTGAGAACTTTGGTCTAATTCCCTGAGATCTGGATCTTCTCTGGAAAATCATTATTTTAGTCTTTTGGGGGTTTACTGCCAGGGCCCAGGTCTGGCAGTACTGCTCTAGCAGGTCCAGGCTCTGCTGTGGGTGACAGCAGGCATAGGTCATCTCTCTCTCTCTCTCTCTCTCTCTCTCTCTCTCTCTCTCTCTCTCTCTCTCTCTCTCCCCTCCACACAGGCACTTTTGAAATGTCTTTGATTCTCGAGGTGTTCATGAAAAATAACATGATTTTTTTTCCTTGCTGCCCTGTGTGTGTGTCTGTTGTGTAGTTTGGTTGCTAACCGGCTGTGTCTTCCGTCTCACATCCACACGCTGTTTCATGACACGCAGCGGAATTGTCCCGGTTCTGTTCTGTTCTGTTTGTGTTGCCTTGCTTTTATTTCTCTGGCGCGATGCAGTCGTCTGCAAACAAACCTAGACCACATCCACCCTCCCTACGGACCAACCAATCTCCCTTCCAGACTGACCGTGCTGTTGGATGATGTTGGGGCCATGCAGGCAGAGCCAAGGCCAGCTCCGGAGGGCTGCTCAGTCTTTAACCTAAAGCAGTCCGACCGCCCTACCAGAAAACTAAAGCTATTTCCAGTACCAGATATATCAGTTGCCTTCCAAAGCGATGGTAAAAGAGGACAAGATGATTACGATGATTACAACTTTTACTCAAGTAGGACAACTGGGGACTTTTCCCACCTCTGAGCAATTGCATCTCTTGCATTTCAGGAATGTTGGAGGTGTCTGGGTTCATTGGGTTGTTTGTTTTCAGTCACCACAGGACAGGTACAACAAGGCAGTGTCCTCAGTTACACCTGGTATCACCTGTCTCACTGTCACCTAAACCCCTCCAGAGTGGGTGGAGGCCTATCAGTGGTCTGTCGCAGTCTGGAGTCCAAACCACGGACAGACAGGTTACACAGGTAACATTAGAGCTAACAGGATGCTAGCGCCAGGTGCTGACGGTCCCCCAATCCCCACCTGATCCCCTATCAATGTACTGGGGCAATGATGATGATCAGATAGTAACATACACACACACATAGTACTGGGTATTGGGGAAGAATGACTGTGTGTGTGCGTGATGCTTGTCTCGACTGGGTGACTGTTGTTGTTGATTAAAAGTTGCTGTTGTAGTTGCTGGGTTTTAAATGGCAGGTGGCGGATGTGTTCCTGTAATTCCTATAATCCCCTATCTAATTTGGAGGTCCAGGGGTGAAGCTCTTAATCCCAAACACACACACACGCACACGCACACACACACACACACACACACACACACACACACACACACACACACACTGACGCGGAGAAGAGGAGAGAGACACATATACATTGACGCAGAGAAGAAACACACACGAACACACGAGAGAGATACACACACACACACACACGCTAATATTCGTTAGCTCTTCCTCACACACAAACACTTTTACCCACTCACCATCTCTCCCGTCAAATCCCCCACTCTGACCTCTGCCTCTCTCTATCTGTTTGTCTTTCATCGTGGATCGGACGCTAGTGTGGCCACATGTCTCTGTTTGTCTGCTGGTTCAATAACTGATGTATACTTCACCGCAGATGGTGTAATTCAGGAAAACGGGATCAAGATAACTTTCTACATTTTACATTTGATTTATTTAGCAGATGCTGTTATCCAAAGCGACTTTCATTAGCAGTTAGGGTTAAGTGCAACACACAGCCACACAGACACAGAGACAGACAGGCACACAGACACGGTCCGTTCACTCTCAGAACATATCAAGAGAGTTCAAGGTGAATTAGGCTGGACCTAAAACCAACAGCTTACACATAGATACTCTACAACATATTAACTTTGTCCATTGACTTAATGGCTTCCATTTCTGTTTATATGGATGGTTGTAGTGGTTTCTTGTGTTTATTGCTGTACAATCAACCTATGAAAAGGGCAACTTGAGATATGGAAAAGGACTGGTAGATAACAGCCCTGCTCCACCCTGAGTCCTCAGATAACCCCGTACACTGGGCTATGTGACGTCACAATGGGTTAGAATGGGTTGTAGGCTCCGTACAGTTAGTTCCAGTATGGGGAGCAGCAGAGACTAAACCTATATAGCCTAGTAGGCTAGTATCTATTCTAATAGGGCAGTGTGTTTGTTTTCTTTGGAGGAAATAAAGGAAAGACCCCAGGTGTTTCTGCTAGAGACTCTTCTCTACTTTCCATCAATTTTTTCTTTGCTCTCTCTCTCTCTCTCTCTCTCTCTCTCTCTCTCTCTCTCTCTCTCTCTCTCTCTCTCTCTCTCTCTCTCTCTCTCTCTCTCTCTCTCTCTCTCTCTCTGTGTGCCGGCAGTGCGTTTGACGTAAGTGTGTGTGTGGTTGTTTGCAGCATAGCAAACAAGGAGGAGGGGGAGAGGGGAGGGGCTGGATTGTGGGGGGCTGTGCCCAGGGTGTGGGGTCACCTCGGTAGAACTGTGTTGAGGGAGAGATAGAGGGATAGAGAGAGAGTGGGAGAAAGAGAGAGGGATAGAGAGAGAGTTTTCTGAGGTCACAGTACTGAATATCACAGAGGAATGTGGAATGCTGAACCGTTGCCAACGCAAACACACTGGCCCAGCCATCGCCGCCCCCAATGGCTGTCAAGGGCCGCTTTATACACTCACACACACTGTGGGAGACACACGCACACACACAGACACACATGCACAAAATGTGTGTTCTCACACATACACACACGCACACATACACAAAACGTGCGCACGCAAACACACACTCAGAGACGCACACACTCACACGTGCACACATACGCACATACTGTCAACACATTGACCCATAATCATTTTTGATAAGTTGAGTTGACAACAGAGAACAATGGTCTCTGGGGTTCAAAGTTAAAGACCTTATAATGACAGTGGTTTTCTGCAGCCATGATTACTCACTGTGGACACACACACACACACACACACACACACGCAGTCGAGAGCGCACAGCCACACACACACTTGCGCACACATACAGTCGAGCTCACACACACTCACTCTCTCATCCACGTGTACAGTGACTCATACACAGTCCACACACACTCTCTCTTTGATGTTTTGTCAAGGACTTATATCCGGCAGCTAAAAATACGATGCATTGAAATGTAAGAAAGACCACCTTTAAGGAAAAAGAAATCACCTAAAATGCAAATAAAAAATCCATGTTCTGGGGCCAAGAAAATGTTCCATTCGTCCTTAATGTTAATGCCAAAGACAAAATGAGAATCAGTCAGCGCATAAGTTATCCATTTAGCATTCAGGGAGAGAAGCTGTGACGCAGCAGGGTTTTGGACAGGTGCCGGGGGATGGGGAATGAAGGGATGACGGTGTGTGTGTGTGCCTGCACGTGTGTTTGCAGGTTTTCACTTGGGTGAATGTGTGAGGTTTTAGCTGGGGGTCATTGTCATTCAGTTAGGTGAGGAGTATCCTACAGTTTTGTGTAAAGTACTCTATATTTCTACATGTATGACGTGTATGGCTGCATAAGACTACTGTACTGTGTACCAGGGGCAGTGGCAGCAGGCTGAATTTAAAGGAACACCATATATACCCCCCTCTCCTCCCCATCCCTCGTTCCTTCCCTCCCTCCCTCTCTTTCCTTCCTTCCTTCCTTCCTTCCTTCCTTCCTTCCTTCCTTCCTTCCTTCCTTCCTTCCTTCCTTCCCTCTGTCTGTGAAGAGGCTTGTCTCTGGGGTGGCTGGAGCAGTCGAGGGGTCAGGGGTCAGGGCTCAGACTAACTGAGAGGCTCAGCTGGCGTTTGATGTATGAAGCAGCACAGCAGATCAAGTACTGCAGATTCCTCCCCGTCTGACACACACACACACACACACACACACACACACACACACACACATCGTCTTTACAGCTCATCTCTCTTTTTTGGCAGCATCTCTCGTTCTCCCCTTCCCTGCCTCCTTTTCCCTCTCTCCTTCTCTCTCTGTCTTTAAATTCAACTGAACTCGAGGACCTCGGCTGTTACGTAAAATGGGTTAAACACAGACACACGTGAGCACATATAGAGGCGCGGAACACACCCACATACACACAGAGCAGTCCCTCGCTAATCGTGGCTTCCTAAGGTCAGGTCAACACACACACAACACACGCCTCCGTTGGCGTTCTCCAGCGTGGTGACAGCTGAGGGGACAGAAACATGGGCTGTTTTGGATAGTTGGTGTAGTCGCTGTCATGTGCTCTCATGTTTCCCACATGCATGTTATGGCCTCAGCAGTGTCTGTGTGTGGGGAAATATCTTTATATGTGTGTCAAGTGTGTGTTTGTGCACAGCATACATGTGTATACAGTGTGTGTGTGATTTGAAGAGTGGGTTTGTGTTGGTGCATCTGCACAGCGCGACTGTCCCCTGTAACTGTCCCCTGTCACCTCCCGCCTAGGGCTGGGAATTGCCGGAGACCTCACGATACGATACTATCACCGTAGTTAGGTGCCGATTCAATATGTATTGCGGTTGTCACGATTCTATATGGAAAGAGATTCGACGTTCCAAACATCTTGCTCACCGCGTGTCTGCTGCAGACGGACAAGAGAGAGACATTAAAAAAAGGGGTTTGAAAATGGTGCAGGTACAGTCAACTAGCGCAAAAATAATATTGCGATATTGTCTAAACGGTATGATGTATTGTGATAGAAAATGATTTCCTGATATGGAACTTTATCGATTGAGTCCAAACACCAACCTGATCTCAGAGTTTCACTTTAACATTTGCCGTAATTGGATGAAAGTCGATTCCGCTTGGCTACTAGGTTAAAACAGAAACAACAGATAGGGTTAGTTTAGGTATTCATTCTGAGTAGCTAGGGCAATGGTTTAAAACCAAATAATTAAAAACAATGCGCTGTTTCCATTGAGTATCAACAAGTACTCTCCCTGCTTGCTAGAGAACTGTGAACTGCACGCTCTGGCTCTGAGACCCATCACATCGTTTTTTGAGAAGCGACAAAAGCATTTATCGATGTCCTCAGGACTTTTTCAGATGTCCGAAATCGACATCTCTTTCTTGTGACCAGCCTAAAACACCCACACACTCAGTGGAGCACACCATGGAGTCCAAAGTGCAGGTGTTGTGTGATGACTCACAGAGTGGGCTGCTTTCCTTCTCCTCTGTTTGTAAATATGGGGTTAGTCTATTGAACACAGCTTAAGTTCCCAAACACTTTCATTTGTGTTGCTGTAGGGGAAGGACACAGCTGGGGCAAGGCACAGAGAGAGACACACACACATAGGAGTACACACACACACACACAGTATCTTTAAACAGTGTCTTCCCTACCATAATTATAGCCTGCCAGTCCCTGTCTAGAGGCTGTGGTTTGGCCGACCTGCCCGCCTCTCTCTCCATTAAGGCAGTAAGCAGCGTGTGTCAGTTGACAGTTAGGGCTTCTTTATATGACTGTCTATCTACTTAATGTGGCCCCTGAGGCCCCTCAGTGGTGGCACTATACTCTACAGCTCGGTAGCATTTAAATTCAAGACCTAGCCCACTATGAATGATGGGTGGTATGGGGAGGGTTTTCTCTGGTCTCTAGGAGGGGGTGGTATGGGGAGGGTTTTCTCTGGTCGCTAGGAGGGGTGGTATGGGGAGGGTTTTCTCTGGTCGCTAGGAGGGGGTGGTATGGGGAGGGTTTTCTCTGGTCGCTAGGAGGTGATGGTATGGGGAGGGTTTTCTCTGGTCGCTGGGGGGGTGGTATGGGGAAGGTTTTCCCTGGTCGCTGGGAGAGGGTGGTATGGGAGGGTTTTCTCTGGTCGCTAGGAGGGGGTGGTGTGAGAGGGTTTCTCTGGTCGCTAGGAGGGAGTGGTATGGGAGTGTTTTCTCTGGTCGCTAGGAGGGGGTGGTATGGGGAGGGTTTTCTCTGGTCGCTAGGAGGTGATGGTATGGGGAGGGTTTTCTCTGGTCCCTGGGGGTGGTATGGGGAAGGTTTTCCTGGTCGCTGGGAGAGGGTGGTATGGGAGGGTTTTCTCTGAGTCGCTAGGAGGGTGGTGTGAGAGGGTTTCTCTGGTCGCTAGGAGGGAGTGGTATGGGAGTGTTTTCTCTGGTCGCTAGGAGGGGTGGTATGGGGAGGGTTTTCTCTGGTCGCTAGGAGGGGATGGTATGGGGAGGGTTTTCTTTGGTCGCTAGGGGGTGATGGTATGGGGAAGGTTTTCTCTGGTCGCTGGGAGGGGGTGGTATAGAGAGGGTTTTCTCTGGTCGCTAGGGGGGGTGGTATGGGGAAGGTTTTCTCTTGTCGCTGGGAGGGGGTGGTATGGGGAGGGTTTTCTCTGGTCGCTAGGAGGGGGTGGTATGGGAGGGTTTTCTCTGGTCGCTTGGGGGTTGGTATGGGGAGGGTTTTCTCTGGTCGCTAGGAGGTGATGGTATGGGGAGGGTTTTCTCTGGTCGCTGGGGGGGTAGTATGGGGAAGGTTTTCCCTGGTCGCTGGGAGAGGGTGGTATGGGAGGGTTTTCTCTGGTCGCTAGGAGGGGGTGGTGTGGGAGGGTTTCTCTGGTCGCTAGGAGGGAGTGGTATGGGAGGGTTTCTCTGGTCGCTAGGAGGGAGTGGTATGGGAGTGTTTTCTCTGGTCGCTAGGAGGGGTGGTATGGGAGGGTTTTCTCTGGTCGCTAGGAGGGGGTGGTATGGGGAGGGTTTTCTTTGGTCGCTAGGGGGTGATGGTATGGGGAAGGTTTTCTCTGGTCGCTGGGAGGGGGTGGTATAGAGAGGGTTTTCTCTGGTCGCTAGGGGGGGTGGTATGGGGAAGGTTTTCTCTTGTCGCTGGGAGGGGGTGGTATGGGGAGGGTTTTCTCTGGTCGCTAGGAGGGGGTGGTATGGGAGGGTTTTCTCTGGTCGCTTGGGGGTTGGTATGGGGAGGGTTTTCTCTGGTCGCTAGGAGGGTGGTATGGGGAGGGTTTTCTCTGGTCGCTAGGAAGGGGTGGTATGGGAGGGTTTTCTCTGGTCGCTTGGGGGTTGGTATGGGATGGTTTTCTCTGGTCGATAGGAGGAGTGGTATGGGAGAGTTTCCTCTGGTCGCTGGGGGGGGTGGTATGGAAGGGTTTTCTCTGGTCGCGGGAGGGTGGTATGGGATGGTTTTCTCTGGTCGATAGGAGGAGTGGTATGGGAAGGTTTTCTCTGTTCGCTGGGGGGTGGTATGGAAGGGTTTTCTCTGGTCGCGGGAGGGTGGTATGGGATGGTTTTCTCTGGTCGATAGGAGGAGTGGTATGGGAGGGTTTTCTCTGTTCGCTGGGGGTGGTATGGAAGGGTTTTCTCTGGTCGCTGGGGGTGGTATGGAAGGGTTTTCTCTGGTGGCTGGGGGTGGTATGGGGAGGGTTTTCTCTGGATGCTAGGAGGAGGTGGTATGGGAGGGGTTTCTCTGGTCGCTGGGGGGGTGGTATGGGAGGGTTTTCTCTGGTCGCTGGGGGGTGGTATGGGATGGTTTTCTCTGGTCGCTAGGAGGAGGTGGACTGGGAGGGTTGTTGGTGGCAATGGCCAAGTATGGGAAATGTGTTGTTGATGTGGCTATACTCTATAGGAGGATATAGTATGTTGGGAAATATAGGGAGAATCCAGTGAAGGTGAATGGAAACAAGCACACACACAGTACACACACACATAGTATACATACACACATTGTATACACATCCACACACAGTATACACACACACACTCAGCTGTGACAGTAAACACACTTTAAATCCACTGGTGATTACAAATCCACTTAGGTCGAGTCAAGAGTTGAGCGTGTCAGCTGCAGGTCGCCGCTATGCAGCACCCAAACTGATGCAGAGAGAGAGAGAGACAGAGAGAGAGAGGGAAGAGAGAGAGACAGAGAGAGAGAGAGAGAGAGAGAGAAGAGAGAGAGAGGGGGAAGAGAGAGAGACACCGGAAATAATTTACAAAGAAACAGAGCAAACTAGAATGCTATTTGGCCCTAAACAGAGAGTACACAGTGGCAGAATACCTGACCACTGTGACTGGCCCAAACTTAAGGAACGCTTTGACTATGAACAGACTCAGTGAGCATAGCCTTGCTATTGAGAGAGGCCTCTGTAGGCAGACCTGGCTCTCAAGAGAAGACAGGCTATGTGCACACTGCCCACAAAATGAGGTGGAAACGGAGCTGCACTTCCTAACCTCCTGCCCAATGTATGGCCATATTAGATAGACATATTTCCCACAGATCACACAGACCCACAAAGAATTTGAAAACAAACCCTGATTTTGGTAAACTCCCATATCTACTGGGTGAAATACAGAGAGAAAGAGAGAAAGAGTTTGTGGTGAATGATCCTTCATATTTTTAGTCCTGAATAATGACATCATATAATATTGACTTTAATCACATCTGTTTGTGTGATTTCTTCTCCCTCTCAATTCCCACTGGACCTCCCCAGTTCTTGGAATGGACTGGGGCCCGGCCTGCCAAAAAGAACCGCTTGTTTGCCGCTATTTACTTAAATCTGTCAAAGAGTCACTGTTGGAGAACCCATGCTGTTAGTTATGATTCTGCTGTGAGTGTGTGTGTAGGGGGGGTGGATGCCTGGATACGGCATAAACTCACACACAACTGAGAGAATGGTATAGAACATTACACACACACACACACACACACACACACACACACACACACACACACACACACACTAGACACATACAGTGTGAGTACAAAACCTGGCACAGGGAGAAGGTTCATCTTCACGAACCCTGCATGAGAAAAAACACAGACTGAGAGAAAGCCGTGAAAAAGTGTCAGACTGTCAGGGGAGGGTTAGTGTTATACTGGAGTATCAGGGGAGGGTTAGTGTTAGACTGGAGTGTCAGGGGAGGGTTAGTGTTATATTAGAGTGTCAGGGGAGGGTTAGTGTTATATTAGAGTGTCAGGGGAGGGTTAGTGTTATACTGGAGTGTCAGGGGAGGGTTAGTGTTATACTGGAGTGTCAGGGGAGGGTTAGTGTTATACTGGAGTGTCAGAGGGTTATTGTTATACTGGAGTATCAGGAGGGTTAGTGTTAGACTGGAGTATCAGGGAGGTTAGTGTTATACTGGAGTGTCAGGGAGGGTTAGTGTTATACTGGAGTATCAGGGGAGGGTTAGTGTTAGACTGGAGTGTCAGGGGAGGGTTAGTGTTATACTGGAGTGTCAGGGGAGGGTTAGTGTTAGACTGGAGTATCAGGGGAGGGTTAGTGTTAGACTGGAGTATCAGGAGGGTTAGTGTTAGACTGGAGTGTCAGGGAGGGTTAGTGTTAGACTGGAGTGTCAGGGAGGGTTAGTGTTATACTGGAGTATCAGGGAGGGTTAGTGTTATACTGGAGTATCAGGGAGGGTTAGTGTTAGATTGGAGTATCAGGGAGGGTTAGTGTTATACTGGAGTGTCAGGGAGGGTTAGTGTTAGACTGGAGTATCAGGAGGGTTAGTGTTAGACTGGAGTGTCAGGGAGGGTTAGTGTTATACTGGAGTGTCAGGGAGGTTAGTGTTAGACTGGAGTATCAGGGGAGGGTTAGTGTTATACTGGAGTATCAGGGGAGGGTTAGTGTTATACTGGAGTATCAGGGGAGGGTTAGTGTTATACTGGAGTGTCAGGGGAGGGTTAGTGTTAGACTGGAGTATCAGGGGAGGGTTAGTGTTAGACTGGAGTGTCAGGGGAGGGTTAGTGTTATACTGGAGTGTCAGGGGAGGGTTAGTGTTATACTGGAGTGTCAGGGGAGGGTTAGTGTTAGACTGGAGTATCAGGGGAGGGTTAGTGTTATACTGGAGTATCAGGGGAGGGTTAGTGTTATACTGGAGTATCAGGGAGGGTTAGTGTTATACTGGAGTGTCAGGGAGGGTTAGTGTTAGACTGGAGTATCAGGGGAGGTTAGTGTTAGACTGGAGTGTCAGGGAGGGTTAGTGTTATACTGGAGTGTCAGGGAGGGTTAGTGTTAGACTGGAGTATCAGGGAGGGTTAGTGTTATACTGGAGTATCAGGGGAGGGTTAGTGTTAGACTGGAGTGTCAGGGGAGGGTTAGTGTTAGACTGGAGTATCAGGGGAGGGTTAGTGTTATACTGGAGTATCAGGGGAGGGTTAGTGTTATACTGGAGTATCAGGGGAGGGTTAGTGTTATACTGGAGTATCAGGAGGGTTAGTGTTATACTGGAGTATCAGGAGGGTTAGTGTTATACTGGAGTGTCAGGAGGGTTAGTGTTATACTGGAGTATCAGGGAGGGTTAGTGTTATATTAGAGTGTCAGGAGGGTTAGTGTTAGACTGGAGTATCAGGAGGGTTAGTGTTATATTAGAGTGTCAGGGAGGGTTAGTGTTAGACTGGAGTGTCAGGAGGGTTAGTGTTATACTGGAGTATCAGGGAGGGTTAGTGTTAGACTGGAGTGTCAGGGGAGGGTTAGTGTTATACTGGAGTGTCAGGAGGGTTAGTGTTAGACTGGAGTATCAGGGAGGGTTAGTGTTATACTGGAGTATCAGGGGAGGGTTAGTGTTAGACTGGAGTGTCAGGGGAGGTTAGTGTTAGACTGGAGTATCAGGGAGGGTTAGTGTTATACTGGAGTATCAGGAGGGTTAGTGTTATACTGGAGTATCAGGGGAGGGTTAGTGTTATACTGGAGTATCAGGGGAGGGTTAGTGTTATACTGGAGTATCAGGGGAGGGTTAGTGTTATACTGGAGTGTCAGGGGAGGGTTAGTGTTATACTGGAGTATCAGGGGAGGGTTAGTGTTATATTAGAGTGTCAGGGGAGGGTTAGTGTTAGACTGGAGTATCAGGGGAGGGTTAGTGTTATATTAGAGTGTCAGGGGAGGGTTAGTGTTAGACTGGAGTGTCAGGGGAGGGTTAGTGTTATACTGGAGTATCAGGGGAGGGTTAGTGTTAGACTGGAGTGTCAGGGGAGGGTTAGTGTTATACTGGAGTATCAGGGGAGGGTTAGTGTTATACTGGATTATCAGGGGAGGGTTAGTGTTATACTGGAGTATCAGGGAGGGTTAGTGTTATACTGGAGTGTCAGGGGAGGGTTAGTGTTATACTGGAGTATCAGGGGAGGGTTAGTGTTATATTAGAGTGTCAGGGGAGGGTTAGTGTTAGACTGGAGTATCTGGGGAGTGTTAGTGTTATATTAGAGTGTCAGGGGAGGGTTAGTGTTAGACTGGAGTGTCAGGGGAGGGTTAGTGTTATACTGGAGTATCAGGGGAGGGTTAGTGTTAGACTGGAGTGTGAGGGGAGGGTTAGTGTTATACTGGAGTGTCAGGGGAGGGTTATTGTTATACTGGAGTATCAGGGGAGGGTTAGTGTTAGACTGGAGTGTGAGGGGAGGGTTAGTGTTATACTGGAGTATCAGGGAGGGTTAGTGTTATACTGAAGTATCAGGGAGGTTAGTGTTATACTGGAGTGTGAGGGGAGGGTTAGTGTTATACTGAAGTATCAGGGGAGGGTTAGTGTTATACTGGAGTGTGAGGGGAGGGTTAGTGTTAGACTGGAGTGTCAGGGGAGGGTTAGTGTTATACTGAAGTATCAGGGGAGGGTTAGTGTTAGACTGGAGTATCAGGGGAGGGTTAGTGTTATACTGGAGTATCAGGGGAGGGTTAGTGTTATATTAGAGTGTCAGGGGAGGGTTAGTGTTAGACTGGAGTGTCAGGGGAGGGTTAGTGTTATATTAGAGTCTCAGGGGAGGGTTAGTGTTAGACTGGAGTGTGAGGGGAGGGTTAGTGTTATACTGGAGTGTCAGGGGAGGGTTATTGTTATACTGGAGTATCAGGGGAGGGTTAGTGTTAGACTGGAGTGTGAGGGGAGGGTTAGTGTTATACTGGAGTATCAGGGGAGGGTTAGTGTTATACTGGAGTATCAGGGAAGGGTTAGTGTTATACTGGAGTGTGAGGGGAGGGTTATTGTTATACTGAAGTATCAGGGGAGGGTTAGTGTTATACTGGAGTGTGAGGGGAGGGTTAGTGTTAGACTGGAGTGTCAGGGGAGGGTTAGTGTTATACTGAAGTATCAGGGGAGGGTTAGTGTTAGACTGGAGTATCAGGGGAGGGTTAGTGTTATACTGGAGTATCAGGGAAGGGTTAGTGTTATACTGAAGTATCAGGGGAGGTTAGTGTTATATTAGAGTGTCAGGGAGGTTAGTGTTAGACTGGAGTGTCAGGGGAGGGTTAGTGTTATATTAGAGTCTCAGGGAAGGGTTAGTGTTAGACTGGAGTATCAGGGGAGGGTTAGTGTTATACTGGAGTGTGAGGGGAGGGTTAGTGTTATACTGGAGTGTCGGGAGGGTTAGTGTTAGACTGGAGTGTCAGGGGAGGGTTAGTGTTATACTGGAGTGTCAGGGGAGGGTTAGTGTTATACTGAAGTGTGAGGGGAGGGTTAGTGTTATACTGGCGTGTCAGGGGAGGGTTAGTGTTATACTGGAGTATCAGGGGAGGGTTAGTGTTATACTGGAGTGTCAGGGGAGGGTTAGTGTTATACTGGAGTGTCAGGGGAGGGTTAGTGTTAGACTGAAGTGTCGGGAGGGTTAGTGTTAGACTGGAGTGTCAGATGAGGATGTACTTTTTTTCCGCTTCATGAAAGGGGGAGAGCGAGGGAAGTAGAGAGAGAGAACGCTCAAGAGCATACAAGGTGATGGCATACCAGATACCTGTCTGCTCCTCCCCTCCTTCTTTCCCCCTTTCATTCTCCTCATCCCTCCCTTTCCCCCTCTCCTACTCCTCATCCCTCCCTTTCCCCTCTCCTTCTCTCCCCATCCCTCCCTTTCCCCTCTCCTTCTCCTCATCCCTCCATTTCCCCCTCTCCTTCTCCTCATCCCTCCCTTTTCCCCTCTCCTTCTCCTCATCCCTCCCTTTTCCCCTCTCCTACTCCTCATCCTTCCATTTCCCCCTCTCCTACTCCTCATCCCTCCCTTTTCCCCTCTCCTTCTCCTCATCCCTCCCTTTTCCCCTCTCCTACTCCTCATCCTTCCATTTCCCCCTCTCCTACTCCTCATCCCTCCATTTCCCCCTCTCCTTCTCCTCATCCCTCCCTTTCCCCCTCTCCTTCTCCTCATCCCTCCCTTTTCCCCTCTCCTACTCCCCATCCTTCCATTTCCCCCTCTCCTTCTCCTCATCCCTCCATTTCCCCCTCTCCTCCTCATCCCTCCCTTTCCCCCTCTCCTTTTCCTCATCCCTCCCTTTTCCCCTCTCCTACTCCTCATCCCTCCATTTCCCCCTCTCCTTCTCCCCATCCCTCCCTTTCCCCCTCTCCTTCTCCTCATCCCTCCATTTCCCCCTCTCCTTCTCCTCATCCCTCCATTTTCCCCTCTCCTTCTCCTCATCCCTCCATTTTCCCCTCTCCTACTCCTTATCCCTCCATTTCCCTCTCTCCTACTCCACCACCAGCAAAACCCAAATCCCAGATTGGAGTCTGGAAAACTATACCAGGGATCATCAACTAAATTCAGCCGATGGAGGATTTTTCCATGAGCGGATGGTCAGTGGGCCAGAACTTAATTACAAATAATTTGTCGACTGCACATTGATCGCAAGAAGCAAAATAGTATACAGAACATTAAGCACACCTGCTCTTTCCATGACAGACTGACCAGGGGAATCCAGGTAAAAACGATGATCTCTTATTGATGTTAAATCCACTTCAATCAGTGTAGATGATGTGACAGGTTAAAGAAGGATTTTTAAGCATTGAGACAATTGAGACCTGGATTGTGTGTGTGTGTGTCATTCAGAGGGTGAATGGGCAAGACAAGAGATTGAAGTGTCTTTGCACGGGGTGCGGTAGTAGGGGTCAGGCACACTGGTTTGTGTCAAGAACTGCGACGTTGCTGTTTTTTTATACACTCAACAGTTTCCCGTGTGTATGAAGAATGATCCACCACCCAAAGGACATCCAGACAATTTGACCCAACTGTGGCAAGCATTGGAGTCAACATGGGCCAGCATCCCTGTGGAACACTTTTAACACCTTGTAGAGTCCGTGCCCCCGACGACTTGAGGCTGTTCTGAGGGCAAAAGGGCAAAAGGAAGGAAATTAGGAAAGTGTTCTTAATGTTTGGTATACTCAGTGTATCTCTATTATGCGTGGGAATACTTTGGATCAGATTTCCAAAATGAAAGTCACTTGGAGCTGATTCGCTGGTGTTTTAACAGTCTATTATGTCCAACAGCAACAAAAAGTGGGTCGCCACACACACACACGACACACGCGCACACGCGCACACACACACACACACACACTCTCAGAGCTGGCAGGGCCGACACATTTGATTCGAAAAAGTGAAGAAAAAAAAGATGGGAATAAATCTTCCTGGTAAACACATGTCAAATCTATCTATCTTCGAACAGTCTGACACTTTGGATAAGAGTTTATTACAGATGTATTCACTATTAAAGGTGCAACCGTCTCTAATGAAGACATTAATGGACAGAATAACAGTCTTGGACTTCACACCTCTTTTTTTGCCCCTGGATTCGTGTTGGCCCGTTTCTACTCATTTCCACTAAAATAACAATCTGTAACAGTTTAACATTATATTTAGCAACTGAAATTGAGCCTGCCCCAGTGCCAGATGGGTGGTGTTTGCAGTTTTGGGACTATTCCATTGGTTCCATTGTGTCAGCAAGGCTCCCCGTAGGTAGGTAGCTAACATCCAGTCAGCTAGTCTCCTCCTCATGCCTCTGCAGCTCAGCAGAGGGGTTAAGGAGCAGCGGTGTCCGCCATCAAAGGACCTGTCACCACCACAGCTAATGGAGCATCACACACTCACTCTCTCACAGCTGTGTTATACCACATTCATGTGGGTATTTTGAGTTAGGGGGGAAACACAGAGAGAGAGAGAGAGAGAGAGAGAGAGAGAGAGAGAGAGAGAGAGAGAGAGAGAGAGAGAGAGAGGGTGGGAGGAGTGAGGGAGGGAGGGTGGAGAGAGAGAGAGAGAGAGAGCGAGAGAGAGACAAAGCGAGAGAGAGAGAGGGGGAGGGAGGTAGGAGAGAGGGAGGGAGGGTGGGAAGAGTGAGGGAGGGTGGAGAGAGAGAGCGAGAGAGAGAGAGAGGGGGGAGAGAGAGAGAGAGAGAGAGAGAGAGAGAGAGAGAGAGAGAGAGAGAGAGAGAGAGAGAGAGAGAGAGAGAGAGAGAGAGAGAGAGAGAGAGAGAGGGAAGAGAGAGAGAGAGAGAGAGTGTTAGGTAATGTACATGTGGGTTGTTTGGTATTACAGGATGAATAGGAGAGGGACACTTATCTAACTTAAAATCTGCCATCACTCTCTCTTACACTCACAGTGGGTCTGCATACACACCATACAGTACCACAGACCATGCCCCAACACACACACACACACACACACCAACCTACAAAGCCGCACACCACGCTCAAAGACGTTCCCACGTTCACAAACACACACAAACGCACACACAGTGGGTCGGGTCAACAGGGTACGGTTCCTGTTGCCTCCCTGATCAAACAATGGCATCTATATTACAGCCCTGACAACCCAGACTGAGCCAGAGGGGAGAGAGGGATGAGAGAGAGAGAGAGAGGGGGGAGGTAGGGAGGTGGAGAAAGAGAGTAGAGGACAGAGGGATAGAGAGAGAGATCTCCCCTTTCACAGACTGGCTTCATCACAAAATCCAGAATATGTTCCATAGAAATTGTACACAGACACACACATCAAATGACTGTCATCCACACCGTGACTCAACCAGTACTGTATTTGACATGAGGGGAACGAGTTCAGCCAGGAGGAAGCTGTGTTTCTGCGTGCTTGTACGCGCACTCACGTGCGTGTTCTCTATCTACACACAGTGGGGGATTCCTCAGGAAGTCCCAGCTGAGCTGCGACACAACAGACATGTAAAGAGTCCCTGTCAGGACACAACCGTCCTGTTGAACAAGCAGCTCCTGTGCCCCCAACCCCCCCAACCCTCCCCTCTTCCTCTACTCCCTCGCCTGTCCTGTATATCCTTCCTTCCTTCCTGTTCTTGCTCTTCAGGAAGCGACCTCCCTCCCTCGCTCTCTCTGAGTGAATGAGGAAGAGACAGAGGGAGAGGTAGTGTAGGTGTGATGGGGGTTCCATAGGTCTATGGGTCACCAGCTGACTGACTTATCCAACTCCCCCTTTCAACTGGGGGCACCACGGGTGACTGGTTAGTGCAGGTGGGTAGACATAAAGATACTCCACTGATGGGAAGAAATGGGTCTTGGCACTAAACTAGAGGTCTAGCTACTGTTCTGGAGTCAGCCAGATGTACTTATCTATTCTGGAATCCAGACAACGTTCTAGTGTCTTACTCAGAATCCAACTCTCCTGGAATCAGTCAGATTATACTGTCTACTGTTCTGGAATCAGTCAGATTGTACTGTCTACTGTGCTGGAATGGACACATCCAGATACTGTGGCTAAGCTCCTTTGTTTTAGTGACAGCGAGCCAGCTAGCCAGCCAGCCAGCCAGAGCCTACTGTACTGTTCTCTATCCAGACAGTGGCTGTGTCCCAAATGGCACCCTACTGCCTACATAGTGCACTAATTTTGACCCGAGCCCTATGGGTGCTCTCTTCTGTCAGGAAGAGTCCTACAGTATGTCTTTGTATTCACTTTGTTCTGGCTGCTTCTACTATTCTTGTTGTATTCAAAATATGAGACCTTTATACACATTCTATTCTGACACTGACACCAGGGACTCTAGCAGAGCTGCTGCAACTAATGAGAGAGAGAGAGAGAGAGAGAGAGAGAGAGAGAGAGAGAGAGAGAGAGAGAGTATCCTGCTGTCCTCAGTCACAGGTGATCATGAAGCAAGACTAAACTCCAGGATTGTTTTAGCTCTGTTCTTAGTTCTATCTGGTTCTACTGGATCAGAGCAGGCCTGTGGGCCCTGGGGACCTCAACCTGGCCTCAGTCCAACATAAATCACTGATACACACACACACTGATCTGACTGGTCTCAGCAGTGAAACTGGACACTCTTTAATCTCTGGATACAAGGTACATAAAGTATCATGGACTATGAAGTATCTATTTTCATGCCGATCGGATCTGTTGGCAAGGAACCAAGGTGATCATAATGTTGGTTTGAACGTGTTTTCCGCTTTGTGTTGTAGATAGAGAATGTAGAGTATAGAGGGTTCATTGTGTGTGTGGGTGTGTGCGTGTGCGCACGCTGTGCGTGCGTGTGTGTGTGCTTCCTCCTATCTTTCTCCCTGAAAAGCTCCTTAATTAAGTATGTTGTAAAGCAGCAATGGAAGTCACATAGTGAAAAAGAAATCCACCTTCCCGCCTTCCCCTCCTCTCCTCCTCTCCTCCCTCTCCTCCTCTCCTCCTCTCCTCCCTCTCCTCCCTCTCCTCCTTTCTTTCTTCTTCTCCCTAGTCAGGCTTAATGCCTGCTTACAGCTCTGTCTCCTCCATGCGTGGAAATTGGCTGGGGGATCTGGTGGGTTTTGTGTCCTTGGAGATAACCAGTATGTGGGAGGTGACAAAGGTAGTGTAAGCCGTTATAGAATGTTCTCTGCTTTAAGAGTGTGTGTGTGTGTGTGTGTGTGTCTTCCTCTAAGTGCAGCAGCAGGAATAGATCTTAAGACAAACGGTATTGCGGAGGGGGTAGTTATGATATCTATCCTATCTGTCAGCAACAGCAACTCTCTCTCTCTCTCTGTCGTTCTTTCTCCAAAGCCCCTTGACGTCTTCTCACTAGAGTGACTCTCTCATGTTGTTTCTGTAGAGGGCTTCTTATCACAAGCTTGAAGCTTCTCACGGGACATGTCTCAAGGCTTTCTGTGTGGATAGTACTCTCTCTCTCTCTCTCTCTCTCTCTCTCTCTCTCTCTCTCTCTCTCTCTCTCTCTCTCTCTCTCTCTCTCTCTCTCTCGCTCTCCCAGTAGCTGTCCTTGTTCCCTGTAACCCTGTATCGGATCAGCTGTGAGTCGGTTCATCCATCTCTACTCTGTCAATAAGGCTCAGTGTGGCCGTGATTTACCAATAGCCTGTCAATAATCACGTAGTATGTGTGTAGTTATAATGGGCCCCGCTGAGGGAATTACAGGACCAAACCAGGAGGATCTACAGAGGTTAGCCTCTCAAAGCTCCAGGCCTAATGCAAGGAAATGAATAGGCTCAGCACTGTTTATCACTGACTGGTAGCCAACTGGTCAAAACCCCAGACCTAATACAAGGCAATGGGATCAGGTCTTTAGCACTACTGGCTACTACTACTACTACTACTACTACTACTACTACTACTGCTGCTACTACTACTACTACTACTACTGCTACTACTACTACTGCTACTGCTACTGCTGCTGCTGCTACTGCTACTGCTACTGCTAGCTGCTACTACTACTAGCTACTACTACTGCTACTAGCTACTACTACTACTACTGCTACTGCTACTGCTACTACTACTACTACTACTGCTGCTACTACTACTGCTACTGCTGCTGCCGCTGCTGCTGCTGCTACTGCTACTGCTACTACTAGCTGCTACTACTACTAGCTACTACTACTACTACTACTGCTACTAGCTACTACTACTACTACTACTACTACTGGCTACTACTACTACTACTACTACTACTACTACTGCTACTACCGCTACTACTACTGGCTACTACTACTACTGACGACCAGCCAACCTGAACAAACGCAGCCCCACACACACTACTTACTGATCACACATAGGATCTATTGGTCATTCGAAAATCGTTAGTCCCGGCCACGCAATCTGATTGGTCAATTTGTGGTTCGAGCCGTGATGTTATTGACGTTAACGAGTGTGTGTGTTTGCCACATCAGCACTCTCTCATCTGTCTCCTTTCTCCTCCCAAGCGTGCGACAGACAATCACAAGAGAGAGAGGGCGGAGTTTTACCACAAAGCCCCTAGTGAATTACATCACTGCCATTAATGATGAGGTCATCCTAAACAACATGTTGTTGGTTACTACATTTGTCTGTGGGACTTAGATCAGATGTAAGACAGGCCTATAGCAACGCCAGTCAAAACCAAAGTCCCTGGCTGCTCGGGCCAATGGCTTGATATTCCCAATAGGAACCCAAATCCTTTTGATTTTAGTGCACAGTAGTAGTTCATTAGGCAATTATGAAGAGATTTATTAGAGAGGGATGAGATCAACAGCCAGAAACAGAGGGAGTAGGGGGACAGAGATCACCAGAGTGAGGGAGTGAGGGAGAGATTTAAAGAGAGAGAGAATGGTGAACCGAGAGAAAGAGGGACGAACAGGTGCAGAGAGAAAGAACGAGGGAATCAAGAGGAGGATAACTGCAGTAAAGGAGCGATCATTAGTTCATCACTGTCCACAGTCTACTGCCTCTCAGACCAAGACCAGCAGACACATGACATCATACCAGAGAGAGAGAGAGAGAGAGAGAGAGAGAGAGAGAGAGAGATTTACAGGAATAAGAGGTGTGGGAGATGGTCCATATGGCTGTCTCTCTCTCTCTCTCTCTCACGGTCTTGGTCTCGGTCTCTCTCTCGCTCCCTCTGTCTCTGTCTCTGTCACTCTGTCTCGGTCTCTCTGTCTCTGTCTCTGTCTCTGTCTCTGTCTCTCTCTCTCTCTCTCTCTCTCTCTCTCTCTCTCTCTCTTACTCTCTCTCTCCCTATACATCTCAGGCAGTGCATGCAGCATCAATGTGACAGCCAATATAACCAGGGCCTCGGGACACATTTAGTTACAGTCAGACTATTAAGAGTCAGAGGAAGCTCAACTGTACTGGTCTATTGGCCACTTGTTTGTTGGACACACACACACACACACACACACACACACACACACACAGCTGCAGTGTAGTCATGAGGTGGGGTTGAGCTGGGTTCAGAGCTGAGATAAAGTAGGTCAGGAGACAACATCCAAAGGGGAAGAGGTAGAAGAGAGTACTGTGAGAAGATATTCTCTCTCTCTTTCTCTTTCTCTCTCTCCCTCTCTCTCCCTCCATCCCTCCATTCTCAGGTCCTGACCTTACCCAACCCAGTGGGGTTTTAGCTGTGGGTTGGTTTTGGAGCTGATTTGCTCTGGTCAATCTGGCCTTTAAAAATGCCTGATAGAAGCAGGGATAGTGGGACTTAATGGGCTTTGGTAGGATAGAGAGAGGAGGAGTCATGTTGTACTAGTGGATGGATGGTAATACTGTACTGGATGGGCTAGTGAGGGGTGGGAGGGATTTGTATTTATTATGGATCCCCATTAGTTCCTGCCAAGGCAGCAGCTACTCTTCCTGGGGTCCAGCAAAACTAAGGCAGTTATACAATTTTAAAATCGTTACAATACATTCACAACAGATTTTCACAATCTGTGCCACACAGATTGCAAAATAGTTGGGAAGAGATTTTTGATGTAGCGATTCCATGGTACAGGGTGTATGAGATATATAAAACAACGCAAGATTCAAGACTCAAGACTTCAAGTTATTGTCAAATTATTGTACAGAATCCTTGCCACCAATAAAATGTTGAATATTTGGGGCGTCGCAAACCATCGCAGCTCTGCAGATTTTGCTGTGAGTATACAGAATCAATAGACACCCAGGTAGCCTGTTCAGGAATCGCTGACAAAGCATAACATGAATCTATAATGGACCCTCTAAATAGCATGGCTGGGAGATTTGGAGAGACCCGGTCGGTCAATTACTAATATATTAATACTCTTAGTAGAAGTATTTATCTTCAACTCGCAATCTGTGGATTCTATTCGATTAGATAGATTCAAAATGTATGCTAAACACCACAGTATAGTTGAAGGATATGTGGTGCGTAGAAAGTCTGAAGAGGGGGGCAAGCAGAGATAGATAGGATGGGCTGAGGGAAACTGAGGGTTGGGAGGTGGAACTGGAGACAAGTGGTCGAATGACGGTCAGAGATAAAAGTAAAAATAGAGTTTAAAAAATGTAATGAAAAAGAAGTTTAGTTGAAACTAAAAAGGAATCCAATGCCTGTTTGCCTGAGGCTGATGTCGCTCAGGTGCTTGTACGCGCGTACATATGCATACACACACACATACACACACACTCGCATTCAAGCGCACACACGTGTATACAAACGGACACACACACGTGTATACAAACGGACACACACATACACAAATCAAATCAAATCAAATGTTATTTGTCACATACACGTGTATACAAACGGACACACACACGTGTATACAAACGGACGGACGGACGCACACACGCGAGTGTATACAAACGGACACACACACATACAAATGGACACACACACAGGTAAACAGTGCCACACAAACACATCCAGTTGGCCTTGCCGTTTAGATTGATGTTGTCCTTGTTGTCTTGTTTTTGAATTGTTGTTTTCTGTTTTCCTTTGTCTGTCTCTTTTCTCTTGTTCCTGTTGTTGCTTGTCGGCGCATTGGGTGGTTGTGGTTGGAGGGGGGGAACAGTGGCTTGAGGGGGTGAAGAAGGTGTTGGATGGTTGAGGAGCAGTTCTCTAGGGAACTGTGGGTCTTGGATGGTTGAGGAGCAGCTCTCTAGGGAACTGTGGGGGGTCTTGGATGGCTGAGGAGCAGTTCTCTAGGGAACTGTGGGGGGTCTTGGATGGTTGAGGAGCAGCTCTCTAGGGGAACTGTGGGGGGTCTTGGATGGTTGAGGAGCAGTTCTCTAGGGGAACTGTGTGGGGGGTCTTGGATGGTTGAGGAGCAGCTCTCTAGGGAACTGTGTGTGGGGGTCTTGGATGGTTGAGGAGCAGCTCTCTAGGGAACTGTGGGGGGTCTTGGATGGTTGAGGAGCAGTTCTCTAGGGAACTGTGGGGGGTCTTGGATGGTTGAGGAGCAGCTCTCTAGGGAACTGTGGGGGGTCTTGGATGGTTGAGGAGCAGTTCTCTAGGGAACTGTGTGGGGGTGGGGGTCTTGGATGGTTGAGGAGCAGCTCTCTAGGGAACTGTGTGGGGGTCTTGGATGGTTGAGGAGCAGCTCTCTAGGGAACTGTGGGGGGTCTTGGATGGTTGAGGAGCAGTTCTCTAGGGAACTGTGGGGTCTTGGATGGTTGAGGAGCAGTTCTCTAGGGAACTGTGGGGTCTTGGATGGTTGAGGAGCAGTTCTCTAGGGAACTGTGGGGGGTCTTGGATGGTTGAGGAGCAGTTCTCTAGGGAACTGTGGGGAGTCTTGGATGGTTGAGGAGCAGTTCTCTAGGGAACTGTGAGAGAGAGGTCTTGGATGGTTGAGGAGCAGTTCTCTAGGGAACTGTGGGAGAGAGGTCTTGGATGGTTGAGGAGCAGTTCTCTAGGGAACTGTGGGAGAGGGTCTTGGATGGTTGAGGAGCAGTTCTCTAGGGGAACTGTGGGGGTCTTGGATGGTTGAGGAGCAGTTCTCTAGGGAACTGTGGGGGTCTTGGATGGTTGAGGAGCAGCTCTCTAGGGGAACTGTGGGGGGGTCTTGGATGGTTGAGGAGCAGTTCTCTAGGGAACTGTGGGGGGTCTTGGATGGTTGAGGAGCAGCTCTAGGGAACTGTGGGGGGGTCTTGGATGGTTGGTGGCCTGGCTGTTGGGAGCTTGGACCGGTGGCCGAGAGGTCACTGGTTCGGGTCCCCGATTCGACTGGGGGATCTGTCCTTGTGCCCTTGGGCATGGTGCTTGACCCTGGTTGCTCCTGTGGGTATCTCTGGATGGGAGTGTCTTTTGGATTTAAAAAAATATATTTCTGACCTTTATTTAACTAGTCAGTTAAGAAAAAATTCTTATTTACAAGGACGGCCTAAAAAAAACGACGCAAGAACAGTGGGTTAACTGCCTTGTTCAGGGGCAGGACGACAGATTTTTACCTTGTCAGCCCGATGACTGAATGTAATGTCAATTTTGAGCTGCTTCACTGCAGGTAGATTGGATGTTTTCAAATTCAATATTAAAACATTAAAAAAAAATCTAATTTTCATTATCATTCCATCCAACTCTTTCTCCCTATTTTCCTTATTCCCCCATCTCTCTCTCTCTCTCTCTCTCTCTCTCTCTCTCTCTCTCTCTCTCTCTCTCTCCCCCATTCTCTCTCCTTTACTTTCCTCTTTTCTCCTCTTACTCCCCCTCTCTTACTTTCCCTACCCTATTCCCCCTCTATTTCTCTCCCTCTCTCAATGTAGCAGCTCAGTCTTTATTTGACCCTTTTCCCCTCTCCTCTCTCCTCCTCTCCTCCCCTCTCCTCTCCTCCCCTCTCCTCTCCTCCTCTCCTCCTCTCCTCCCCTCTCCTCTCCTCCCCCTCTCCTCCTCTCCTCCTCCCCTCTCCTCCCCTCTCCTCCTCTCCTCCTCCTCCTCTCCTCTCCTCCTCTCCTCCTCTCCTCCCCCTCTCCTCCCCCTGTCAATTAGCTCATGTAAACTTTGCTTTCCCCGTTGTTTTTCCAGAGGAAAGTGTCTCTGCTTTGAATTAAGCCCCGAGCTACAGGCTCTGACTACTATAAAATACAACCTCCAACCCCCTCCTCCTCCTCCTCTCACCATATTTTGCTTTGCTCTGCTTCGTTTCTCCTTTTGTTTAACATATCTGTGGAGCGAAAGCAGTAGCAGCCGTGTGTGTGTGTACAGGCAGCACCCATGAAGGGTTTGTTTGGGCCATGCAGCTCTGAGAAAACGTTCCCCCGAGCGAAGGCACCCAGCCCCTCTCCCTACATCTTGAGTAAGCCTTCGTTCAGTGTGTCTCTCTCTCTCTCTCCCTGTGTGTGTGTGTGTGTGTGTGTGTGTGTGTGTGTGTGGTGCTCTACACAGCACATGGATGTTCAGACACACAGAGAGACCCTGATACAATGCGCAAACACACATACATGAATGCGCACACACACATACATACAAAAACACACACAGATGCTGGTACCTGGAGCGCTCCTAGGCAGCAGCATCTGCTTCCCAGCTGTGCTCCTATCCCTTTGGGCCTGCACTGGGCTGACTGTCTCACACACACACACTGGGCTGACTGTCTCACACACACACACCGGGCTGACTGTCTCACACACACACACCGGGCTGACTGTCTCACACACACACACCGGGCTGACTGTCTCACACACACACACCGGGCTGACTGTCTCACACACACACACCGGGCTGACTGTCTCACACACACACACCGGGCTGACTGTCTCACACACACACACCGGGCTGACTGTCTCACACACACACACCGGGCTGACTGTCTCACACACACACACTGGGCTGGCTGACATGTGAGGGGGGGTGAGAGGTGAAGGTGTCTGTCTGTCTCTGTCTCTGTCTTCTCTGTCTCTCTGTGTGTGTCCGCATTAAGCCTCCTGAGGTTTCTGAGTTTACAGTAAGAGGGGGTTGAATAGTGATTAGAAACAGGTGTATGTCTATCCCTCGGAACTATGTACATTGTCCATCTTTCCCTGTCTCACCCTCTCTCCCCCTCTCCATCTCTCTCACCCTCTCTACCCCTCCATCACCCTCTCCTTTTCTCTCTTTCTCCCTCCCCCTCACTATCCATCTCTCCTCCTTTCCACCTCTCGCACCCTCTCTCCCTCCATCTCTCCCCTTTTCAACATAAAGCTGGTGTTCATAAACCCCAGGAATAGCAGTCCCTGAGGCGACTGCAGGGTGAAACACTAGACTTTTCTGAGTCCCAGCCAAACAGATGCCGGCTCTTGGAGTCACACCAGAAACAGCCTTCATGCTTCTCTCTCTCTCTCTCTCTCTCTCTCTCTCTCTCTCTCTCTCTCTCTCTCTCTCTCTCAAGGACAACATGTTAGTATCCTAATCTTTCACCGTTGTCTCCCAACAGCCTGTCTATAAAGTCTAATGGCAGCAGTTCCTACTCTCTCTGTCAGAGTTCTGCTTCTGTCAGGTCTCTGTCTCTTTGTGATTTCTCTTTTGATTAGCCTGACAGTTACTGTAAAAAGGAGAGAGAGAAAAGAGGAGAGAGAGAAACGAGAAAATAGGAGAGAGAGCGAGAGAGAGAGAGAGAGAGAGAGAGAGAGAGAGAGAAGGGAGAGAGAGAGAGAGTGAAAGAGGAGAGAAGAGACAGAAAGAGGGGAGAGAGAGAGAGAGAGAGAGACAGAGAGAGAGAAGGGAGAGAGAGAGAGAGAGAGAGAGAGAGAGAGAGAGAGAGAGAGACAGAGAGAGAGAGAGAGAGAGAGAGAGAGAGAGAGAGAGAGAGAGAGAGAGAGAGAGAGAGAGACAGAGAGACAGAGAGACAGAGAGACAGAGAGACAGAGACAGAGACAGAGACAGAGACAGAGAGAGAGAGAGAGAGAGAGAGAGAGAGAGAGAGAGAGGGCATCTCTTCTTTATCCACCTTTTTTTTACCCCTGGTTCAGTCTTTACAGCTCATCTCTCTTTTTTGGCAGCATCTCTCGTTCTCCCCTTCCCTGCCTCCTTTTCCCTCTCTCCTTCTCTCTCTGTCTTTAAATTCAACTGAACTCGAGGACCTCGGCTGTTACGTAAAATGGGTTAAACACAGACACACGTGAGCACATATAGAGGCGCGGAACACACACACACACAGTGAGCCATACAGTATTGCTTACTTTGCGGCCTGGCTTTCCTTCAGCTGTCCTGTACAGTCAACTCTAGCTAGCTGATACAATGTTTACACATTCTATCTGAGCAGCCCAACCGAACCGTACAGTAACTGCACCTACCTACCACTGCACTGAGCACAGTTAGGGGCCGACTAGTTACAGTGTGAGTGAATCAGATCTGGATATTTTTTTTACTGATCCCAGGTCAGAAATAGTATGTATAGATGTCCCTCTCCTACAGTATGTCTGAAGGCACAATCTGTAATTTACAGTTTATAAGCTAGTGCAATGGGCAGTATCACTTTTGACTCCTAACCCCCACCCCAGTGACCTCCTACCCCCCACCCCAGTAACCTAGCCTCCTACCCCCACCCCAGTGACCTAACCTCCTACCCTCACCCCAGTAACCCAACCCCCACCCCAGTAACCTAACCTCCTACCCCCACCCCAGTAACCTAACCTCCTACCCCCACCACAGTGACCTAACCTCCTACCCCCACCCCAGTGACCTAACCTCCTACCCCCACCCCAGTAACCTAACCTCCTACCCCCACCCCAGTGACCTCCTAACCCCCACCCCAGTAACCTAACCCCACCCCAGTAACCTGACCCCCACCCCAGTGACCTCTTAACCCCCACCCCAGTAACCTAACCTCCTACCCCCACCCCAGTAACCTAACCTCCTACCCCCACCACAGTGACCTAACCTCCTACCCCCACCACAGTGACCTAACCTCCTACCCCCACCCCAGTGACCTAACCTCCTACCCCCACCCCAGTAACCTAACCTCCTACCCCCACCCCAGTGACCTAACCTCCTACCCCCACCCCAGTGACCTAACCTCCTACCCCCACCCCAGTAACCTAACCTCCTACCCCCACCCCAGTGACCTAACCTCCTACCCCCCACCCCAGTAACCCAACCCCCACCCCAGTAACCTAACCTCCTACCCCCACCCCAGTAACCTAACCCCCACCCCAGTGACCTAACCTCCTACCCCCACCCCAGTAACCTAACCTCCTACCCCCACCCCAGTAACCTAACCTCCTACCCCCACCCCAGTAACCTAACCTCCCAACCCCCACCCCAGTGACTTAACATCCTAACCCCCTCATCCCAGTAACCTAACCTCCTAACCCCCACCCCAGTAACCTAACCTCCCAACCCCCACCCCAGTGACTTAACATCCTAACCCCCTCATCCCAGTAACCTAACCTCCTATAAACCTATCCACCCCTGGTCATGTAAGCCTGATAGAAGTTTATGTAACAGAGACTAAACACCATCATTACATCACTAGGTAGATTAGTGGGGATTGGATGATCTGACCCCATCCCCATTTATCTGACAACATCTCCCCGTTGTAGAAGAGATGTTTAATCTGCTTAGCATCACCTGTAGAAATTGCGTAAAGGATAGCAAATAAGGGGGGTTTGTACTTAACCTACATAGAGCCGGGTTCTTAAGTAGGGGTACCAAAAGCGAAAGCCCCTGCTTGTCCATATGGATCAACTAAATCACCAAGTATGGATAAACCAAAGGACAGATCTCATAATGTTCGGATGGTCCACTGCTAGTTCATTGTGTGTGTGGATTAGCCAGTGTGAGCCAGGATATGCAAGGGGTGATTTAGGTGAGGACTTAGAGGTGTATTAAAGAGGAGAGTAGGTAAACAGAATGGCTTTACGGTCTTAGATGAGGCTGATACCGTTATATAAACAGACAGATCAATATGTTGTAGAGGCTGAACAGTGTTAGTCTGTCTCTAGTCCCTTATCTACAGCTTAGAGGGAGGGAGGGAGGGAGGGAGGGAGAGAGAGAGAGAGAGAGAGAGAGGAAGAGAGAGAGGGAGGGAGGGAGGGAGGTAATCATAGTCATGGCTCCAATACTCTCTCATACTCGTGCATTACCCACTGTAATACACGCTCAGACAGTGTGTTTAACTGGAATTTGAACTTAACGTTACACATACTAGTAGAAAATAACTCCAAATCCATAGAGAACCCACCGTTTTGTTGTGTAGGCCTCTGTTGTCGTCTGCCAAATGCCTGGGAGTTTCCTGGGTCCTGTGCCCAGGCTCAGTGCTCTTTCGTCGGGCATCAGCTGGGAGAGAGGGAGGCCCACCTGCTTGAGAAGGAAGACAGTTTGGAAAGAAGACAGTCGTCGGGACAACTTGGCTGACCTACATTGTTGCCATGGCGAACCGCGCGCAGAGTCTAGACATTTGCGCATGAGGATAATACTAGTGGAGACACACACACACACACAGTACATGCTTGTTCGCACGTGTCCACATTTACTTTTCCTCTGCCAACAAAACGAGTAATGTATAGAAACATCTGACAACCCAATAGTAGAATAGTTGACCTAGTCACCTAGTCGGCATGTTGTTGTGTGTTCTATGCAAGACAAACATTCCTCTCCAGGCGCGTTCAAGACTGCCGTAGCGAGGGAAACAGGCATTCTGACAAGCAGCCAATGCACAACAACCCTTGCAGTCGCGGGGAAACGAGCGGTTTTAATGGCCTTAGTTAGAAAGAGGAGGATCCCAGCTTTCCACTGCTACTTTGGAACTGTATCATTTGAAACCCCAGAGTGTTTAGCAGCTGTAGGGTTAAGCACCTTAATGCTCTGCAATTCACCTCGAGTCCATAGGGGAGAGTGGGGCTCAAATGTAACATGGGTCAATTGTAGGGTAACTTGGGTCAAAAACGCCACCTAACCTTAAAATCTTTTTCTGGAGTGAATTAAAAAGAATTTGTGAGGAGACAGATGACATTGGACAAGAGCAACCAGGAAAGGGTTGCCAGCCGCTGTGCAGTGTCAGCTGGGCTACAGGTGAAAACGCTTATTGCTGATAGCATGCCTGATCATATGGACTATGGATAGGCTATACGCATGGTCCAACATGCTACAATAGTTATGTTATTGGGCTGGTCTCTGGAGGATGGAAATGATATTTTAGATGGCGTCAGCGTCCGTTTCTTTTCATTCGTTTTAGAGTAGAATGTCCTTTTAAAAAGTCCCCAGAACTGAGCTTGTCAGTCCTTCTACATAAACATCCCCCTGTGACCTTTCCCCCCCACTGCTACAAATGATTCTAGAGGAAACACTGAAACACACACACACACGGCTAGCCGCGGTCAGTCACACACACACACACACACGGCTAGCCGCGGTCAGTCCCTGTGGGTCGGCAGACGTGCAGGCAGGCGGTGGCGCAGAGGCCAGATGGTGGTCGGAGTCTGACCCTTATCTACTTCCTTATTGGTTTATCTGTTTGTTTGTGTCCACAGGACTTGTTTGTTTGGTTGTTGCCATGCTGTTGGGGCTGGGGGTTAGCGGTCATGTGGGGGGGGGAGGACGTGTGTGTTTGTGTGAGAGAAAGTGCGTGTGTGTGTTGTCTGTTATACTCTGAATGACTGCTTAGGCTGCACTTCTGGGTAAGAAACCCATTCTACTGCTGTGACCACTGATCCTTCTGGATGGACTTTATTACTGACGATAATGTCAGTGTGTGTGTGTGTGTGTGTGTGTGTGTGTGTGTACATGTTTGCGTGTAGAGGTTAGGAAGGGGTCACTGCATATTCACCGGGATTCTCAGAAGATAGCTGTGCTCTGCTCTGGGAAAGGACTTGGAGGGAGACACATCTATGTACAGTATACATTATGATCTCTCGCTCTCTCTCTCGCTCTCGCTCTCTCTCTCTCTTTCGCTCTCGCTCTCGCTCTCTCTCTCTCTCTCTCTCACACACACACACACACATAAACACACATCCCCCCCTCCCCTACAGTTTATGGTCATCTTGGGTGAATCAGGCTCCACTGATTGTGCTGTGAAGTATCCCCTCCACGAGCTGTCACCAGCCACAACAGCACCAGACCACACCGTGTTGTGTCATCCCGCTCTGCCTCATGGCCTCATCACCCTCCCTCTCGTCCCTGAGGGTGACCTCCTGGTTGCCCCCGGCGACCTCTCTCTGTCTGATTGACCGTCGTGCTAGGCTCTGCCCGACTCCCTCAGATGACCTCACCCTCTACCCAGAGTGCCCGCTGTCTGCTCTGATCAGACGCAGGGCACAATGAACAAAGAGGGACTTGACTTGACTGAGTGTAAAGAGTGTGTTTGTGTTTGTGGGTTTTTTGTCAGACCCCCTCTTCTCATCAAAGGTCAGTGGGCAAACTGGGCGTGTGTGTGTGTGTGTGTGTGTGTGTGTGTGTGTGTGTGTGTGTGTGTGTGTGTGTGTGTGTGTGTGTGGTTTATCAAGTCCTAATAGGACTGGTGTTGTAACTCCAAGTTCACAGTCTGTCCTCCATTTCTCTGCTAACCTCTCCTCCTTTCCTCTCCTCCCCTACTCTCCCCTCCTTTCCTTTCCTCTCCTCCCCTACTCTCACCTCCTTTCCTCTCCTCCCCTACTCTCCCTCCTTTCCTCTCCTCCCTACTCTCCCCTCCTTTCCTCTCCTCTCCTACTCTCCCCTCCTTTCCTCTCCTCTCCTACTCTCCCCTCCTTTCCTCTCCTCCCTACTCTCCCCTCCTTTCCTCTCCTCCCCTACTCTCCCCTCCTTTCCTCTCCTCCCCTACTCTCCCCTCCTTTCCTCTCCTCTCCTACTCTCCCCTCCTTTCCTCTCCTCTCCTACTCTCCCCTCCTTTCCTCTCCTCCCCTACTCTCCCCTCCTTTCCTCTCCTCCCCTACTCTCCCCTCCTTTCCTCTCCTCCCCTACTCTCCCTCCTTTCCTCTCCTCTCCTACTCTCCCTCCTTTCCTCTCCTCCCCTCCTTTCCTCTCCTCCCCTACTCTCCCCTCCTTTCCTCTCCTCTCCTACTCTCTCCTCCTTTCCTCTCCTCTCCTACTCTCCCCTCCTTTCCTCTCCTCCCTCTCTTATTCTCTCTTTCTCCTTGGCCTTTAATCCTCACTCTGCTTGGCAACACACAAATATTCACTCTCATAATCAACAAACTCACACACACACACCCTCTCACACACAAACACACGAACACCCTCTCACACACACACACACCCTCTCACACACAAACACACAAACACCCTCTCACACACAGAGGAGAATGTCAACCCTCCTGTCGGGTTGCGTCAAACTTGACTCCTAACTCTGATTGGCCCATGCTCTCTGCTTCCACCACTCTGATTGGCTTATGGGTGCCCACACCCTTGTGTACTGTAGGCTACTTCCTACTCTGAGTTGGCTGGCACTGACTCTGGCACTGCCTTCTTCGTGTGTGTGTGTGTGTGTGTGTGTGTGTGTGTGTGTGTGTGTGTGTGTGTGTGTGTGTGTGTGTGTGTGTGTGTGTGCGTGTGTGTGTGTGTGCGCTTTGAAAGTGTGTCCCCTTTGATCACGCTAGGTCTGCTGGAGTTCTTCTTATTCTATAGATTCACAGCCTGGATGTCCAGATTTCCTCCCTCTCTCCCTCCCTCTCCCTCCCTCTCCCTCCTAACAACCCCTTCTTTCTGCCTTTCTTTCCTACTTTCCCGTCAAATCTCTGGTCTTTCTTGGCAGTGCCAGTTGCCCCAGCCCTACCCCAGCCCCTCTCTTTCTGTCTCTCTTCCCCTCCAGACTCTCTCTCTCTCTTCATCCCCTCTCCTTCCCCCTCCCCTCCCCTCTCCCTCCCTTCTCTTGGCACAGGGAAGAGTGGCAGCAGGGCAAAGACAAGTCACATGGCTGGTTCACCACTTCCCACAGAGCCACATACTGTATCTATGTAGTCTGATTCCAGACCGAGTTGCTATGTTGTTGTATGTTAGTGTCTACTAGGCTACACAGCTACAATATACACCAGATGCTACAGAATGGTAGAGAGATCCCTCTTACATTACAGTATTGCATATCTCTAAAGCATTTAGTCTTACATTCAAAAATTGATAAAGGCCTATTTTGTCATTGTGAATATATTGGAGTCGGAGCTTGAACACGATAATGTGAAGAATTGCTCTGTAGAAGGTCTTGGCTGTAGGAATGTTTCATATCTCTGTTATCTCAATGGTGTTTTTGGGGTAGTTGGTATCCTTGTGCGTACGGCATCCTTTCATGTGTGTGCTTGCACGTCTGAAGTCTGGAAGGAGTAGGATGTTTTCCTTTTCTTATCACTGTCCTTGGGCCAAGCAAACGCTCACTAACCCTACAATATATTTGTGCTAACTTTGTTGTCGGCGCAAGGTGGTGGGAACAAAGAGACAATAGACAGACAAAAAGAATCGGATGGACGAATGAGAGACAGACAGACCAAGAGAAACTGAGAAAATGAGACACAGAGAGCAAAAAATAGAAAATGTATTTGATAGAGTGAGAGAAAAAACAAACTGACAGACAGAGAGCGAGAAAGGTTTACCTTAAATGCACACCTCTGGCCAGGCGGGCAGAGAGGCGGCCAGAGACGCGGGCAGAGAGGCAGGCAGGAAGTCCAGTGTGTGTAACAGACCTCAGGCTGCAGCATAAAGAGCCAGTGTGTATCTGGACTAGCAGGAAGTGAGAATGTACCGGGATAAATCTCTTCCTTCCCTCTCTGGTTTCTACTCTACTGTACTGTACTTCACCCAATCTCTCTCTCTCTCTCTCTCTCTCTCTCTCTCTCTCTCTCTCTCTCTCTCTCTCCTCCCTCCCTCCCTCCCTCTCTCTCTCTCTCTCTCTCTCTCTCTCTCTTCTGTACATTTCTCTCTGTGATCTGTTCTTTGCTTTGAAACTCATACAGCCGCCTTACATGCGCAGCATTACAGATGATCTGTCGTCTGACTGTAAAAGAAGGCTGTTCTCTTGATATTTCCGCTACCCCAAAATACCTTAGTCTCCTTTTTCAATTTCCACATCATCTACATTCTTTCACTGCTTTCTCCTTTTTTGAATCTCTTTCTCTATTGCTAACATGCCATTCTCTCTGTAAGTCTAGAGTTAACTCTGAGCGGGTCAAGAGACTCTTGGCCAGCAGGCCTAGGCCATGTGTTTTATTTGCCTTTACCTCGTATTCCATTCCTGTGCCAGCAAAACGCCACCCAGTGGCGATACACAGTAACAACGCCCACTAATACTGTACACATCGCCCCATAAAGGCGTGAGAGAGAGCCCGGTTCCCCTTTCCTCCTTTTGTAAAAGCATACTTATTTGTGTTAAAAGTCTAAACCGTTGGGGGGGGGTCTGAGCTGACATATGGAATTGTTTTAATAAGGTCATACCATGGATCATTTAGCTATTTGATTTTGAATTTTTAAGACCCTTTAAGTATCTCCCCAAAAAAGAGATATATATATTGTATTTGGTCTTTACTACTATAGTCCATGGAAACTCATTGAAAACCTATTCATAAATGGCAACAAATACCTGTTAACAAATACAATCTAAGGAATAAGGTTTGGAAGTGTCTGTCCTGTATCTAGGAGATATAAGAAAGATCAGGTAATATATATTTACACATATTTAACCGCTTTTTTGTTGGCAAAAATCGACCACCATACTTCCATTCATTTGTATGGGTTACCTTTAGACAATTGGGTCATAAGCAAAATGGAGAACACCATTGTGTTCGTGAGAGTGGCCCCTTTCTATAGAGTGGTCATATTAGTTTGTAGGCCAACCCGTTTGAATGCTACAGACGTTTTTGTGAGAAGACCGATTTTCAGGGATGTTTCCTGGTCTGATAAACAGCACTTTCCACCGCAGATGCAGAAGGGCGACATAGGAGGAGGCGGTGGATTGAGAGACAGCCCATGCAAAAAAAACATTTATATCTAGCTTAACTAACACACACACACACACACGCACACACTATGGCCGTGGCCCCTAACTCTTTAGTCTGAGCAGAGATGAAAGTTAACAGGGTACTGGATGAAGATTAACAGGGTACTAACACAGAGATGAAGGTTAACAGGGTACTAACACAAGGATGAAGATTAACAAGGTACTAACACAGAGATGAAGATTAACAGGGTACTAACACAGAGATGAAGGTTGATCCAAATAGTGCTGGGTGTTATATCTAATTCATTTGAATATATGTTCTTGCGTGATATTCCAAATGTCTGTATCAAAGAATCAAGGTTTTGTTATGTTTTGTTTTTGTGAGCGTCTGTCTGCTTGTTCTCATATTTTTGGCCTCGTCTCCTTCGCTCCTCTGTGCTGTGGGAACCTTCCCATTTACACCAGAGATCTGTGTATAATGACGAGATGCCCGTCTCCTCCTCCCTAACAATGGGAGTCGTTGTCCCCAAGGCGGGAAGGCAGGCGACAAACTTAGGTCCAAAATAAGCCCATAGAAATTCAGCCTGGGCCTAATTTTGGACAGGTTTTAGTGAGAGTGAAACCTCTTGCTTCGCCTCTTCCTCTACGGTTGACACACAAACCCCGCCCCCTGCCTCTCAACGCCAACAAAGCTGAGAGATCTTCCTCTCTAATGAGCGGTTTCAACTCGCTATTTGCATTTGAGGTTTGGTCCAACATTATTTTACTGTAATAGAGTAGAAATCAACTTTTGACGATAACCCTAAACAACGACGATACCCTTAAGCGAGAGTATTAATGAACATTGATTCTGGAAAATGAATGGTCAGTTCGTCGCACGCGGCGTTGGTACCACGTACCGCTGGCAGCATCTTAGCCTCAGACTGTTATACTAGCTGTCTAGTCTGTGTCTAGTCTGTCTGTGTCTAGTCTGTCTAGTCTGTGTTTTATTCATGTGCAATACGCCTGCAACATAATTATAGAAGGAGTTGGCAACTAGTTCTCATTCTGAGAAATAAGGTAGGCCACTTGATTTCAATTGTTGAAAAAGTGGACAGGCTAGCATGCTTTTCCAACAGCCGGAGACAGACCGAGGGGTGTGTTCATAGCGATTCAACTGTTCAACCTTGTTAGCTAGCAAATAGACCCAGGTTGGCTAAAGTTGAAACATAAAGAGTAACTGGTTCATCACTAACACTGTTGATCAGACCAGTGTTCATAATGCCTGCTACAACAAGCTAGTCATTAGTAGTGAACGTGCATTATGCAAGGTTCTGGATACATTTGTAACAAAAAAGGGCATTTTCTTAGACTTGAAATCCAGATCACTGAAAAAGAAGCAGGTTAAACTATTTTGATAAATTAGTTAAATGATTAGCGGGTCTAATGGTTGTGGAAGGCTTATATTTAGCCTGGGTAGAACATCACAAGCCCTGAATCCATTCGAGTATTGCTGACTGTTTGAAATGAAAGGTCAAACTGTATTTGACCTTTCATTATACAACGCTTATTTAGAGAAAGCATAAAAAAAAAAAACTCTGTATATATCGTGAATCGCCCATAAGTTAGAAAGCATTTAGATAGGATTTGTAGGCCGTATCGCCCAGCCCTAGATCCAAGTCTCTCTCACACGTTTCCAGTGTGTGTCTGTGTATATGTAGGGTTCTGGCTGAGCCCTAGGGGTCCTATAACAGGCCTGTCAGCATCACTCCCAGCCACTGAATTAGGCAATCTATCGCCACCCGGCTATCCATATTAATTATGAATCAGTGTGTATCTGTTGCGGCTGTGACCGACAGGCCAGCTTGCATAGTAATGATCACCCAATGTAGGGGTCCGATCATGTACTGTGTCAAAGAGAAGATTTGGTGATATCTTATTTAGTTATTAAACCTTTATTTAACTAGGCAAGTCAGTTAAGAACAAATTCTTATTTACAATGACGGCCTAGGAACAGTGGGTTCAGGGGCAGAACGACAGATTTGGACCTTGTCAGCTCGGGGATTCGATCTAGCAACCTTTCGGTTACTGGTCCAACCCTCTAACCACTAGGCTACCTGCCACCCAGTATCAATGCTTTATTAAAAGATCACTTTTTGGGAGAAGACAGACACAATTTTTTCCAGCCCAACACTAATTGGTCCATAAACAATAAAACATCTTTCTGTATGCCTATAGGCCACTCCATGTATGACTGAAACACATTGTATTACAGAGCAGCGGTAAGCTGCATTGATACAACAGAGAGAGAGAGAGAGAGAGAGAGAGAGAGAGAGAGAGAGAGAGAGAGAGAGAGAGAGAGAGAGAGAGAGAGAGAGAGAGAGAGAGAGAGAGAGAGAGAGAGAGAGAGAGAGAGAGAGAGAGAGAGAGAGAGAGAGAGAGAGAGAGAGAGAGAGAGAGAGAGAGAGAGAGAGAGAGAGGGGTGAAGGTGTAGTGGTATTATCAGGATAAGAGGATGAATGGAGAGAGAGAAAGCAGAGCCAAGGTGGCGGAGGGGCTGTGTTGTGTATGGGCATGCAGCCAGCCAGCCCTCTCCCCTTCCCTGCCTCCCTTACCCACTCCACCAATCCCCTGGCCTGTCTATCTAGCCCTCCTCTATACTCCCTCCATTCTTCCCTCTCTCCTCCTCATCCATCCCCCTGTCTATCTATCATCCAGGCCAAAGCCCTGGAGCATCCCTCCCTCCATCTCTCCCTCCTCTCTCTCCTCCTTTCCCCTCCCTTCACTCCCTCCTTCCTCCACTGTCTATCTGTCCTCTTGTCAGGGCTCTAGGCCCCAGCCCTGCGGAGCCCCCCTCCATCCCTCCGCTCTCTCTCCGGGGTCCCCTTGGTTCGGCACGGCGGTGTTGGCAGAGCGTGGGCGCAGGCGGCACACAGACGGGCGCACAGATGGGCAGCAAGCTGCGCGGGGCGGCTAGGCACACCTGCTCTCTCTACTCAGAACCCACTACTGCCACTACGCTCCACGCACACGTGGGCTTCTGCCTGGTTTGACTGGCACAGTGCATTGTGGAAACGCACACACACACAAATGGAGAAACGCACTCGTAGGCAAACACAGACACATTTAGGATGGGTCATTTCTCTTTTGTCTTGGGTCAGAGGCTTTTAACTCAAACAGGAGCAGTGCTACAGGGCTTATTGACCTGCTACTATAGGGTCCTTAGTCACACTGTCAGGACCCCATCAAATCAGGGGTGTCCATACAGACTGCCTGCAGAGAAATCTCATTTTGTTTTATCCACTTCTATGGCATGGTTTTATAAAACAGAAAAATAAATGACTAAATTATAAATACATTAAATATAAATAAATAATAAAAGAGAGAAAAAATTGGAAAAAGTTATAAAATAAACCAGCTAAAAAAATAAACCCAGGAAAATAAAAAGAATGAAATCATGTCCAATGAAAGAGCTGAGTGAACATCTGTGTGGGATAGCCGAGGGGATTAGGACGGGTTGGAACATTTTAAGCGCATTAAGGATTAAAAAAAAGGTCAGAATGTTTAGCAACATACCCATAAACCTCTTAAGCGAAACCCAATTGGGAGGCTTGGGTACAGCGTTATCCTGTGTTTTGGGGAAGAAGCGGATGGAGGGAGAAGGGATGGATGGGGGGAGGGGACTGAGGAAGGGATGGATGGGGGGACTGAGGAAGGGATGGATGGGGGGACTGAGGAAGGGATGGATGGGGGACTGAGGAAGGGATGGATGGGGGGACTGAGGAAGGGATGGATGGGGGGACTGAGGAAGGGATGGATGGGGGGACTGAGGAAGGGATGGATGGGGGGACTGAGGAAGGGATGGATGGGGGGACTGAGGAAGGGATGGATGGGGGGACTGAGGAAGGGATGGATGGGGGGACTGAGGGAGGGAGAAGGGATGGATGGGGGACTGAGGGAGGGAGGGATGGGGAGAGTTGACATGGAGGCAGTACTGCGTTATCCTGTGTTTTGGGGAAGAGTGAGGGATGAAGGAGGTAGAGGGAGGGAGAGTTGGCATTTGTGAGGGGAGTCTCTGTGAATTCGCACTGACACACACACACACACACACGCATGCGCTGGAAAGATGTACAGATGGCCACGCACTTGATGGTGCTCACTTGTGGTTTTCACATGTTGGAACAGATGAGCGGCTTTACATTACAAGCATTAAAATAGCACAGGTGTGTGTACACACTCATTCACAAGGACACTACTCTGCCATGCCCTTTAAAACATCTGGCCAGCTGTGGGGTGTTCTTGGTTTTGACTCCACTTTCCCCTCTCCATCTGATTTATAGATGTAAGTGTGTGCGTGTGTCAGTGTGTGTGTGTGTGTGTGTGTTTTAATCTGAGTCAATGTGAATGTGTGTCAGTATGTGTTGTGTGTGTGTGTGTGTTTTAATCTGAGTCTGTGTGTGTGTGTGTGTGTGTCAGTGTGTGTGTGTGTGTGTGTTTTAATCTGAGTCAATGTGAATGTGTGTCAGTATGTGTTGTGTGTGTGTGTGTGTTTTAATCTGAGTCTGTGTGTGTGTGTGTGTGTGTGTGTGTCAGTATGTGTTTGTTGTGAATGCTTAGTGTTTAATCTGGGCTGTTTGGGCTTTATTCTGCCCCTCAATTAGCCGTCTGTTAGTCCGGCCGGGCTGCTCAGTGTGACAGAGTGGCATGGTCTGTCTGACCTTTGTGACCCCAGAGGCCAGCCGGTCACCACCACCGGTCATGGGGATTAACACAAACGTACACACTGAAACACACATACACTCAAAGGTCAACAATCAACAAGATTTAACACCGAACACAGCGCGGGGGGACTTAAAATGGAGAGATATTTGAGACAAATTAAGAAACTCCTTGACTATGTACAGATTCAGTGAGCATAGCCTTGCTATTGAGAGAGGCCTCCATAGGCAGACCTGGCTCTCAAGAGAAGACAGGCTATGTGCACACTGCCCACAAAATGAGGTGGAAACGGAGCTGCACTTCCTAACCTCCTGCCCAATGTATGGCCATATTAGATAGACATATTTCCCACAGATCACACAGACCCACAAAGAATTTGCAAAACATCTAACACTGATAAACTCCCATATCTGTAAGGTGAAATCCCGCTGTGTGCCATCACAGCAGCAACACTTGTGGTCCGTTTTGATCGGTTTATTTATTTCCCCTTTTATACTTAAACTACTTGCACATTGTTACAACACTGCTCATAGCCAATAATATAACATTTGGAATGTCTATATTCTTTCAAAACTTTTGTTTTGTTTACTAATGTTTCCCTTGTTTATTTCCCTTTTGCTTATTGTCTATTCCATTTGCTTTGGCAATTCAAACATATGTTTCCCATGCCAATAATGCCTTTGAATTTATATTTGAACCACAGAGGAGGAGAGGGGGAGAGTTGTATGTGAAGGTTAGGGAAGAGAGGAGGGAAGGGGACGGAGGTTAGGGAGGAGAGGAGAGTGAAGGTTAGGGAAGAGAGGAGGGGACGGAGGTTAGGGAGGAGAGGAGCGTGAAGGTTAGGGAGAGAGAGGAGGGACGGAGGTTAGGGAGGAGAGGAGAGTGAAGGTTAGGGAAGAGAGGAGGAGGGGACGGAGGTTAGGGAGGAGAGGAGAGTGAAGGTTAGGGAAGAGAGGAGGGGACGGAGGTTAGGGAGGAGAGGAGAGTGAAGGTTAGGGAAGAGAGGAGAGGAGGGGACGGAGGTTAGGGAGGAGAGGAGAGTGAAGGTTAGGGAAGAGAGGAGGGGACAGAGGTTAGGGAGGAGAGGAGCGTGAAGGTTAGGGAAGAGAGGAGGGGACGGAGGTTAGGGAGGAGAGGAGAGTGAAGGTTAGGGAAGAGAGGAGGGGAGGGGACGGAGGTTAGGGAGGAGAGGAGCGTGAAGGTTAGGGAAGAGAGGAGGGGACGGAGGTTAGGGAGGAGAGGAGAGTGAAGGTTAGGGAAGAGAGGAGGGGACGGAGGTTAGGGAGCAGAGGAGAGAGAAGGTTAGGGAAGAGAGGAGGGGACGGAGGAGAGAAGGAGCAGAGGATTGGCGATAGAGAGAGGAACCACAGAGGGAGGAGTGGAGAGGAGGGGAGGAGAGGAACCACGGAGGGAGGAGAGGAAGGCTGGGGAAGTCAGGCTTAAGGGAGGAGAGAGAGAGTGGGTGGAAATAGAGGGTTAGGAAGGAGAGAGAGAAAAAGAGAGAGAGGGTTAGGAAGGAGGAGGAGAGAAAAGAGCAGACATAGTGGGGGGGGTGTTAAGGCCATGAAGGCCTACTGTATCATGGTTGTGGTGGGGCTGTGGTGGGAATAATATGGGGATATGGGGCGGGCTGTGGGGATGGCTGCTGATGTGTGTATCATGGGGCTTTGATGGGGGAATTGGGAGGGAGGAGATACACAAGACTGTCAGTGTCTAAAGCCATGGGACTGTCAGGGTTTGTGGGGACTGGTGGGAATATGGGACTGTCAGGGTTTTATGGGGACTGGTGGGAATATGGGACTGTCAGGGTTTTATGGGGACTGGTGGGAATATGGGACTGGGACTGTTTGGGTGAGGGACGCCTGCTTTACATCAGGCTTCATGAAACTCCATTGGGGGAATTTGGGGAGGAGCAGTACAGGATTGTGATTGTGAGGGGGATTTGGGGAGGAACTGGAGGACTTTATCGCTATAGCTGTAGCTGCGTGTGTAGTCAGGTCCAAAATGATTGGCACCCTTGATGAAGATGAGCAGAAAATACTGTTTAAACTAAATCAAACAAACAAAAATTAAATCTGCATTAACATTCTACCTCTTCCAATTCATTTCTGCTGATGGAACTGTATTGACTTTCCATGGCTTCCTGTTTCACTGGGGTATAAATACGAGGTAACACTCATGTAAAAGCCCTTTGTCATCCATCACCATGGGAAAAGGCAAAGAACCCACAAACGAAAAGAGACAAATGGTTGTTGACCTTAATAAATCAGGCAATGGTTACCAAAACATTGCTAAAAAAAAAACAAAGAAATACCACCAACCACTATTAGTGCTACAATTAAGAAGTTTAAAACCACTGGAACAGTGGTCAACTTGCCTGGTAGAGGATGCATATGGAAAAACAGGGGCTGTTCACGCAAGGCACAGTGTTATATTCCTCAAAGAGAGCATTAAAGGCATTTAGCTAGTTTGGGAGTTCTGCATCGCTGGGCAACTCGCGGTGGCGTTTCCCTTTGTAATTCATTATCGTCCGCGAGCCCTGCCACCGACGACGAGCACCGTCCTCCTAGATCGTCCTTTTGTTTATGTCAATGGGCTATTTGGAAGGGTTGAGAGAGAGAGCAGAGCCTGGAGTTTACTAAACGGTAGAGGCGCTTGGGTTGGAACTGATGCTATGGTCAGATGACATGAAAATAGCACTCTTTGGCCACGCACACCAGTGATGGGTTTGGCGTCTAAAATAATGACGCATATGCAGCAAATAACCTCATAGCTACTGTAAAATACGGTGGTGGGTCTTTGATGTTATGGGGGCTATTTTGCTTCCACTGGTCCTGGTGTCCTTGTTAAGGTCAACGGCATCATGAACTTTGCCAAGTATCAAGCCATTTTTGCCCAAAACATGGTTGCCTCTGCCATGAGGCTGAAACTTGGCCGCAAGTGGATCTCCCAGCAAGACAACAATCCCAGGCGCACATCAAAATGTACAAAGAAATGGGTAATTGACCGAAAAAAAAAAAAAATCGACATTTTGCACTAGCAGCCTATTTAATTAAAGAGGGTGTGATCCATAAGCGCAGACAAAAGGATATCGAGGATCTGGAAAGATTCAGAGTGGAGGAATGGTCTAAGATCCATAAAAGCATAAATTCAGAAAGAGACTGTGACATTATTCTCGTAAGGGGAGGGTGGCTGAGTATTGACAACTGGAGTGCCGATAACTATCTTTTTGGGGTTGTTGTACTTGCTTGTTAATAAACAAAATGTCTTCCTCTGAGCAAATGTATTAGTAAAAAAAAAATCTTTAAAAAAAGAATTGCGTACAATATAGCTCATCATGATTTATTTTCTACCTATACCTTTGCTCGTCTTTACCAAGGGGTGCCAATAATTTTAGACCTTGGAGGTGTTGTGTGGTAGGCTGGGGTTTTTTGGGGGTAGGGGTAAAGGACGTTAAGGGAGCTGCAGGGGCACGATTTGGGTTTCTGGGGAGGGCTTGGGGGGCTGTGGAGTACAGATAAGAGGTCTGGATGTGTGTCTAGGATGCTGGGGGGAGGATGGGGGAGAGACAGACACACACACACACTGTGGGGGAGGCCGGGGAGGCTGGCCCGCCTCAGTGCCTGCAGCTGGCGTCAGGGTGATAACCAGCAGGCAGCTCCTTCTCTGTAGTGACGTAGAGATACACATACGTGGTACTGAATAAGAGTTCACCAGCAGTTATAGCAGGGCTAGGCTAGCCAGGCCAAAGCTACCAGAGACCACTTCACCAGAGTGGGGTTCTAGAGTGTTGTTCTAGAGCACCGGGGGTGCTGTTAAATGGGGGTTTTCAGTGGGCCTGGAGTGTTGGCTGTCCTGCTATCTCTTATCATCTCTGATAGGAACAGAAGCTCTCTGTCTGTCACGCATGCTTCTTCAATCACACCTATATCTGGGCCAAGAAGCAGGTCCAAGGTGCTAACCACTAGCCTACAAATCACTCACATCAAAGTACAGTTACTGGGGATTGACTGAGGGGAATCTGTTGAATCAATTTGTATCATTCCAGAAACCCTGATTGGGTTGAGGGTTCTGTTTGCTGTGTTTATTCAGTTAAATCACTTTAACACCAACAGCTTTCCATTGGATTGTAGCTCTGATACACAAACACACACACACACACACTGTGCTGTGCGTACCGTGTTGGAGAGTCACTGCTTCTTATTATAGATTCAAGAGGGCGAAACACAACAGGAAGAAAGTTCAGTGGACGCTATTTTCTTTCTTAACAGTTTTCGTTGGCCAACGTATATGTTTACTTTGAGTGTGTGTGTGTGTGCGCGCACGGTTGTGTGTGAGCGGCGTCAGCTAGCAGGAATGCTTCGCTACCGCCAATGCTAAAATGGCTGCCAAGCCATAAGATGGCTGCCAGGAGCAGCGAGCGAGAAAAGATAAGAGAGGGAGGGAAAGGGAGCTCTCTTTCTGTTTCTCTCGTTCTGTTTCTCTCGTTCTGTTTCTCTCTTTCTGTTTCTCTCGTTCTGTTTCTCTCTTTCTGTTCCTCTCCCTCTCTCGCCTTCTCTCTCTGTCCCAAACCTCTTCTCCTCTCCTTTTCTTTCCTTCCCGTTCTCTCCCTCTCTCTCTCTCTCTCCCCCTATCGCGCTCTCTCTACTTCACTCTTTCTCCCTCTCTTGCTCTCTCTCTCCCTCTGTTCCTCACTTTCTCTGTACCTCTCTCTCTCTCCCTCTGTTCCTCACTTTCCCTGTACCTCTCTCTCTCTCCCTCTGTTCCTCACTTTCCCTGTACCTCTCTCTCTCTCCCTCTGTCCCTCACTTTCCCTGTACCTCTCTCTCTCCCTCTGTTCCTCACTTTCTCTGTACCTCTCTCTCTCTCCCTCTGTTCCTCACTTTCCCTGTACCTCTCTCTCTCCCTCTGTTCCTCACTTTCCCTGTACCTCTCTCTCTCTCCCTCTGTTCCTCACTTTCCCTGTACCTCTCTCTCTCCCTCTGTCCCTCACTTTCCCTGTACCTCTCTCTCTCCCTCTGTTCCTCACTTTCCCTGTACCTCTCTCTCTCTCCCTCTGTTCCTCACTTTCCCTGTACCTCTCTCTCTCCCTCTGTTCCTCACTTTCCCTGTACCTCTCTCTCTCTCCCTCTGTTCCTCACTTTCCCTGTACCTCTCTCTCTCTCCCTCTGTTCCTCACTTTCTCTGTACCTCTCTCTCTCTCCCTCTGTTCCTCACTTTCCCTGTACCTCTCTCTCTCTCCCTCTGTCCCTCACTTTCCCTGTACCTCTCTCTCTCTCCCTCTGTCCCTCACTTTCCCTGTACCTCTCTCTCTCTCCCTCTGTTCCTCACTTTCCCTGTACCTCTCTCTCTCTCCCTCTGTTCCTCACTTTCCCTGTACCTCTCTCTCTCTCCCTCTGTTCCTCACTTTCCCTGTACCTCTCTCTCTCCCTCTGTCCCTCACTTTCCCTGTACCTCTCTCTCTCCCTCTGTTCCTCACTTTCCCTGTACCTCTCTCTCTCTCCCTCTGTCCCTCACTTTCCCTGTACCTCTCTCTCTCTCCCTCTGTTCCTCACTTTCCCTGTACCTCTCTCTCTCTCCCTCTGTTCCTCACTTTCCCTGTACCTCTCTCTCTCTCCCTCTGTTCCTCACTTTCCCTGTACCTCTCTCTCTCTCCCTCTGTCCCTCACTTTCCCTGTACCTCTCTCTCTCCCTCTGTCCCTCACTTTCCCTGTACCTCTCTCTCTCTCCCTCTGTTCCTCACTTTCCCCGTACCTCTCTCTCTCTCCTCTCTCAGCATTAGTAGGCAGTGAGACAGGTCTGTTTTTGTTTCTACTAGCTAATCTTGTGGCTTAGTGTGGCGAGGCTGTGCTGTGTGTGTGATTGTGTGCGTGCGTGTGGTGTGTATGTGTGCCAGGTGTGTGTTTGTGCGTCTGTGTGTGTGTGTGTGTCTATGCGTGTTGGCATCAGTCCTCCCCTGCTCTGTTATCACCTACATGCTGCAGATAAACACCTCCGTTAGTTAGGCCTGGCTATGGCCCTGCAGATGTCATGCCCACGCCACTGGTACTGTGCACACACACACACACACAGGAAATGTGGCTGGAGCATACACACACACTCCGGCATTCAGAAACATACACTCACGCGTGGTTCGTGCCCTGAATGCTGATTGGCTGAAAGCTGTGGTATATCAGACCATATACTGTACCATGGGTATGACAAAACATGTATTTGTACTGTTCTAATTAAGTTGGTAGCCAGTTTCTAATAGCAGTAAGGAACCTTGTTTTTCTGTTGGTATATGGCCAATATACCACGGCTAAGGGCTGTATCCAGGCACTCTGCAGTGTGTTGTGCAGAAGAACACCCCCTTGGGCCTTATTGCTTAATTATACATAGACTACATTCTGTGCATGGACATAGACCACAAAACACACACACACATGCCAGAAGCACCCGGTGCATAAACAAAGAAACACACATCAATCACCAAGAGTACTTTCTCTGTGTCAGTCTTGGCTCTCCACTTTGTTCTAATGGATCAGTTAGCCTGTAATGACACATGCTGGAGGTTAGGGAGTCTTTACTGGAAGACGTCCCCTGTAACCTGCTCTCCCTTGTGGCTGTAATCTCTACTCTAGTCCCTGGCTTCTGCGGCCTACCAATGCCAAGAGCAGTAATAAGGCTGTGACAGCTGTGTGCTTGTGTGTGGTGTGTTGTGTGTGTTGGGAGTGTGTCTGTGTGTGTTGTGTGTGTTGGGTGTGTGTCTGTGTGTGTGTGTGTGTGTGTGTGTGGTGTGTGTGTTGTGTGTGTGTGGTGTGTGTGTGTGTGTGTGTGTGTGTGTGTGTGTGTGTGTGGTGTGTGTCTGTGTGTGTGTGGTGTGTGTCTGTGTGTGTGTGTGTGGTGTGTGTGTGTGTGTGTGGTGTGTGTGTGTCTGTGTGTGTGTGTGTGTGTGTGTGTGTGTGTGTTGGGTGTGTGTCTGTGTGTGGTGTGTGTGTGTGTGTGTGGTGTGTGTGTGTGTGTGTGTGGTGTGTGTGTGGTGTGTGTCTGTGTGTGTGTGTGTGTGGTGTGTGTGTGTCTGTGTGTGTGTGTGTGTGTGTGGTGTGTGTGTGTTGGGTGTGTGTCTGTGTGTGGTGTGTGTGTGTGTGTGTGGTGTGTGTGTGTGTGTGTGTGGTGTGTGTGTGGTGTGTGTGTGGTTGTGGTGTGTGTGTGTGGTGTGTGTGTGTGTGTGTGTGTTTGGTGTGTGTGTGTGTGTGTGTGTGTGTGTGTGCCACTGCTGTCTCTGTCAATATCTAAAGGCCACAGTTTCCTTCACCTTTACCACACTCAGCCTTAAATCCCCTTCCTGGGCAGTAAAGATGGCGCGGTCAGTCCAGGGTGTGTGTGTGTGTGTGTGTGTGCGTGCGCCATCCAGCATCCTAACAGCGCAATCATATCCCTCTTCTTAATCTCACTTAATACCTCCTTGCTGGCAGGGTTTTAGGCTGCATAAACAGATCACCTTAAACCCCCCACACACACACACACACAGAGACATACTCTACACACAAACAGTAAATCTGAACACCTTGAGACAGGAGTTGGGGGGTGGGGGGTGAGGAACATTGGGAACATTCTGTGACATTGATATATACAAATAAACACTGTATACAGACACCCTCCTTGGCCCTTAGTGAAGCAGTCTCCCTACTCTTCTCAAATATCCCATCTGTCAGTATAGAATCTATGACTGAAGTTCAGAGGGCTCCAACACCTCCTCCCTTCGTCTCTCCTCACATACAGCAGGATACTTTGTATCCACCACAGCCAAGCTAAATCCCTCTCTTCTCTTCTTCTCTTCTAGAATCTGGACAATCAGACAGCTCCAGCCAACAAGGAGACACAGACATCAAGCCACCGCCTAATGGTAAGAGAACACACACACACACACTCACACACACTCACACACACACACCCTAACACTTCCCCTCTCTCCTCTGCAGGGCACCTGAGTTTCCAGGACTGCTTCGTCACCTCAGGAGTGTGGAACGTGGCTGAGCTCGTCAGGGTGTCACAGAGTGAGTATCTACCCCTCTCTTATCCTTTCTATCTATAGCTCTATCTATCTCTATCTATAGCTCTATCTATCTCTATCTATAGCTCTATCTATCTCTATCTATAGCTGTATCTATCTCTATCTATAGCTTTATCTATCTATCTATAGCTCTATCTATCTCTATCTATAGCTCTATCTATCTCTATCTATAGCTTTATCTATCTATAGCTCTATCTATCTCTATCTATAGCTCTATCTATCTATCTCTATCTATAGCTCTATCTATCTCTATCTATAGCTATCTATAGCTTTATCTATCTATAGCTCTATCTATCTCTATCTATAGCTCTATCTATCTCTAACTATAGCTCTATCTATCTCTATCTATAGCTCTATCTATATCTATAACTCTATAAATAGCTCTATCTATCTATCTATCTATCTATCTATCTATCTATCTATCTATCGCTCTATCTATATATCTATCAATAGCTCTATCTCTCTCTCTCTGTCTATAGCTCTATCTATCTCTCTCTCGATCTCGATCTATAGCTCTATCTCTCTCTATAGCTCTCTCTCTATCTATATCTCTATCTATCTCTTTCTGTCTATAGCTATCTATATATCTATCTATATATCTATCTCTGTCTCTCTCACACACACTCACTCACCATCTCTCTCTTCTCTCTATTCTCTCTATTCTCACTCTCTTATCCCTCGGTTTTTCTCTCCATACTCTTCCAATGTTCTCTTGACTGGCCATTTGTTATTCAAATTCCACAATCCAAATGCTGATTTACTGTCTTCTAAATCTCTAGATAAAGCTATATCTATCTATCTATCAATCTATCTATCTATCTATCTATCTATCTATCTATCTATCTCTATTTATATCTCCTATCTATCTATCTATCTATCTATCTATCTATCTATCTATCTATCTATCTCTATTTATATCTCCTATCTATCTATCTATCTATCTATCTATCTATCTATCTATCTATCTATCTATCTATCTATCTATCTATCTATCTCCTATCTATCTATCTATCTATCTATCTATCTATCTATCTATCTATCTATCTATCTATCTATCTATCTATCTATCTATCTATCTCTATTTATATCTATCTATCTATCTATCTATATCTATCTATCTATCTATCTATCTATCTATCTATCTATCTATCTATCTATCTATCTATCTATCTATCTATCTATCTATCTATCTATCTATCTATCTATCTATGTATATCTATAGCTCTTTATATCTCTCTCTATCTAATGCTCTATCTATCAATATCTATAGCTCTATCTATCTCTCTATCTATAGCTATATCTATCTCTCTCTCTATATAGTTCTGTCTATCTATCGCTATATATAGCTCTATCTCTCTCTATCTATAGCTCTATCTATTTTTATCTAAGCTATAGCTCTTTCTATCTCTCTCTCTCTCTCACACACACACACTCACTCACCATCTCTCTCTTCTCTCTCTGTCTCTCTTATCCCTCGGTTTTTCTCGCCATGTTCTCTTGGCTGGCCATTTGTTCTTCAAATTCCACAATCCAAATGCTGATTTACTGTCTTCTAAATCTCTCCTCCTCCTCCTCCTCCTCCTTTTCCTGTGTTCTCCCAGCTCCTGTAGCCACAGCGTCTGGTCCTAACTTCTCCCTGGCTGACCTGGAGAGTCCTGGCTACTACAACATCAACCAGGTGGCTCTGGGGCGACGCTCCCTCGCATCCCCCCCTTCCACCAGGTACATGTAGGTCTCACTTAAATTAAGTTCCCTCCACTCTATGGTTCCTAGGTGAAACAAACAGCTTAGCGGTCACACAGGTTCCACCCACTCAAAGGTTCCTAAATGAAAAGAGCTCCTCCTCCACCAGACCTGGGTTCAAATAGTATTTGATGAAGGAAAACAAATACGGTTTGAACCCAGGTCTGATATCTACAGGCTGTACTCGATAGTATGTATTTGGGACATTGTAGACCGCCTCAGTTGATAACCGTTATGAGTGTTCTGGTCCATTCCATCTCTGAGAGTTCCATTTCTTTCTTCTCTCTCGTTGTGTCTCTCTGTCTTTCTGGTCTTATAAATGTGTGATGCTCTCTCCTTTCCCCCCCCTATCCTTCTCTCCACCTCTCTCTCTCCTTCTGTCTTCTCTGGTACTGTAGGTCTGAGGTCGAGCTGTACGCAAACCTTCCACGGAGGTAGTTATTCTGGCACACACACACATACAGACACACGCGCACACTGTCCTGCCTAAAACAAACTCAGAAAAGGTCCTGTGCTCACATCTAATATTCTTAAACGTACTCTCACCCACATCAGCCTTTTAGGTTTACCTCTGTTTTAAACCCTCTCCTTCCTGTCCATTTCTACTGTTCTCATTCTGCTGTCCTCATCCTCTGCCTGAACTCTCAATGTGACTTTCATGGTTAAATAAAGCGGAAGGGAGACAGTAGTGGGAGACAGTAGTGGGAGACAGTAGTGGGAGACAGTAGTGGGAGACAAGAGCAGGGAGACAGTAATGGGAGACAGGAGCAGGGAGAAAGTAGTGGGAGACAGTAGCAGGGAGACAGAAGTGGGAGACAGAAGTGGGAGACAGTAGCAGGGAGACAGTATTGGGAGACAGTAGCAGGGAGACAGTAGCAGGGAGACAGTAGTGGGAGACAGGAGCGGGAGACAGAAGTGGGAGACAGTAGTGGGAGACAGTAGCAGGGAGACAGTAGCGGGAGACAGTAGTGGGGGACAGTTTTGGGAGACAGTAGTAGAAGACAGGAGTAGGGAGACAGTAGTGGGAGACAGGAGCAGGGAGACAGTAGTGGGAGACAGGAGCAGGGAGACAGTAGTGGGAGATAAGAGCAGGGAGAAAGTAGTGGGAGATAGGAGCAGGGAGACAGTGGTGGAAGACAGGAGCAGGGAGACAGAAGTGGGAGAAAGTAGTGGAAGACAGGAACAGGGAGACAGAAGTGGGAGAAAGTAGTGGGAGACAGTAGTGGGAGACAGGAGCAGGGAGACAGTAGTGGGTGACAGAAGTGGGAGACAGGAGCAGGGAGACAGTAGTGGGAGACAGGAGCGGGGAGACAGTAGTGGGAGATAAGAGCAGGGAAAAAGTAGTGGGAGATAGGAGCAGGGAGACAGGAGCAGGGAGACAGTAGCAGGGAGACAGTAGCGGGAGACAGTAGCAGGGAGACAGTAGCGGGAGAAAGTAGCGGGAGACAGTAGTGGGAGACAGTATTGGGAGACAGTAGTAGAAGACAGGAGCAGGGAGAAAGTAGTGGAAGACAGGAACAGGGAGACAGAAGTGGGAGAAAGTAGTGGGAGACAGTAGTAGAAGACAGGAGCAGGGAGACAGTAGCGGGAGACAGTAGCAGGGAGACAGTAGTAGAAGACAGGAGCAGGGAGAAAGTAGTGGGTGACAGAAGTGGGAGACAGGAGCAGGGAGACTGTATTGGGAGACAGGAGCGGGAGACAGTAGTGGGAGACAGTAGCGGGAGACAGTAGTGGGAGACAGTATTGGGAGACAGTAGTAGAAGACAGGAGCAGGGAGAAAGTAGTGGAAGACAGGAGCAGGGAGACAGTAGTGGAAGACAGGAGCAGGGAGACAGTAGTGGGAGACAGTATTGGGAGACAGTAGTAGAAGACAGGAACAGGGAGACAGAAGTGGGAGAAAGTAGTGGAAGACAGGAACAGGGAGACAGAAGTGGGAGAAAGTAGTGGGAGACAGTAGTGGGAGAAAGTAGTGGGAGACAGTAGTGGGAGACAGGAGCAGGGAGAAAGTAGTGGGTGACAGAAGTGGGAGACAGGAGCAGGGAGACAGTAGTGGAAGACAGGAGCGGGAGACAGTAGTGGGAGACAGGAGCGGGAGACAGAAGTGGGAGACAGGAGCAGGGAGACAGTAGTGGGAGACAGAAGTGGGAGACGGGAGACAGTATTCGGAGACAGTATTGGGAGACAGTAGTAGAAGACAGGAGCAGGGAGAAAGTAGTGGAAGACAGAAGTGGGAGACAGGAGCAGGGAGACAGTAGTGGGAGACAGGAGCAGGGAGACAGAAGTGGGAGATAGGAGCAGGGAGAAAGTAGTGGGAGATAGGAGCAGGGAGACAGTGGTGGAAGACAGGAGCAGGGAGACAGTAGTGGGAGACAGTATTGGGAGACAGTAGTAGAAGACAGGAGCAGGGAGAAAGTAGTGGAAGACAGGAACAGGGAGACAGAAGTGGGAGAAAGTAGTGGGAGACAGTAGTAGAAGACAGGAGCAGGGAGACAGTAGCGGGAGACAGTAGCGGGAGACAGTAGCGGGAGACAGTAGCAGGGAGACAGTAGCGGGAGACAGTAGCGGGAGACAGTAGTGGGAGACAGTAGCGGGAGACAGTAGCAGGGAGACAGTAGTGGGAGACAGTAGCGGGAGACAGTAGTGGGAGACAGTAGTGGGAGACAGTATTCGGAGACAGTATTGGGAGAAAGTAGTAGAAGACAGGAGCAGGGAGAAAGTAGTGGAAGACAGAAGTGGGAGACAGGAGCAGGGAGACAGTAGTGGGAGACAGGAGCAGGGAGACAGTAGTGGGAGATAGGAGCAGGGAGACAGTAGTGGGAGATAGGAGCAGGGAGAAAGTAGTGGGAGATAGGAGCAGGGAGACAGTGGTGGAAGACAGGAGCAGGGAGACAGTAGTGGGAGACAGTATTGGGAGACAGTAGTAGAAGACAGGAGCAGGGAGAAAGTAGTGGAAGACAGGAACAGGGAGACAGAAGTGGGAGAAAGTAGTGGGAGACAGTAGTAGAAGACAGGAGCAGGGAGAGAGTAGCGGGAGACAGTAGCGGGAGCCAGTAGAAGGGAGACAGTAGCGGGAGACAGTAGCGGGAGACAGTAGTGGGAGACAGTAGCGGGAGACAGTAGCAGGAGACAGTAGCAGGGAGACAGTAGTGGGAGACAGTAGCAGGGAGACAGTAGCGGGAGACAGTAGCGGGAGACAGTAGTGGGAGACAGTAGTGGGAGACAGTTGCGGGAGACAGTAGTGGGAGACAGTAGTGGGAGACAGTTGCGGGAGACAGTAGCGGGAGACAGTAGTGGGAGACAGTAGCGGGAGACAGTATTCGGAGACAGTATTGGGAGACAGTAGTAGAAGACAGGAGCAGGGAGAAAGTAGTGGGTGACAGAAGTGGGAGACAGGAGCAGGGAGACAGTAGTGGGAGACAGGAGCGGGAGACAGTAGTGGGAGACAGGAGCGGGAGACAGAAGTGGGAGACAGGAGCAGGGAGAAAGTAGTGGGAGACAGAAGTGGAGACAGGAGCAGGGAGAAAGTAGTGGAAGACAGGAGCAGGGAGACAGTAGTGGGAGACAGTATTGGGAGACAGTAGTAGAAGACAGGAACAGGGAGACAGAAGTGGGAGAAAGTAGTGGAAGACAGGAACAGGGAGACAGAAGTGGGAGACAGTAGTGGGAGACAGGAGCAGGGAGACAGTAGTGGGAGACAGTATTGGGAGACAGTAGTAGAAGACAGGAACAGGGAGACAGTAGTGGGAGACAGTAGTGGGAGACAGGAGCAGGGAGACAGTAGTGGGTGACAGAAGTGGGAGACAGGAGCAGGGAGACAGTAGTGGGAGACAGGAGCAGGGAGAAAGTAGTGGGAGATAGGAGCAGGGAGACAGTGGTGGAAGACAGGAGCAGGGAGACAGTAGTGGGAGACAGTATTGGGAGACAGTAGTAGAAGACAGGAGCAGGGAGAAAGTAGTGGAAGACAGGAACAGGGAGACAGAAGTGGGAGACAGTAGCGGGAGACAGTAGTGGGAGACAGTAGCGGGAGACAGTAGCGGGAGACAGTAGCGGGAGACAGTAGTGGGAGACAGTAGCGGGAGACAGTAGCAGGAGACAGTAGCAGGGAGACAGTAGTGGGAGACAGTAGCAGGGAGACAGTAGCGGGAGACAGTAGCGGGAGACAGTAGCGGGAGACAGTAGTGGGAGACAGTTGCGGGAGACAGTAGTGGGAGACAGTAGTGGGAGACAGTTGCGGGAGACAGTAGCGGGAGACAGTAGTGGGAGACAGTAGCGGGAGACAGTATTCGGAGACAGTATTGGGAGACAGTAGTAGAAGACAGGAGCAGGGAGAAAGTAGTGGGTGACAGAAGTGGGAGACAGGAGCAGGGAGACAGTAGTGGGAGACAGGAGCGGGAGACAGTAGTGGGAGACAGGAGCGGGAGACAGAAGTGGGAGACAGGAGCAGGGAGAAAGTAGTGGGAGACAGAAGTGGGAGACAGGAGCAGGGAGACAGTAGTGGGAGACAGTAGCGGGAGACAGTAGTGGGAGACAGTAGTGGGAGACAGTATTCGGAGACAGTAGTAGAAGACAGGAGCAGGGAGAAAGTAGTGGAAGACAGGAGCAGGGAGACAGTAGCGGGAGACAGTAGTGGGAGACAGTAGCGGGAGACAGTATTCGGAGACAGTATTGGGAGACAGTAGTAGAAGACAGGAGCAGGGAGAAAGTAGTGGGTGACAGAAGTGGGAGACAGGAGCAGGGAGACAGTAGTGGGAGACAGGAGCGGGAGACAGTAGTGGGAGACAGGAGCGGGAGACAGAAGTGGGAGACAGTAGTGGGAGACAGTATTCGGAGACAGTAGTAGAAGACAGGAGCAGGGAGAAAGTAGTGGAAGACAGGAGCAGGGAGACAGTAGTGGAAGACAGTAGCAGGGAGACAGTATTGGGAGACAGTAGTAGAAGACAGGAACAGGGAGACAGAAGTGGGAGAAAGTAGTGGAAGACAGGAACAGGGAGACAGAAGTGGGAGACAGTAGTGGGAGACAGGAGCAGGGAGACAGTAGTGGGTGACAGAAGTGGGAGACAGGAGCAGGGAGACAGTAGTGGGAGACAGGAGCAGGGAGACAGTAGTGGGAGACAGGAGCAGGGAGACAGTAGTGGGAGATAGGAGCAGGGAGAAAGTAGTGGGAGATAGGAGCAGGGAGATAGGAGCAGGGAGACAGTGGTGGAAGACAGGAGCAGGGAGACAGTAGTGGGAGACAGTATTGGGAGACAGTAGTAGAAGACAGGAGCAGGGAGAAAGTAGTGGAAGACAGGAACAGGGAGACAAAAGTGGGAGAAAGTAGTGGGAGACAGTAGTAGAAGACAGGAGCAGGGAGACAGTAGCGGGAGACAGTAGCGGGAGACAGTAGCAGGGAGACAGTAGCGGGAGACAGTAGCGGGAGACAGTAGCAGGGAGGCAGTAGCGGGAGACAGTAGCGGGAGACAGTAGCGGGAGACAGTATTCGGAGACAGTATTGGGAGACAGTAGTAGAAGACAGGAGCAGGGAGAAAGTAGTGGGTGACAGAAGTGGGAGACAGGAGCAGGGAGACAGTAGTGGGAGACAGGAGCGGGAGACAGTAGTGGGAGACAGGAGCGGGAGACAGAAGTGGGAGACAGGAGCAGGGAGACAGTAGTGGGAGACAGGAGCAGGGAGACAGGAGCAGGGAGACAGTAGTGGGAGACAGTAGTGGGAGACAGTAGTGGGAGACAGTATTCGGAGACAGTATTGGGAGACAGTAGTAGAAGACAGGAGCAGGGAGAAAGTAGTGGAAGAGGAGCAGGGAGACAGTAGTGGGAGACAGTATTGGGAGACAGTAGTAGAAGACAGGAACAGGGAGACAGAAGTGGGAGAAAGTAGTGGAAGACAGGAACAGGGAGACAGAAGTGGGAGACAGTAGTGGGAGACAGGAGCAGGGAGACAGTAGTGGGAGACAGTATTGGGAGACAGTAGTAGAAGACAGGAACAGGGAGACAGTAGTGGGAGACAGTAGTGGGAGACAGGAGCAGGGAGACAGTAGTGGGTGACAGAAGTGGGAGACAGGAGCAGGGAGACAGTAGTGGGAGACAGGAGCATGGAGAAAGTAGTGGGAGATAGGAGCAGGGAGACAGTGGTGGAAGACAGGAGCAGGGAGACAGTAGTGGGAGACAGTATTGGGAGACAGTAGTAGAAGACAGGAGCAGGGAGAAAGTAGTGGAAGACAGGAACAGGGAGACAGAAGTGGGAGAAAGTAGTGGGAGACAGTAGTAGAAGACAGGAGCAGGGAGACAGTAGCGGGAGACAGTAGCGGGAGACAGTAGCAGGGAGACAGTATCGGGAGACAGTAGCGGGAGACAGTAGCAGGGTGACAGAAGTGGGAGACAGGAGCAGGGAGACAGTAGTGGGAGACAGTAGTGGGAGACAGGAGCGGGAGACAGTAGCGGGAGACAGGAGCGGGAGACAGAAGTGGGAGACAGGAGCAGGGAGACAGTAGTGGGAGACAGAAGTGGGAGACAGGAGCAGGGAGACAGTAGTGGGAGACAGAAGTGGAAGCAGAAATGTATAGGGCTCATTCAGGGATCGCACTGGATTCCTGCCGCAGGGGAAGCAAGTGTTAACCACTCGACCAGACTCCGGTCCAATAGTACTCTACTTTAGACCACGACCTAGTGTACTACATTGGGAATAGGGAGCCATTCTTGACTCCTCTCTCCCCTCTTCCTCTTCGCAGCTCAAACAAGAGGAAGTCGTTAGACGACAGCGAGCTGGAGAGCCCCACGGACGACGTGTTCTACCCCGGACGCTCCCCAGCCGCAGGCTCCTCCCAGTCCAGCGGCTGGCCCAACGACATGGATGCAGGTAGGACACGCCGCCTAGCCCCCAAACTCGACCTTTACCCTTATACCTGTACCCCGACCCCTAGACCCTGGACCATTACCGAACTCTTCTCCGCAAACCACAACACACTGTTCTTCAAAACACCTAACTCACTTGTCACTCACTGTTCCGAAATCCACACTGGCAAGATCATCCTCACTAGCATACCACTTAGGAAACTTGCCCAACGCTTCATTCTAATTGGTGCGCTAGTGTGGATATTGGAAAAGAGCCTGTCTCTTCTTAACTGATTTGAAACTGACTTCATAACTTCCCAGAACACCTCTTTTCTCCTGTCTCCATTTAAACTGATTTGAGACCAGACGTGATTTTCCACCTGTTCATTAATACTAGTGGAGACCTTTCACACACTCTGTCTCCCTAAGACTGATTTGAGACCAGAACTGACTCCATGACCTCTTCTTCCCACCTGTAACCAGGTGGAGACCTTCATTCCCCATCCCCAAGCTCACACCATGTTGACCGTCACCTGATAAGTAAGCAACAATGCAGTACAGTAACCATGAACTAACTTTACCACAATGTTATCCATGATCGATCACTACTTCAACTACTGTCTTAAAACTCTTAAGCTATCCCCCTCTCTCTCTCTCTCTCTCTCTCTCTCGCTCTCTCGCTCTCTCTCTGCCCCTTTCTCTCTCTGCCTCTCACTCTCTCTCTCTCTCTCTCTCTCTCTCTCTCTCTCTCTCTATCTCCGTGTCTCTCTCTTTCTCTCTCTCTCTGCCTCTCTCTATTGCTCTTTCTCTCTCTTCCCACCCCAAACTCTCTCTCTCTCTCTCTCTCTCTCTCTCTCTCTCTCTCTCTCTCATTGTTAACCCGCCCCTTCTCCACCTACAGTGCAGCACCATTTGGCCAGTGTGCAGGAGAGGAAGATAAAACATGAACACGATGGAGTGCAGTTTCCTTACCATGGTTAGAACACATTACACTCATATCCTCCTACTGTATATAACTCATATCTCCCTACTGTATATAACTCATATCCTCCTACTGTATATAACTCATATCTCCCTACTGTATATAACTCATATCCCCCTACTGTATATAACTCATATCTCCCTACTGTATATAACTCATATCCCCCTACTGTATATAACTCATATCCCCTACTGTATATAACTCATATCTCCCTACTGTATATAACTCATATCCCCCTACTGTATATAACTCATATCCCCCTACTGTATATAACTCATATCTCCCTACTATATATAACTCATATCTCCCTACTGTATATAACTCATATCTCCCCACTGTATATAACGCATATCCCCCTACTGTATATAACTCATATCTCCCTACTGTATATAACTCATATCTCCCTACTGTATATAACTCATATCCCCCTACTGGATATAACTCATATCTCCCTACTGTATATAACTCATATCTCCCTACTGTATATAACTCATATCTCCCTACTGTATATAACTCATATCTCCCTACTGTATATAACTCATATCTCCCTACTGTATATAACTCATATCCCCCACTGTATATAACTCATATCCCCCTACTGTATATAACTCATAGCCCCCTACTGTATATAACTCATATCTCCTTACTGTATATAACTCATATCTCCCCACTGTATATAACTCATATCCCCCTACTGTATATAACTCATATCTCCCTACTGTATATAATTCATATCTTCCTACTGTATATAACTCATATCCCCCTACTGTATATAACTCATATCTCCCTACTGTATATAACTCAAATCCCTCTACTGTATATAACTCATATCTCCCTACTGTATATAACTCATATCTCCCCACTGTATATAACTCATATCTCCCTACTGTATATAACTCATATCTCCCTACTGTATATAACTCATATCCCTCTACTGTATATAACTCATATCTCCCTACTGTATATAACTCATATCCCTCTACTGTATATAACTCATATCTCCCTACTGTATATAACTCATATCTCCCTACTGTATATAACTCGTATCTCCCTACTGTATATAACTCATATCTGTTGTATATAATCTACCTGTTTAACTACATCATTCTACTTTCAATATGTGTTATATGTATACTTGTTCATAGGCGACACCAATTCAAACCTGCTCCACTTTTCAGCAGCACAGAACACATATCTACCCACACTGTAACTCATATCTACCCACACTGTGTATAACTCATATCTACCCACACTGTGTATAACTCATATCTACCCACACTGTGTATAACTCATATCTACCCACACTGTGTATAACTCATATCTACCCACACTGTGTATAACTCATATCTACCCACACTGTGTATAACTCATATCTACCCACACTGTGTATAACTCATATCTACCCACACTGTGTATAACTCAGTCATTCCTCTTTCAATATGTGTACACTCAGTGTATATCTGTACATACACCAACTCACACCTTCTTCACTGTTATTTGTTACCACAGCTACTTTTCTTTCTCTCTCCCTGCCTCTCTCCCTCTCTCCCTCTCCCTCTCCCTTTCTCCCTCCATCCCCTTTGTCTAATTGAAAACGTGTGCAGCAGTAGAATCCCTAGGGAGAGAGAGAGGGAGAGAGGTTCTGTGCTTGGCCCTATGATTTGCTCAAACCTGCTCCAGTTAGCTGAGCTGTGAATTTAATTAACACTCACTCACACACACACACACACACACACACACACATGCTGTCTGCCTTAAGGCTTCCGCATGCTTCAGTTCGGATGGCAGTTAGCTGAACTCGGCTCGGCGAACCAAACGAGTGTGCTCGCATACAACCTTAAAAGACCTTCGCTTGAAAAATAAAAAGCGGCAATAGTACTGTTTGTCCATCTTGAGGCGCCGTAGCCAGTATACACTTCCTCAAAATAGTCTGAATTAATCCAAGATAATTTAAGAAATCTGTCATACGTTTTTTGTTTTTGCAGAAGAGATCTTAGTCGCGCAATTTTACATCTAACGAAGATGTTTGGTACAGTATTTCTCAAGTGAAAAATGTGCATGAAAAGGAGTTTTCTATCGTTGAATGACAACAAAAACTAATTTGTAGAATCCCTACTGTTGACCAATCCTCGACGAAGGGGCGGAAACTTCAGCTTCCCAACTTCGGCTTGCCTCGAGAATTGTTTTGGTAAAAAAACCCTTGGCAAAGTAGAAACAAACAAAAGGGTCACAAAATGTCATCGTAATATATGCACAAACTGTTCCGAACAGTTTCGGATGGGAAGCGGATGCCTTTAACGCATCAGGGGACTCTCTACTGCGGCTCAGCCTACCTATTAATGAGCTTGGCAACATATAGTCCACAGGAGGTTGGTGGCACCTTAATTGGGGAGGACGGGCTTGTGGTAATGGCTGGAGCGGAATAGCTGGAATGGTATCAGATACATCAAACACATGGTTTCCATGTGTTTGATGCCATTCCATTTACTCTGTTCCAGCCATTATTATGAGCTGTCCTCCCCTTAGCAGCCTCCACTGAAATACACAATATATACAAAAGTATGTGGACACCCCTTCAAATTAGTGGATTCGGCTATTTCAGCCACACCTGTTGCTGACAGGTGTATAAAATCGAGCACACAGCCATGCAATCTCCATAGACAACCATTGGCAGTAGAATGGCCTCAGAGGCAGTAGAGAGCTCAGTGACTTTCAACGTGGCACCGTCATAGGATGCCATCTTTCCAACAAGTCAGTTTGTCACATTTCTGCCCTGCTAGAGCTGCCTCAGTCAACTGTAAGTGCTGTTATTGTTAAGTGGAAACATCTAGAAGCAACAACGACTCAGCCGCGAAGTGGTAGGCCACATAAGCTCATAGAAAAGGACCGCCGAGCGCTGAAGCGAGTAGTGCGTAAAAATTGTCTGTCCTCGGGTGCAACACTCACTACCAAGATTGCATGACTGTGTGCTCGACTCAGGAGAAGTGGAAACGCGTTCCCTGTAGTGATGATTCACGCTTCACCATCTGGCAGTCCGACGGACAAATCTGGGTTTGGCGGATGCCAGGAGAAAGCTACCTGCCCGAATGCATAGTGCCAACTGTAAAGTTTGGTGGAGGAGGAATAATGGTCTGGGGCTGTTTTTTAACGCAACAACATACAATGACATTCTAGACAATTCTGTGCTTCCAGCTTTGTGCCAACAGTTTAGAGAAGGCCCTTTCCTGTTTCAGCATGACAGTGCCCAAAGCGAGGTCAATAGAGAAATGGTTGGGATGGGATACGAACTCCATATTAATGCTCATGATTTTGGAATGAGATGTTAGAAGAGCAGGTGTCCACATACCTTTGGTCATATACTGTAGTGTATGTGTAACATATCTGTGGCCCTGCGGTCTAAGGCACTGCATCTCAGTGCTAGAGGCGTCACTACAGACCCTGGTTCGATTCCAGGCTGTATCACAACCGGCCCTAATTGGGAGACCCATAGGGCGCACAATTGGCCCAGCGTCGTCCAGGTTTGGCCGGGGTAGGCCATCATTGTAAATAAGAATTTGTTCTTAACTGACTTGCCTAGTTAAATAAAGCTTACATTTGTATTAAATGGGCTCTGGACAAAAGTAGTAAACTACATAGGGAATAGACTGGATGCATCCCTGGATGATCCTCTCGCCAATTAATTTACCCAAAATCAACCAAAATGAATGGACAAACCCAAATGAATTACAAATGTAAGGCATTTGTGTATTTAGTATGTAATGTGTTGAGAGGGAGCTGTCGACTTTTCTGCAGGATTGAGGGAAGGAGAAAGAGAGATGGAGAGATAGAAGGTGATCAGTTCTACTGTCTGGCAGATGAAATGAGATTTAGAATGGCAGATGGTAAGGTGTCCAATCAAAAACGCAACTTTTGAACACTGGGTAAAATAATATGTTAATTGTGTAGATACTCCGCTAAGTTAACCGAAGGGCCAAACCTCGTGTCTCTCATAATCCGTTCAAAATGTATCTGAGTTTTTACCCTTGTAGGATGGTCAAAATTAGAGCGACTAAATCAATGGAGGCCAGAAAAAAAAAGTGCTCATAAATCATTGAAACAGCATCTCGTCAGCTAGGCTGGATGCTGTGCGAAAATGAAGAATACCGGACAGGCTTACCAATGAACTCCTCGTCTTTCTTCTCAAATCCGGAGGACATAAAACAATATAGAGGTAAGATGGGTATCAATGGATATCAATTTTGAGACATGACATGTTTTCATATTTTAGTATACAATGTTCATATTAATGCGAAGTTCCTGTTCTTTTTCAAAGATTTCTCACAAAAACAAGTGTACCTCTGTGAAATGTCACCGGAGTACTGAGCGTAACAAAATCTTTTTGTTTTCAAAACCTTTAACATTTAATTCAGCTTGCTATTTGCGACCCGTGGAAACGACTTGAGAGACGACCACCACAAAACGTGAAACGTTTTTAGGCGATACCGCTGCACCGCTGCTTATTATGGGATGTATTAGGGTACGACATCTGACTTTTAGGATATAATGTTAATAATATGGTAGAGAAAGACCCCACTGGACGATTCAGATCATGAAGAATCATATGTCTTGGTAAAACGTACTTTATAACATAAGGAAGTGAAATATCAACACCAACGTGTGTTTTCACCCACTCTGGGCAGAGAGGCTGGACACTCTACAGTGTGTGTTGCGTTCTGGAGGGTTCCACCTGCTACAGGCAAACCACAGCTGGGAGTTCCTATCCAGGTGGGGGGTAGGAAAACAAGCAAGCACACGCAAACAAACGGGACCATATAAAAATAACCAAAAACACACGGGTGCCTGCAGCACACACCACCATAGCCAACCCCCTATTCTACTCCCTCCATAGCCAATTGAGCACACAGATAGAGGGGCAGACAGACACACAGACAGACACACAGACACACAGACACACAGACAGACAGACATAGATAGATCTAGTATGTACAGTAGATGTCGCCAGCAGCTTTGCTACTCCCAAGACACACACACACTAGCTCTAGTCCCAGATGGTGCTTCAGTGTGTGTGTGTGTGTGTGTGTGTGTGTGTGTGTGTGTGTGTGTGTGTGTGTGTGTGTGTGTGTGTGTGTGTGTGTGTGTGTGTGTGTGTGGCCTTGGGAGTAGCAAGGCTGCTGGCGACATCTGCTCTACAGGGGCTGGAGGGAGAGGGAAGTGTGTGTGTGTGTCTCAGGGCGCCGGGGGTTAGAAATAACCATGATTTCAAATGTGTTCCAAATGACTCTGAAATGTTTAAGACCACTCGAGATTTGCTAGGGGCCTCTGCTGCTTCTAATATGAGTTAGTTAGAGCCTTTGATAATCTTCTAGACTACAGGATGCATCCCAAATAGCACCCTATTCCCTATACAGTGTGCTACTTTTGACAAAACACTATATAGGGAATAGGGTGCCATTTGGGACGTAGCCTCTGTTTAGCCTGGATAAGGGAATTCCTTCTGGTTTCATTTTACTGCTTTAAGCCTGTGTGTGTGTGTGTGTGTGTGTGTGTGTGTGTGTGTGTGTGTGTGTGTGTGTGTGTGTGCGTGTGTGTGCGCGGGTGTATGAGCGTGTGTATGAGCATGTGGGTACATACGTGCGTGTGTGTTTGTGCGAGCAAGAGACTGTGTTTTGAAGGCGCATCTGGTGGCAGGCCTGTTAGTGTAGAGAGGCAGAGGGGTCAACAGGAGCACTTGACTGGTTGCCAGGAGGAGAGAGGACAGTGTAGTGAGACACACACACAGCCAGAGTAGATACCTAACATGGGTCTCGTCTCTGCTATAGTGGGGGAAGCCTTTAGCTTCTTTCTGGATGAAATCCTCTATCAGTTTGTCCCTCTGTACTCGTATATACAGTGGGGCATACACTGAGTGTACAAAACATTAAGAACACCTTCCTAATATTGAGTTGCACCCCCACCACCACCTTTACCCTCAGAACAGCCTCAACTCACTGGGGCATGGACTCTATAAGGTGTCGGAACCTTTCCACAGGGATGCTGGCCCATGTTGACTCCAATGCTTCCCTCAGTTGAGTCAAGTTGGCTGGATGTCCTGTGGGTGGTGGACCATTCTTGATACACATATGAAACTGTTGAGAGTGAAAACCCTAGCAGCGTTTCAGTTCTTGACACACTCAAACCGGCGCGCTTGGCACCTACTACCATACCCCGTAACAGTAACCGCTGGTGTCAAACGTCACAGTAACCGTTGGTGTCCGACGTCACAGTAACCTCTGGTGTCAGACGTCACAGTAACCGCTGGTGTCCGACGTCACAGTAACCGCTGGTGTCAGACGTCACAGTAACCGTTGGTGTCCGACGTCACAGTAACCGCTGGTGTCAGACGTCACAGTAACCGCTGGTGTCCGACGTCACAGTAACCGTTGGTGTCCGACGTCACAGTAACCGCTGGTGTCAGACGTCACAGTAACCGTTGGTGTCCGACGTCACAGTAACCGCTGGTGTCCGACGTCACAGTAACCGCTGGTGTCAGACGTCACAGTAACCGTTGGTGTCCGACGTCACAGTAACCGCTGGTGTCAGATGTCACAGTAACCTCTGGTGTCAGATGTCACAGTAACCTCTGGTGTAACCGTGTCAGCGGTGGGATCAGGCATGGTTCTCCACCTCTCTTCCATGGCTCCAATTAGTCTGACAGCTACAATACACCCGCCCTAGCGCCCCAGCCCCCTAGCCCCCTAGCCACATAGCCCCCAAACCTCCTATCCCCTTAGCCTCCTATCCCCCTAGCCCCCAAGCCTCATAGCCCCCAAGCCTCATAGACCCCAAGCCTATCCCCTAGCCTCCTAGCCCCCTAGCCACATAGCCTCCTAGCCCCCAAGCCTCCTATCCCCCTAGCCTCCTATCCCACAAGCTTCCTAGCCCCCTAGCCTTGGTTATAAATGAAACTCACACACTCACACACTATACCCACTAGATTCTAGCCCTGGTTAACTAAAAATGAAATATGTCTGTTAAAGACATAAATGGTTCACACATATTAGTCCCTCCCTCCCTCCCTCCCACCTGCTGCAGGCTTAACTCTTTCACACCGTTTTGTTTACACGCCCCCACACTGCACTCTCTCTCCATAGACTTTCACACCTACCCAGCTGGAACCGGAAGAATTGTGGTTGAATGGGATTTTAAGGATTTTAAATGTCAGGACCACAGAAATAGACCACAAAGTTTAGGAACAAATATTGTCTGTTAGGATTCTAGGATTAATATTAAAATGACAAAAATTGTATGAAAATGTCCTGGGTCTTAGTGTGGGTTAAAGTGAATGTGAGTGTTTGTGGTAATCGGTGAGTGTGTGAGTGTTTGTGGTAATCGGTGAGTGTGTGAGTGTTTGTGGTAATCGGTGAGTGTGTGAGTGTTTGTGGTAATCGGTGAGTGTGTGAGTGTTTGTGGTAATCGGTGAGTGTGTGAGTGTTTGTGGTAATCGGTGAGTGTGTGAGTGTTTGTGGTAATCGGTGAGTGTGTGAGTGTTTGTGGTAATCGGTGAGTGTGTGAGCGTTTGTGGTAATCGGTGAGTGTGTGAGCGTTTGTGGTAATCGTGAGTGTGTGAGCGTTTGTGGTAATCGTGAGTGTGTGAGCGTTTGTGGTAATCGGTGAGTGTGTGAGTGTTTGTGGTAATCGGTGAGTGTGTGAGTGTTTGTGGTAATCGGTGAGTGTGTGAGTGTTTGTGGTAATCGGTGAGTGTGTGAGTGTTTGTGGTAATCGGTGAGTGTGTGAGGGTTTGTGGTAATCGATGAGTGTGTGAGTGTTTGTGGTAATCGGTGAGTGTGTGATGGTTTGTGGTAATCGGTGAGTGTGTGAGTGTTTGTGGTAATCGGTGAGTGTGTGATGGTTTGTGGTAATCGGTGAGTGTGTGAGGGTTTGTGGTAATCGGTGAGTGTGTGAGTGTTTGTGGTAATCGGTGAGTGTGTGATGGTTTGTGGTAATCGGTGAGTGTGTGAGTGTTTGTGGTAATCGGTGAGTGTGTGATGGTTTGTTGTAATCGGTGAGTGTGTGAGGGTTTGTGGTAATCGGTGAGTGTGTGAGGGTTGTCGTGTATGTGAGTGAGTGTGAGATGAAGATAATGAACCATGTTTACCATCTCAGACATCCCTAGAAAGGAAAAGAAACAAAACGAAAAATACTGCTACATTTTCACATCACTCACTCTCTCCTTCCTTCACTCACTTTCTCCCACGCTTTTCTCGCCTCTCTCCCTCCCTCCCATCATCCCTCCCTCTCTCCATTCCGTCTGCTTGTCTTTCTCACTGAGCAGCTGCAGGCTCTATACTGTAGTTTATGAACAGTGTTTCTATTTTGAATGGAGCTTCATATAGCTCATGGTAGGCTGTGGAGCTTTGGAAAAAGGAGAATATTCAGACAATCTTGGAGGACAATGGATGTAGATTTAAAAATGCTTGTGGATTTAATTACTGCCTTGATTCAACCCTACATCAATCCTTCCCCCACCCTGACCGCCCCGAAGCCACAACTTCAACCCTCCCATTATATTTTTTGAGGGCACTGTTTATACTGAGAATTCTACAAGTCCTGAGCCCGCCAGGCTGGGATTGGTTAGGAGAATGGCCAATATCCAACAGGACTCAAAACAATGCACTGTCATAAGTCAATCAAAGTGCTTCAAACCCAATCAATCAAATAATAAAAAATTCTAATCATGAATTCCCTTTTACATTTTTTAATTTAAGTGTAGCAGCCAGTCCAAAACATTGTACATTAAACCCAACTCCTCTTCTCCCACATATTGATCCCATTTATTTGTTGTTGCCAGGACTGTCCTCGCCTGGTTCTCTTAAGAAGCCGGGGAAGTTTGATTTCAACGCCCTGTCGCCCCAGACGAGGTCCCCCCGCATGACGTTCACACACCACCCGCTGCCCGTGCTGGCAGGAGTGAGACCAGGTGAGCCCCAGACCCAACCCCTAAAGTCACTCACCACCCTTATAGAGAAAGAGAGGGAGGGAGAGAGAAGGAGGGAGAGAGAGACGGTTGAGAGATGGTGTTCACACACAACCCGCTGGCAGGGGTGAGTCCAGGTGAGACCAAGCCCTGACCCCAGACCCAACCCCATTATAGATCTCCAGACCCCACCCCCTTATAGATCTCCAGATCTCCAGACCCCACCCCTTATAGATCTCCAGATCTCCAGACCCCACCCCTTATAGATACACAGATCTCCAGACCCCACCCCCTTATAGATCTCCAGATCTCCAGACCCCACCCCCTTATAGATACACAGATCTCCAGACCCCACCCCCTTATAGATATACAGATCTCCAGACCCCACCCCCTTATAGATATACAGATCTCCAGACCCCACCCCCTTATAGCTATACAGATCTACAGACTCCACCCCCTTATAGATACACAGATCTCCAGACCCCACCCCCTTATAGATATACAGATCTCCAGACCCCACCCCCTTATAGATATACTGATCTCCAGACTCCACCCCCTTATAGATATACAGATCTCCAGACCCCACCCTCTTATAGATATACAGATCTCCAGACCCCACCCCTTATAGATATACAGATCTCCAGACCCCACCATCTTATAGATATACAGATCTCTAGACCCCACACCCTTATAGATATACAGATCTCTAGACCCCACACCCTTATAGATATACAGATCTCCAGACCCCACCCCTAATACTATAGTCACTGAGAAAGAAAGAGAGAGATATGAGAGAGAATCTTATTGACCCCAATTGCAGAGACCACTTTCACCAAGACAACCTAGCAGCAGTAGTAGAATTGAACCCACTTTGATCTGAGAACTAGCGATAAGATCCAGAGATCTCTTGACATGTATTATCATGGCCTGCAACAGTTCAGCTCTATCTCTCTCTCTCTCATCACTGTTTTCCACACTCTGTCTCACTCTCTCTATCGCTTTCTTTATGTGTGTCTTCATGCCACAGTCATTCCATGCCCATGTGATTGAGCCTGTTCTGTTTCAAACAGGGCAAACACACACACAAGTGTAACGGGTGTACACACACACACACACACACACTAGTTGTTTCAAACGGCCCGCCCCCTCGCCTTATAGAAGAACGTTGTGAGGATAACAAAATGGTCTCCAGGCCTCCGGTCTGAGAATTCCTCTTCTCCCTCTGAGATACGAGCCTGCCAGCTACTGTAGTCCCTGTTGAGTTTCACTTTCCAAAGGAAGAAATACATCCCCCACTCCCTCTTTCTGTCTCTCTCTTTTCCTCCATCCCTCTCTCTTCTCTCTCTCTCTCTCTCTCTCTCTCTGAGGATTGGCCTGGTCCGCAGCCAAAGCAACCCTATCGTGTAAAGGTCATTTGGACTCTTACAGCTCTCCCCTTCACGTTTCTCCAGAATAGCTTAAGAATTGGACATTTAGATCGGTATACATTTGATATAGATGATGTTATACTGTTCGTTTTCATTTCTTAGTATAACAACAGTGATGGATTGGTTTAAGTATATAGAGCTTGTCCAAGTACTAGAAGAGCTGTACATTCTATTATTCGATTGACTTTCTGTTCCTTGTGTTACGTGAAGATGTGTCAGACCAGCTTCAGGTATATCTGATTCATAGCTGACCCCTTCTCCCAGTTAGAACGTGTGTACACACTGCTAAGAGGTTCGTCTGTAATAGAGGTGTAGTGTGAGACTGAGACAGTGTTTAGGCTCCATAGGAGGAGGGGAAGAGGAGGGGGCTGCCAAGATGGCCGCCGTCCAAATGGAAAGTCCCTCAGAGGCCACGCTGCTATAAAGAGACCAATGAAAGGGAGGGAGAGAGGGCGAGAGCGGGATAGAGACTGGAGAAGGGGTGAGGGAGAAAGGGGGAGAGGGATAGACTGAGGGAAAGGAGTGAGGGAGAGAGTTTGGCTTGACATCAGTAGCTGGGATGGAGCTATAGGCATAGACGTTGTCCGGGTTCGTTTATTTCCTGTTGGCAGGGCGTGGATGCCAGGTGTGACTGTTGTCTGTTTATTCTGGTAGTCAATCTGGTCTAGTGAGCCCACTTTCACACACACACACACACACCTCCATACACTGGAGACATAGAGGGTGACAGACAGACACATTCACAGATGCAAGTCCCCTTGCAGTCTACCAACCAGCTTGCCTGTTTCCAGTGCCAAATCGCCAAGGCCACAGAATCTCAGAAGACACAGTCACACACACACACACACACACGCACAATGACTAATGTCTATAAGTGATTTAGTGGTGGGATTTAACTCTCCCAGGCTTCACACTACTGGGCCGAACCACACAGCAATGATAGGCTATGATTGATTACACATCCCCAACAAGCATTACCAACAGGAAAGTGTGTGTGTGTGTGTGTGTGTGTGTGTGTGTGTGTGTGTGTGTGTGTGTGTGTGTGTGTGTGTGTGTGTGTGTGTGTGTGTGTGTGTGTGTGTGTGTGTGTGTCTGACTCACGCTTCAGTGTGTGTGTGCGTATGTGTGTGTGTGTAATACGTGTCTGCATTCGTGTGTGTGTGTTCAAGCTGTGCTTACTGTAGATAGACAGAGAATACAGAAGAGATGTTTTGTATGAACAGGACCAGATGTTGCAGCCTTGGATGATTCTGTTCATTTAGATACACAAGTAGCATTTGACTCCCTATAGTACAAAGCACAGGGGGAAATAATGTGGCGTCCACTCTCTAACGCTCACTAATCACCACACTGATAAACACACTAATAAATCACATGCATTTACATCTATAGTAAACCCCTGGAGAAATTAATGTGGCGTCCACTCTCTAACGCTCACTAATCACCACACTGATAAACACACTAATAAATCACATGCATTTACATCTATAGTAAACCCCTGGAGAAATTAATGTATGCCCACTCTCTAACGCTCACTAATCACCACACTGATAAACACACTAATAAATCACATGCATTTACATCTATAGTAAACCCCTGGAGAAATGAATGTGGTGTCCACTCTCTAACGCTCACTAATCACTGGTAAACCAATCTGGCATCAGATGAATGAACAGATATATTCATCCCAGTAGGGATTCAGTCTAGTGTGTTGGATTACATCAAATACTCTATTCAGTCAAGTGTGTTGGATTACATCAAATACTCTATTCAGTCTAGTGTGTTGGATTACATCAGTTACTCTATTCAGTCTAGTGTGTTGGATTACATCAAATACTCTATTCAGTCTAGTGTGTTGGATTACATCAAATACTCTATTCAGTCTAGTGTGTTGAATTACATCAGTTACTCTATTCAGTCTAGTGTGTTGGATTACATCAATTACTCTATTCAGTCTAGTGTGTTGGATTACATCAGTTATTCTCTTCAGTCTAGTGTGTTGGATTACGTCAGTTACTCTATTCAGTCTAGTGTGTTGGATTACATCAATTACTCTATTCAGTCTAGTGTGTTGGATTACATCAGTTATTCTCTTCAATCTAGTGTGTTGGATTACATCAAATACTCTATTCAGTCTAGTGTGTTGGATTACATCAAATACTCTATTCAGTCTAGTGTATTGGATTACATCAAATACTCTATTCAGTCTAGTGTGTTGGATTACATCAAATACTCTATTCAGTCTAGTGTGTTGGATTACATCAGTTACTCTATTCAGTCTAGTGTGTTGGATTACATCAATTACTCTATTCAGTCTAGTGTGTTGGATTACATCAGTTATTCTCTTCAATCTAGTGTGTTGGATTACGTCAATTTCTCTATTCAGTCTAGTGTGTTGGATTACATCAAATACTCTATTCAGTCTAGTGTGTTGGATTACATCAGTTATTCTCTTCAATCTAGTCTGTTGGATTACATCAAATACTCTATTCAGTCTAGTGTGTTGGATTACATCAAATACTCTATTCAGTCTAGTGTGTTGGATTACATCAAATACTCTATTCAGTCTAGTGTGTTGGATTACATCAGTTATTCTCTTCAGTCTAGTGTGTTGGATTACGTCAGTTACTCTATTCAGTCTAGTGTGTTGGATTACATCAATTACTCTATTCAGTCTAGTGTGTTGGATTACATCAGTTATTCTCTTCAATCTAGTGTGTTGGATTACATCAAATACTCTATTCAGTCTAGTGTGTTGGATTACATCAAATACTCTATTCAGTCTAGTGTATTGGATTACATCAATTACTCTATTCAGTCTAGTGTGTTGGATTACATCAAATACTCTATTCAGTCTAGTGTGTTGGATTACATCAAATACTCTATTCAGTCTAGTGTGTTGGATTACATCAAATACTCTATTCAATCTAGTGTGTTGGATTACATCAAATACTCTATTCAGTCTAGTGTATTGGATTACATCAATTACTCTATTCAGTCTAGTGTGTTGGATTACATCAGTTACTCTATTCAGTCTAGTGTGTTGGATTACATCAATTACTCTATTCAGTCTAGTGTGTTGGATTACGTCAATTACTCTATTCAGTCTAGTGTGTTGGATTACGTCAGTTACTCTATTCAGTCTAGTGTGTTGGATTACATCAGTTACTCTATTCAGTCTAGTGTGTTGGATTACATCAATTACTCTATTCAGTCTAATGTGTTGGATTACATCAATTACTCTATTCAGTCTAGTGTGTTGGATTACATCAAATACTCTATTCAGTCTAGTGTGTTGGATTACATCAAATACTCTATTCAGTCTAGTGTGTTGGATTACGTCAATTACTCTATTCAGTCTAGTCTGTTGGATTACATCAAATACTCTATTCAGTCTAGTGTGTTGGATTACATCAGTTACTCTATTCAGTCTAGTGTGTTGGATTACATCAAATACTCTATTCAGTCTAGTGTGTTGGATTACATCAATTACTCTATTCAGTCTAGTGTGTTGGATTACATCAATTACTCTATTCAGTCTAGTGTGTTGGATTACATCAGTTACTCTATTCAGTCTAGTGTGTTGGATTACATCAAATACTCTATTCAGTCTAGTGTGTTGGATTACATCAAATACTCTATTCAGTCTAGTGTGTTGGATTACATCAGTTACTCTATTCTGTCTAGTTTGTGTCACTTTTGTGTTTCTTGTCTTTTCTAAATGTGTTATATGAATTGTGTCTGGAGTGGGATTACATGGACCCAACTAACTCTCCTCCCTCTGCCTACCTCTCCCTCTGTCCCTTCTCACGCTCTCACTCCTCCCCCTCTCCTCCCCCTCTCTCTCAGGGAGTCCCCGTGCCTCAGCGTCAGCTCTCCACTTCCCCTCCTCCTCCATCATCCAGCAGTCCAGTCCCTACTTCACTCACCCCACCATCCGCTACCACCACCACCAGGACCCGCTCAAGGAGTTCGTCCAGTTCGTCTGCGCCGACGGCTCGGGGCAGTCCGGGGGACAGGTGAGAGGTCAGGGAGGAGGACGGGGTGGAGGGGACATGGGACACACACAGACTGTTAGGGTTTCACTTCACACAAACGGACTAAGACCCTTGGATTCGCCCTCCTATAGACAAACGGTGGAATATTCATTTTATTTTGTTGCTCTGCTGGGATTCTACCACTAGACCAGGACACAAACCCTTCTTATTGTCCACAATCTCAGATCCCAGATGTATATTTTTCCCTCCCTTTTTAAGTTCTGTCTGTCCTCCTGCTTTAGTGTCCTCCAGTATTTATTTCCATTGTCGTCATGGTTTCTGTGTGTTTGTGTGAGACTGACTGGTGCCTAGCTGGTGCTTCCATCAGCCGTGTGTGTGTGTCCCTGCCCTGGGTGGTGTGTGTGCTGAGTGCTCACCCTGTCCTGGGTGGTGTGTGTGCTGAGTGCTCACCCTTCCCTGGGTGGTGTGTGTGCTGAGTGCTCACCCTGTCCTGGGTGGTGTGTGTGCTGAGTGCTCACCCTGTCCTGGGTGGTGTGTGTGCTGAGTGCTCACCCTGTCCTGGGTGGTGTGTGTGCTGAGTGCTCACCCTGCCCTGGGTGGTGTGTGTGATGAGTGCTCACCCTGTCCTGGGTGGTGTGTGTGCTGAGTGCTCACCCTGTCCTGGGTGGTGTGTGTGCTGAGTGCTCACCCTGTCCTGGGTGGTGTGTGTGCTGAGCGCTCACCCTGTCCTGGGTGGTGTGTGTGCTGAGTGCTCACCCTGTCCTGGGTGGTGTGTGCTGAGCGCTCACCCTGCCCTGGGTGGTGTGTGTGCTGACTGCTCACCCTGCCCTGGGTGGTGTGTGTGCTGACTGCTCACCCTGCCCTGGGTGGTGTGTGTGCTGAGTGCTCACCCTGTCCTGGGTGGTGTATGCTGAGTGCTCACCCTGTCCTGGGTGGTGTGTGTGCTGAGTGCTCACCCTGCCCTGGGTGGTGTGTGTGCTGAGTGCTCACCCTGTCCTGGGTGGTGTGTGTGCTGAGTGCTCACCCTGTCCTGGGTGGTGTGTGTGCTGAGTGCTCACCCTGTCCTGGGTGGTGTGTGTGCTGAGTGCTCACCCTGTCCTGTGTGGTGTCTGCCGTCTCTGCAGCCTAACGGAGGTGGCCACAGCCAGAGCAAAATGCCAGGCTCCTTCCTGCTGCCCCCGCCGCCCCCAGTGGCGCGCCCCGTGCCCCTCCCCATGCCCGATTCTAAACCAATCAACACGCCCCCCGAAGGCGGCGGACTCAGCTCGCCCGCATCTCCGTGTAAGTGACCCCCGCCCTCGACCCCCACCTCCAACCACTTCGCCCCTCAGACCCCCTGAGATATCTAGAAATATCAAATCCTAAATCAAAATGAGTACATGTAGGTTAACTCTAGGTAGAGACACCTCACTCCTCAACCAAGGGTAGTTGGTTAGAGTCCCAAACCCAGTCACCACCTCCTCACTCCTGACCAGAGGAGGCTGGTGGGAGGAGTTAAAGAAATGTCAAAACACCGTTGATTCCATCCTCCTAGAACTCCTCCAAACAGCCTCCTCTGATCCTGAGCGCCCTGCAGTCCTCCCTGTCCCCTCCCTGGAGCAGGACTCCATCCACTCCTGTAGAGCAGACTGCCACGCCTATGCCAGAGATCCCTATCAATCTCTCTCTCGCTCTCTATTTCCGCCTAACTTCTCCTATTTCCTCTCTCTCTCTCTCTCTCTCTCTCTCTCTCTCTCTCTCTCTCTCTCTCTCTCGTTGTGTTTCCTGCTAGCACCACAGGAGGCAGTGTAGCTAGGTTTTTTTCCCTTCTTCTTGTTGAAGTGTTTGTAGTAGTAGGGGGAGACCAGTGCCCTGTATTCTGTCCTGTAGAGTCGGTCCTAGTGTCTGGCTTACTGCTATCCTTTAATCAACCCAGACTATGCATGTCTGCCTATGACAACAGAAGACTAAACCGACCCCTCTCTCATTTCTTGTTTTTCTTTGCTTCATTTGATTTACTCATCTATTTCCTTTCATTCTTGTTTTTCTTTGTTAAGGGAGCAAAATTAGGGCAGTTGGCGTGGACTCCATAAAACATCACGATGCCCCACTTTACCCATGATGCCCCACTTTACCCACAATTCCCTTGCTTCCTTCCTTCCGCATTAAATCTCACAACAATAAAAAAAAACATACATAAACAATATATATCAATCATTGTTTAACGTATACCGCTAGGCCTAATTAGCGAAATGGGGGGAGAAAGGAGTGTCGCTCGTGGGGGTGTGCGTGCTTTACCTCTGTTGGCTGGCTGGCTTGGTTCCTCTAGGCAGGCAGGGCGAGGTGCGTTGAGAGTCGGGCCGCGGGAGAGGCACACCGAGAGAGAGGGGGCACTGGACGGAGCTGCTTTGGTCACTTCCTGTTATTTTTCTTTGTCTCTTTCGTCGTCCTGTCCTTCCTACTTTCCCTCCCCACTTTTAGCGTTTATCGCCTATCTGTTTCACTTTATTTATATAATATACTTTTATATAAATACATCTCCACCTCTTCTCTCCCTCCTCCACCTCCTTGTCTTTATTTCTCTTATTCATTTTGTTCCCAGTTTTCACCACACACACGCACACTCATGAATTCCCACAAACTCCTCCAACCTCCCCCTCACGCCCCCCTCACTCGGTCAGAATGGCAGTGTCATTCAGCTGCCTATCATTGGAGTCCAGTAAGCACAACAACTGCCCTACATTTGGTCCCCTTCTCTGGTCTTGAGTACCTGCACCAGAGTAACAGGAGCTCCTTATCAACAGAATGGAGCATTGGCCAGAACACAAATTATGATTATTTCCTATTGGTTCCCCCCTATAGAGCTTATGTCCTATTGGTTCCCCCTATAGAGCTTATTTCCTATTGGTTCAACCCATAGAGCTTATTTCCTATTGGTTCTCCCCTATAGAGCTTATTTCTTATTGTTCCATTCATAGAGCTTATTTCCTGTTGGTTCCACCCTATAGAGCTTATTTCCTATTGGTTCTCCCCTACAGAGCTTATTTCCTATTGGTTCCACCCATAGAGCTTATTTCCTATTGGTTCTTCCCTATAGAGCTTATTTCCTATTGGTTCAACTCATAGAGCTTATTTCCTATTGGTTCCCCCCTATAGAGCTTATTTCCTATTGGTTCCCCCTATAGATCCAGATCCAGACACAGGGCCCTGGGCTGCAAGGTGTGTCTGGGACTAACAGGAGGATGAGGCTCAGCCCAGTTTACTTCACTTCCCCACAGTAACTAACCCTCATGAAGAGCTCCCATCTATCCCTGTCTGACTCTCATTAAGGGCTTCCATTTCTCCCAGTCTGGCTATCTAGGAGACTTTGGGACTACAGTTAAAACTGATCAATTATCAATATAGTCTTATTAATTCTAGCTCATTCTAAACATCATTTCCCAGAATCCAGTAATAACACAGTAACATGCACATATTGTACAATTGTGTGTGTGCGTATGTGTTTGTGTGCGTGCGTGTGTGTGCGTGTGTTTGAATATGTGTGTGTGTGTGTGGCGTGTGTTTGACTGCGCATGTGTGTGTGTGACGGTGTGTGTCTCTCTCTCTCTGTCTGCAGCATACTCCACGCCAGGCTCCACAGCTCCCAACAGGTTTGTCAGCATCGGAGCACGGGACAACTTTCTGAACATCCCCCAGCAGTCTCAGGTAGCTGCCACCTCTCTCCGCTCCCACACACTAGCTCACATTTTCTGCCAAACAATTGTAAAACACGACAAAACGCAACGATCAGACATGTTTTTTTCAAATGACTCGTTTTCGGTATTGGTTCGCAGTCTCTGCGACAGTAAACTTGTGGTTTTACCCGGAGGACACACAGAAATCTGCACATCATCAACATTCATTTCAGGGGCGTACATGTGTACTGTAGATGGCTGAGGTTTTGGCGGATCAGACTCCTTCCTCAGAGTACAGTCCACTTGTGGTGTCTCCCTGGCTGTCTGTGTTGTGCCACTGGGCTGCAGTGTGTTGGGTTGTCCTCCATTACCTACCCTACTTTTCTCATTAGGGTCTAACCGCACCTGCCTGCAAACTACTCAGCTATCCCTCCCACACACACACATGGAAGCAATCTGCATTCCTCCTATTCTCTCTCTCTCTCTCTCTCTCTCTCTCTCTCTCTCTCTCTCTCTCTCTCTCTCTGTCTCTCTCTCTCTCTCTCTGTCTTCTCTCTCTCTCTCTCTCTCTCTCTCTCTGTCTCTCTCTCTCTCTGTGTCTTCTATCTTTCTGTGTCTTCTCTCTCTGTGTGTCTTTTCTCTCTCTCTCTGGGTCTTCTCGCTCTCTCTGGGTCTTCTCTCTCTGGCTCTCTCTGGGTCTCCTCGCTCTCTCTCTGTCTTCTCTCTGGGTCTTCTTCTTTCTCTCTTCCTTTCCTCTACCTCCCCTCTCTCGCTTATTTCCTTCACCCTCCCTTCTTCCCCCACACACTCCCTCATCCTCAGATGTAACCCTGGCACAGAGGGAGTCGCCATACACACACACACACACACCTTCAACTGACTTACTAGTGTAGTTTGACAGCAGAGACACACACGGAGTATACAAAACATTAAGAACACCTGCTCTATCGATGACAGACAGACCAGGTGAATCCAGGTGACAGCTATGATCCCTTATTGATGTCACCTGTTAAATCCACTTCAGTCAGTGTAGATGAAGGGGAGGAAGGACAGGTTAAAGAAGGATTTTCAAGCCTTGAAACATTTGAGACATGGATTGTGTATGTGTGCCATTCAGAGAGTGAATGGGCAAGACAAAATATTTAGGTGCCTTTGAACGGGGTATGGTACTGGGTGCCAGGCACAACGGTTTGTGTCAAGGACTGGGGGCGCAACTCAATATTAGGGTAGGTGATCCTAATGTTTTTACACTCAGTGTATAACTGGTCTGAAGAGCTCTCTGGTGGCTAAACACAAGTCATGCGGGAGAGAAAGAAAACGAGAGGGGGTTAAAGAAGGCAAAGTCACGTCCTGACTGTCTGGTTGCCCGTGTCAACCAGACATGATGTCATAGGCAGTTGAACTTCGCCTTTAATGGGGGTTAAAGACAAGGGGGGAGTGGTCAGTCCTGCCAGGGATTACATTGGGGGAGAGAGAGAAGAGAAAGGAAGTTGGGAGAGAAAAGAGGAGGAGTTAGAAGCCCAAAAGGATCCTGGGAAAGGGAAAGGGAGGAAGGAAAGAGAGGGGAAAGGGGGGAGAGAAACCTTCTCTCCGGGGTCCTATAAGAATGTAACAGAATAGAGAGCAGAGCGTAGCTATAGGGCCGTCAGCGAATAGCTGCCTTTCCCCGGGTCTACTCTGGCCTGACCTGTGGAATGTTGTCTGGAGCCTGAGCAGAGCTGCCACTTAACCAGACCTGGGTTCAAATACTATTTGAAATATTTTCAATTGTGCCAGGCAAGCTCAATCCAGCCTAGAAACAATTTCCAATAGTATTGGAACCCAGCTCCCAGAGCCAAATGCCAACCCTATAACTCTGCTCCCTCTGTGAATCTTATCAAACTGTGGAACTTGATCCTGGGAGTAGCTGCATGGCCTACAGTAGCTGACTTCATGGTGTCATTTGAAACAGTAAAGAAAGTCTTGTGAATGTCATGTTACATCTAAACGTTGTACTTATTGGGAGGCTTTGAAGGTTGAAATACTACAACTTGAAAGTAGTACTTTCACGAACTGTCGTCTTTAAATGACTTACTTCCATACTGCGTGAGGAATGATCAACTTAAGGTTCCTAGGCAGTGGGGTATGATCGAGGCTCAGCTCAGTGAAGGGACAAATTGCTATGAAGGATGGCCCTCTAGTGGCTAGTAAATATTTTGCATGACAAAAAACTTGAAATCGATTATTTTCCTGAACCATTTCTTTACTTATAAATGTGTAACTGTTGAACTTAGTGATGTTACCACATGACAAAGACAAACCTGATGTTTCCTGTATTTTATTTCTCTTCTACAGTCTTGGTTCCTCTGACAAGGCCTCCGAATCAACCGCTAGAAATTGTGTCATGAGAAAATTGGGAAAAACAACACACAAAACAAACCAACACTGACTACAAACAAACTGCTGACACTAAAGTATTTTTGCTCACCAACAAACCAACAACACAAAAACAGAAAATAACCCCCCGGAGGAATACCCATTTCCACGATTTGAACATTTGAACCGGAACAACCATCTCCCTATACAGAAGGCTGAAAAGAGATCGGTTGAAGTGGACAGACTCAGAACGAACGACAGAACCGGGAAGAAAGATGAGGAAATGTCACACACAAAACATGTCAGAAAGCAAACAAAAATATGCAACCTGGCAACTAACTGACCAATCTCGTTTTATTGTCGTTTTTACATTTTATTTTCACAATGAAACTCCATGCAATGGCTGGGAGAATCACCCACACACAACAGTGTAAAACAAAGACCACAAAAAAATATATAGTTGGCAGAATTTGGAATTTGAGCTACAGCTGAACATTCTCACCACCCAAAAGAACCCATTCTGTACTCCTTCAGGCTCTCCTCCTGACGATGCTTTTTTCCCATGCTCCCTCTCTCATCTGTCACCCAGGTGTCCAGGGTTGCCCCGGCAACACCCACGGCCTCGCACACCCACATCCGACTGGCTTCACTGCCGCTTGATTTGCTCAGCCCTGAATCCCTTCCCTCCTCCCTTCTTCTGATTGGCCAAACACTGGGACACCATCCAATGGTGTGACGCCATCTGCACTAGATGGCTGATTTTAGTTGACCCTCTTGTGAAGAGCGATAGCCAATAGCATGAGCCGAGAGCAAACACAAAACAGACAGACATGACAGACAGACAGTCAGTCAGACATAAAAGACAGTCAGTCAGACAGACAGTCGTACAACACTATGCGCTCAGAGCGATCCAGCACGTCGTTGAAGGCAGTGTGTGTGGGTGGGCAATGGGCTGTGGCTCTGGCATCCGGCGCTCACACATACACGCACTCACGCAGACACAAAGCATGTACACACACACACACACACACACACACACAGATCATCGTCTCCAGAACACACCGTCTGACAGACACAACTTTTCACTGACAATAACATATTGTCTGTGTGTCTTTCACAGTAACATTACGCATGCATAGGATCAACATCATCATGTAATAACTAGCTTTCTTTTTGTTTATAGCCGTTTTCTTGCATTTCATTTTGTTTGCCGGATTGGTTTTGATTTTGTCTCACTTGGATTTTTTTGCTTATGTTTGACTTTCTTCCCTAAGATTTTCTTCTTTCATCCGCTTTTTATTTTGCAGAAAACATATCATCTTCGTTTGCAATAACAGACATCTCTGAAATCTCTCACAAACACCAGTACAGGAACGTGCGACCACCCCTGCCTTGCTACACCCTGTAACGACAGTCCATTCACAGTAACACACGCTGACACACCACCGTATCAAACTGCACACTACTATCACCGTCACCCCGATTTGAAACACAAAGGTGAGCCTTTATATACGAGTTTCTCCAAACTGCCTTTGATAATGGTTTTTCATTCATTTTGACATTTGTCCTTTTTAATTTGAGATACCTTGTTTTTTTCTATCGTAAATGTGATTATTAAATTGTTATTGATATTGTAATTTTTTTTATCATGACACAATAATTTAAACAAAAAGCCAAACCTCACAAAATAACTGGACTGCCTAGCTGTTGGTTTCTTCCATTTGCAGGGATAGAATTGTCTGAGAGTCCAGGCACTCTGAGTTTCTAGTAAAATTAGCTCTATGAACTCAAATCATATATCAAAACTATAACAATCTATGGAAGTGCCTCTGTACTCCCCTATCATGCAATTAGTTCAAATTAAGGTTGATGTTTTTGTTCACATATGTGCTTAAGCTACAAAGAATGGTGATGTTTCTTTCTATATGGAAACCATTGGCTATAGGACAGAATCTTTGTAGAAGACCTCAAAATGTTATAAAGAGAGAAAGATCTTATACATATATATTTATGATGTATGCTCCTTTTTAAACTTGACTAAAATGACCTTGTTGGCAGTTTAGTTATTTTCTGAACTCTTGAGCTAGCAGAATTCCATGATGGACAGCACCTCACTGTTACCATGACAATTCAATGAGCGCCCACCCAACCTCCACAAATCTACAGTGCAGCATTCAAAACAGAAATGTCCATGATGCAAAATAGATGAAACATGTCAAAATCGACGATGGAAAAATTGAAGAAAAAAGTGTTTGTTTTTTGATGGAAAGTATTATTATTGAAAAATATGTGTGGATTGAGCCACGTGCAATGCATTGGGTAGATTCATTGTGTTTTGTCTGTTAGAGATTTTTAAGAAAGCTAAGAAGAAAAGAGAAAAAAAATCTATTTGTTTCAAGTCCGATGTGCTCCTGGACTCTAAACTAACAGAGCCATATCCTAGTCTTTGTAAGTTGGGGGTATTTGTTTTTATTTTCCTTTATTGTCTCTTTTTTAATGTTTAACGTGTAATCATTTGTTTATAAAAATGTTTGGAGGGGCTGAAGGAAGAAACATTTCTTACAAAACGTTAAAAAGATAATTGGAACATGAAATGAAAAACCGGTGAAATGAGAAACCGGTACTTTTACACACTATAAAGTACATTCAAACTATTGCAAAATAATGACTCCCTTTAGGAAACCGCATTTATTATTCCTCTTCTCTATTACTATTCCTTCTCCTGTTTGTAATATTGAGTGGAGGGAGGGGTTCCTATTCCTTCCTATATTCCTCTAGTAGGTTGTGAAACAAAAGGCATTTTGGTTCAACCTTTAGATAGGACGAGAGCTGTACTGTAGGCTTATCAATGCCCACAACTACTTCTTCTGATTACCCTTTGATTTCAATGACAAACGGCCCGGAACTCACCAGTCCCAGTCACCCCAAGCTACAGTAAAGACGGCTTCAATTCCATTTTTATTCGAGTTTTCAGCAGAATTTCTCCCAGGTTATTATACTCCTCTCCGAGTCTAAGGAAAGAAAAGAAAAATGGTAGTTTACAATTTGTTTCATTTGAGGAGCCAGCCAGTCTGTCAGAACCACGACGTAACCATAGAAATACAGTAGGCCTATGCAAAGTGAGCTTCCCTCCACCCCTTCCTTCTCCACCCTCTCCCTCGTTCCCCTGTAAATTCACCTTGACTAGTGCTTGTGCTGTAGTGTAGTTTCCCAGCGGTTAAAGGTTGTCCCTTAAAAGTGCCTTTTGTTCACAGACTCCATTTTGTAATCCAGATCGCTCCCCTTTCATTCAAAATGGTTCAAGGTAGAGGTGGTAGTGCCCCTGAGTGCAGATCTAGGATCAGTTTACTGTACCCCATATCCTGACCTGAACCATTAGGAGGGGATATGCAAAACGGACCTTAGATCAGCGCTTAGAGAGTAACTTCATCCGACCTCCACCTTTGAAAAATGATCCCCCTCCATTGTATCAACCTTCCCATAAATCCTTTCCCTTTTCAAAATCCGTATATATATATAGTACAAAAGGAAACTGGTGTGAATTAGTTCTTTACTTTTTATTGATAAATGATGAAAGAAAAATACTGAAAAGGCAAAAAAACTTGTTCTCGTTCCCCCTCGCTCTCTGGCTTTTTTCTTCTTCCCTCCGTCTCCTCCTCTCCTCTCCTCTGTCTATCTGTTCTCTCGTAGACACTGGAGTAGTCTGTAACTGTGTCCTCTCTCTCTCTCCTTCCCCTTCCCCCCTTCCTTCCTTCCGTTGATGGAAGGGGTTGTTGAAAAAAAATGGCCGAAACTTTTTGTCTTGAGCAGAATGCAGTTAGCTCACGTTATTCTTGTCTGTATTGCCTCTTCTTCACATTGTATTTCATTACCCATCCTCTTCAGCTTCTCCATTCAAACAGCTAATGTAAGTGAACAAATTACACCAATGGGCTTTTGGGGGTGCGCCTGCCCGGGGTAGGGTAGGACTGGGTGTTAGGGGTTATGGGGGTAAAGGTCTCAGGGGGTCAATAATGTTGGGGGTAAAGGAGAAATTATAGGGGCACCTTTTTGGGTGTTGGAGAGGGGGGCTGCTGTTCTGCTGTGACAAGTTAAGAGCTTTTTTATTTTGTTTTTTATTTTGTTTTATCTTATTCCTTTTTCTTTTTTTTTTTGGACTTAATTTGGATTTTTGCTTTCATAGTTCCTTTCTATCAGGGTATGCCGTCATTGAAACTCTATAAGAGAGTCTTGGACTGTAAATGAAATGCTACAAGCACCTTATAAAACAGAACTGAGCTGTTTCCACTACTGGCTGAGAAAAGGGGGTTTGCAATACTACCAGCACACACACACACCTAGTCATGTATCAAATACTCTAAACTCTTGTATTATTATTGTGAGGTTTTATCTAGTGAAACCAGCAGAAGTATTAGCCATTGGCAAAACACACACCACAACCCACCATATAGAGCCAGCATGAACCAGGCTTGAGGCATTCTCTCAAGTGAAACGTAGCGATATCAGTTTGAATGCCAGGCTCTAAAAACTCTGTTCCGTTTTGAGATTTGTTTTTGTTTTGCAATTTTTGTTTTGTTTAGTGGTGTGTAGACAGTATGCCCTTTGACCCCCGACCCTACACCCTCAGAGCAGCAGAGCCCCACTCATGTCTGTGGCTCTGTCTGAAATGACACCCTATTCCCTACATAGTGCACTACTTTTTCACTATTCCCATAGGGCCCTGTTCAAAAGTAGTGCACTATGTAAAGAATAGGGTGACATTTTAAATGCATCCCATGTCTTTGTGTATAAGAAACACCCCCAGAGCTCTATAGGTGAAATGCATGTGTTAATTACAGTTTCTTTTCCATAAGAAGAAAAACACAGTTTGAGCAGAGCAGCACCTTGATTGAATAAAAGGATGTTCTTGACTGTAGCATCTTGACTGTGTCGTGTCTTTATTTATGATCATGACTGAGAATGGAAATGATGATAGTGGAACCTCATACCTACATGACAAGCACAGATAGTTTGATGTGGAAAGGTAGCCATACAGTGAAGCATGTTCTTGACTGTTGGATCTGTGTTGTCTTCATTAGGATGACTGGAAATGAAAATGACGAAGGGATATAACTATTGTTAGTCTTATTAGCAGTGGGGGGGGAAAGTACCCAATTTTCATACTTGAGCAAAAGTAAAGATACCTTAATAGAGAATGACTCAAGTAAAAGCCACCCAGTAAAGTACTACTTGAGTAAAATTCTAAAAGTATTTGGTTTTAAATATACTTAAGTATCAAAAGTATACTGAACAAAAATATAAACGCAACAAGTGTTAGTCCCATGTTTCATGAACTGAAATAAAATATCCCAGAAATGTTCCATATGCACAAAAAGCTTTTCTCTCAAATTATGTGCACAAATTTGTTTACATTGCTGTTAGTGAGCATTTATCCTTTACCAAGATAATCCATCCACCTGACAGCTGTGGCATATCAAGAAGCTGATAAAACAGCATGATCATTACACAGGTGCACCTTGTGCTGGGGACATTAAAAGGCCACTCTAAAATGTGCAGTTTTGAGGGAGTGTGCAATTGGCATGCTGACTGCAGGAATATCTACCAGACCTGATGCTATTCTCCAGTCATGTGAAATCCATAGATTAGGGCCTAATGAATTTATTTCAATTGAGTGAGTTCCTTCTATGGACTGTAACTCAGTAAAAATCTGTTTTGTTCAGTATAAATGTTATTGCAAAAAATATACTTAAGCATCAAAAGTAAAAGTTTAAATAATTTCACATTCCTTATATTAAGCAAACCATACGGCATGATTTTATTTTATGGATAACCAGAGGAACACTCCCAACACTCTGACATTGTTTACAAAACAAACAAAGAATTTGTGTTTAGTGAGTACGCCAGATCAGAGGCAGTAGGGATGACCAGGTATGTTCTCTTGGTAAGTACTTGAATTTGAAATGTAACGAGTTATTTTGGGTGTCTGGGGGAAATGTATGGAGTATTAATTGCATTATTTTCTTAAGGAATGTAGCAGAGTAAAATTTGTCAAAAATATACATAGTAAAGTACAGATAACCCCCCCCCAAAAAACGACTTAAGTAGTACTTTAAAGTATTTTCACTTAATTACTTTACACCACTGCTTATTAGGCACCTTTTCTAGTCCACCTACCCGCCATTGTTTTCGAAAGGCAACTTCCGGATCTATCAACTTCCCATTAACTAGCTACGTCACTTCTGTGTATACAGTTTGTAAACAAAGCCAAAACAAAGATGGATTCATCAAAAAGGTTTCATCTAAAAATATAGTCCGATCGAATAACCCAATAGCACACGTTGTAGTCGGTGTTATTTACAGATCGCTGACTTAGTTATTTCTATAATTAGGTACAGCATTGTCGTTGTTTCGAGCGACATTGACTTTAATTTCCAAGTTGCACAACGATTTTTTTTTCCTGCATCGACGTTGGAGGGCTGCTGTTCATTCCTACTCGTTAGTTACCCAGCTGGCTAGCTAAGCTAAGCTTACTGATAAAAACAACAACTTATTTAGCAAGACACGTAAAATATATATCGATTTTTTTGCTTATTTTGCTGTCCTGTTAGCTAGCTGTCCTGTTCGTAGTGGGGGTTGTGTGTGCTGGTCCAGTTCAATGGGGAACTGTTTGTCTTCGCAAGGCGCCGACGACTTGTCTCTCCTCAACGAGTCCCAGGAAGCCAGTGTTCCAGGGGAGCCTCCACCGCCTTACCAGGTACGTTCAGGGGGGAGATGGATCACATCTATACCGGGGATTCATTGATAACAATGTCAGCTAACTGTCCACGTTGTTAAGTTAGCCTAGTAGTATGTTGCATGGGCTGTGTTTTGTATCTTGTTGCTCATTTCGTATTCTGTCAGAAGTGTCGGGTTCACTAGTAAGCTATAACTGTCATGTGAGAATTTCTGGCATGGTCTAGCTTACTAACTCTTCTATAAAGGCTTTCTGTCCATTTCCCCATCAAGTCAATGGTATAAAATCGGACTGTCTGAGATAGTAGAGGATCCACATGTAGTTTTGGGGTGTCCAGAGACTCCCCTGGTGACTGTATCATGGGTTACCCTGTACCCCTCTCCCCACATGCCATACAGGAGCGTGTCCAGGCGCCAGTGTACCACCCCACCCCCAGTCAGACGTGCCTGGCCAGCCAGCTGACAGAAGAGGAGCAGGTCCGTATCGCCCAACGGATTGGCCTCATCCACCACCTCCCCAGAGGCATCTTCGACCCCCGGCTCTAAGCCCTCTGACAAGAAAGTAAAAGAGTGAGTATGTCTTTTTCTGCCCTGTGACCAACCAAATCATTTTTCTTGCAGCACAACCAATTTAGACACAAATTTACTAGCAATGTCCTATTTCTAGCCACATTATCTTGAGCCATGGCCCAGAAGGATATTAGTGGGTCCTCACCTCATCCATTACCAAGTTTATGTAAGTTAGCTGTAGGCCTCTCATTATTTGAAACCTGTCCCAAAATTTGACTAAATGCTATCTATCATGTCTTGCGCCTCACTCTCTCCAGGTGTGCGATCTGCATGAATGACTTTGAGTACGGCGACCCCATCCGGTTCCTTCCCTGCCTGCACATCTACCACGTGGACTGCATCGACACCTGGCTGATGAGATCCTTCACCTGTCCCTCCTGTATGGAGCCTGTGGATGCCGCCCTGCTCTCCTCCTATGAGACCAACTGAACTGATCTGAGCAGTCTCTGGCTGGGTCCTGTTCGTTAGGCCAAACAGAAGAAAATGGATTAAAACTGGGAGGAACTTGACCTGGACTTGTCCAATAAGAAGTGCTTGTACACATTTTTTCAGTTGTAAAACTATTCCCTATTTAATGTACTACTTTTCACCAGAGCCTTATAGGCCCTGGTCCAAAGTAGTGCATTAAATAGGGGAATAGGGTGCACACAATCCTAGCAACTTCCCCTCTAACAGAGATGCCAAATGCCCTTATGACACATCAGCTCTTTAACCCGGATGTTCTGTTCTAGTCACACAGACAGTTGCCCTGGGAGGAGAGGTGGGTTGTGTCAAAATATATGTTTTAAATGTAAGCTTTATTTAACTAGGTAAGTCGGTTAAGAACAAATTCTAATTTACAATGACGGCCTACACCGGCCAAACTCGGACGGCGCTGGGCCAATTGTGTGACTCCCAATCACGGCCGGTTGTGATACAGTCTGGAATCAAACCAGGTTGTTTTTAGTGACGCCTCTAGCACTGAGATGCAGTGTCTTAGACCACTGTTCCACTTGGAAGCCCCATATGTAGGGCAGGCAACACTGAGTGTGTTGAAAGTGGGTTGTTCTACTCTGTATTGGGGCTTTTGGAATTAGGAATGTCTGTCTCTTTCGCCTTTTCAGACTTGTTGCCAAATACATCTTAAGTGAGGTGAAGGATATAGATGGAGAACTTTAGAAGTCATGATGAGAGATATTATTGACAACTGATTTCACTTTTGGAGGATCTGAGGGTGGTAGACTAGAGATTGGCCCATTAGTTTAGTTTATGTAGGCAGGTCTTGGATCTGTTAGTGCTGTCTTCTTGACAACAACTGATAAGACAGCACAAACAACTGGCAAGACAGCACAAACAGATCTGGGACCAGGCTATATCTTCATTTATACGGTTGGTTTATTTTAATTCCCTTTTCAATCATCCCCCTCCAGACTAAAATGTGCAATATGATGTGAGAAAGTGCCGTTCTGATTGGTCAAAAGAAGGTGAGCCCCCGACCTTAACACTGCTGTCTCGGCCAATTAGCTTTAATACGGGTATGGCCTTGAATGTCTCTCAAAAAAGCACAGGGCTTTTGACTAGAATGCTTTTTTTTCTAATTAAAGGGCAATCATAGGGAGAGAGAAAAGTTCACAAAGTAATGAGATATGAGAATAAGCTATGAGGTCTCTATCCCATGCCGGTCTAGTAGGCTACTTCATGACTTACTACTGGCCTCATACCTTTATTGGAGATGTTACTACTGGCCTCGTACCTTTATTGGAGATGTTACTACTGGCCTCATACCTTCATTGGAGATGTTGGATTTGTATGTATGTTGTTTTACAGGGTGGGTTGTTGTAGCTGTTCATTAGTCTGGTCCCAGATCTATTTGTGCTGTCTTGCCAAGGTGCCAAGCCTTACTAGGCTAGCTCTTAGTACCTTAAACTGCATTTTCACCTTGGATCTTTTTCCTTACAAAGCTTTGCCTTGACTGTGTGCTGTCTTACTTTGATGAGATCATGGTTTGTTGTTGTTCATTCTTATGTTTACTGTTAGTGAGTGACTTTCACATCCAAAATGGCACCCACCCTAATCCCTATAAAATGCACTACCTTTGAGCAAAGCACGATGCAGGAACTGGTCAAGAGTAGTGCACTATGTAGGGATTAGGGTGCCATTTTGGGCGTCGCCAAAAATGCTGTGCAATTATCTATCCCCAAACTCTATGCACCTTGGGATCTCCTCTGGTACCGTGTAGGTCTGGGATTGTATTCACAAAGAGTCTTAGAGTAGGAGACCGTTTTGCCTTTTGGATCATAGTTATATGGACTCCTAGTCTTTGTGACTACAGACCCTGAATCAGGACAGAGGAAATATCTTGTTTGTTCTCCTTTTCCCTCTTCCTCCTCCTATTTCTCCTACTACTCACTCTATTGTCTCTTTGAATAGCTTTATTGTAGAAGTGTTTGACAAGAGAAAAAGAGTTAATACGTGTCAAAATATAATTTACACTGTTTGGATACTGCGTGTAAAGGTTGTATCTAGAGTGTTTTCCAATGTTGTTAGAAAATGTGTTTGTGAATATAGATCTGTTTTTTGTATTGTAGTGAGGATCTATTCTACATGATTGAATTCCAGAGGCGTTTTAAACTGTTTTGTCGATTTGATTATTGGATAAAAATGTATAGAAAACTGTTATTGATTTTGTTGTGTGGTTTGATACTAACAAAGTAAGGACAAGTGAGAGAGGGTGCGGACTCAAACTGAGGAGAATAGAATGGATAATGAATTGAACCCATTCTGAATGTAACTATCTGATCGTGGACATTACTGTGGTGAAGTGAAAACCAGGACCGTATTTGAAATGTACCCTCATCACCAACTCTCTTAAGGTGAAAGTGGGGGAAGAAATAACTGCTATTCAATGCAGTCCTAGATCTACAGTGAGGGGAAAAAACGTATTTGATCCCCTGCTGATTTTCTACATTTGCCCACTGACAAAGAAATGATCAGTCTATGATTTTAATGGTAGGTTTATTTGAACAGTGAGAGACAGAATAACAACAACAAAAAATCCGGAAAAACGCATGTGAAAAATGTTATAAATTGATTTGCATTTTAATGAGGGAAATAAGTATTTGACCTCTCTGCAAAACATGAATTAGTACTTGGTGGCAAAACCCTTGTTGGCAATCACAGAGGTAAGACGTTTCTTGTAGTTGGCCACCAGGTTTGCACACATCTCAGGAGGGATTTTGTCCCACTCCTCTTTGCAGATCTTCTCCAAGTCATTAAGGTTTGAAGGCTGGCGGCAGCAGCTCGAACCTTCAGCTCCCTCCACAGATTTTCTATGGGATTAAGGTCTGGAGACTGGCTAGGCCACTCCAGGAACTTAATGTGCTTCTTCTTGAGACACTCCTTTGTTGCCTTGGCCGTGTGTTTTGGGTCATTGTCATGCTGGAATACCCATCCACGACCCATTTTCAATGCCCTGGCCGAGGGAAGGAGGTTCTCGCCCAAGATTTTACGGTACATGGCCACGTCCATCGTCCCTTTGATTCGGTGAAGTTGTCCTGTCCCCTTAGCAGAAAAACACCCCCAAAGCATAATGTTTCCACCTCCATGTTTGACGGTGGGGATGGTGTTCTTGGGGTCATAGGCAGCATTCCTCCTCCTCCAAACACGGCGAGTTGAGTTGATGCCAAAGAGCTCTATTTTGGTCTCATCTGACCACAACACTTTCACCCAGTTGTCCTCTGAATCATTCAGATGTTCATTGGCAAACTTCAGACGGGCATGTATATGTGCTTTCTTGAGCAGGGGGACCTTGCGGGCGCTGCAGGATTTCAGTCCTTCACGGCGTAGTGTGTTACCAATTGTTTTCTTGGTGACTATGGTCCCAGCTGCCTTGAGATCCTTGAGAAGATCCCGTGTAGTTCTGGGCTGATTCCTCACCGTTCTCATGATCATTGCAACTCCACAAGGTGAGATCTTGCATGGAGCCCCAGGCGAGGGAGATTGACAGTTCTTTTGTGTTTCTTCCATTTGCGAATAATCGCACCAACTGTTGTCACCTTCTCACCAAGCTGCTTGGCGATGGTCTTGTAGCCCATTCCAGCCTTGTGTAGGTCTACAATCTTGTCCCCGACATCCTTGGAGAGCTCTTTGGTCTTGGCCATGGTGGAGAGTTTGGAATCTGATTGATTGATTGCTTCTGTGGACAGGTGTCTTTTATACAGGTAACAAGCTGAGATTAGGAGCACTCTCTTTAAGAGTGTGCTCCTAATGTCAGCTCGTTACCTGTATAAAAGACACCTGGGAGCCAGAAATCTTTCTGATTGAGATGGGGTCAAATACTTATTTCCCTCATTAAAATGCAAATCATTTTATACATTTTCCACATGTGTTTTTCAGGATTTTTGTTGTTATTCTGTCTCTCACTGTTCAAATAAACCTACCATTAAAATCATAGACTGATCATTTCTTTGTCAGTGGGCAAACGTACAAAATCAGCAGGGGATCAAATACTTTTTTCCCCTCACTGTATGCCCTTTTAGGGGAAGGTGAGCCAACTCCTGTGAAGTACAATCCTTTCTGATACTCGTGTCATTGTTTTAGTGCTCCTTGAAGCTGGAGATGGAGAGTGTGTCTACTAAAAGAAGAATAGGATTAGTCAGAATGGTCCTGGCCGCTGTTTTGGGGTTTATAATGTGTGTGCAATGAGAGCTCAGCTTTTAGGAAAAACAACAATAAAAAGTGGATGCCAAGTCTAAGCTTCTTCATTATAAACGTATCTTCCAGATATGGTTTCTTATTACCATATTCTAATTTTGAATGTTTCGTCATAGTTATTACATTGTTTTAACAATTTGTAATAATGGATTGCATCGCACCATCTTTGGCATAACAGGTTGGCTAAATTGAGGTGTCTTGTGATTTCAGTGTATATCCCACCCACAGGATGCTTTCGCCATCAGAGTCCACCCATCTATTGTCAGCTACAGCGAGGTCATGAAGATAGAAGACGATGATGACGCAGAGGTCTTCCGTGGCCTGCTAGACAAGGACCACCTCAATGATGACACAGAGGTCTTCCGTCCCCTGCTAGACAAGGGCCCTGGCCATGTTCAGGGAGCAAATAAAGAGGGTTTCTTTATGTCATCTTAAGAGTCCTATCCTAATAAACTCAGCAAAAAGGAAACGTCCTCTCACTGTCAACTGCGTTTATTTTCAGCAAACTTAACATGTGTAAATATTTGTATGAACATAAGATTCAACAACTGAGACATAAACTGAATAAGTTTCACAGACATGTGACTAATAGAAATGGAATAATTTGTCCATGAACAAAGAGTGGGGTCAAAAGTAACAGTCAATATCTGGTGTGGCCACCAGCTGCATTAAGTACTGCAGTGCATCTCCTCCTCATGGACTGCACCAGATTTACCAGTTCTTGCTGTGAGATGTTACCCCACTCTTCCACCAAGGCACCTGCAAGTTCCCGGACATTTCTGGGGGGAATGGACCTAGAGCACTTTTTGCCAGTCCTGTCTGGTCCAGCGATGGTGGGTTTGTGCCCATAGGCGACGTTGTTGCCGGTGATGTCTGGTGAGGACCTGCCTTACAACAGGCCTACAAGCCCTCAATCCAGCCTCTCTCAGCCTATTGCGGACAGTCTGAGCACTGATGGAGGGATTGTGCGTTCCTGGTGTAACTTGGGCAGTTGTTGTTGCCATCCTGTACCTGTCCCGCAGGTGTGATGTTCGAATGTACCGATCCTGTGCAGGTGTTGTTACACGTGATCTGCCACTGCGAGGACGATCAGCTGTCCGTCCTGTCTCCCTGTAGCGCTGTCTTAGGCGTCTCACAGTACGGACATTTATTTAGATGTGCTGGCCACATCTGCAGTCCTCATGCCTCCTTGCAGCATGCCTAAGGCACGTTCACGCAGATGAGCAGGGATCCTGGGCATCTTTCTTTTGGTGTTTTCCAGAGTCAGTAGAAAGGCCTCTTTAGTGTCCTAAGTTTTCATAATTGTGACCTTAATTGCCTACCGTTTGTAAGCTGTTAGTGTCTTAACAACCGTTCCACAGGTGCATGTTCAATAATTGTTTATGGTTCATTGAACTAGCATGGGAAACAGTGTTTAAACCCTTTACAATGAAGATCTGTGAAGTTATTTGGATTTTTATGAATTATCTTTGAAAGACAGGGTCCTGAAAAAGGGAAAGTTTCTTTTTTTGCTGAGTTTACATGCAGGCCAGACTGGCCAGTAATAGGTTTATAATGCCTATTTTATTATTTCAGTAGCCTAATAGGTTGATACTGCCTATTTTATTATTTCAGTTGCCTAATAGGTTTATACTGCTTATTTTATTATTTCAGTTGCCTAATAGGTTGATACTACCTATTTTCTTATTTCAGTAGCCTAATAGGTTGATACTGCTTATTTTATTATTTCAGTAGCCTAATAGGTTGATACTGCTTATTTTCTTATTTCAGTAGCCTAATAGGTTGATACTGCTTATTTTATTATTTCAGTAGCCTAATAGGTTGATACTGCTTATTTTCTTATTTCAGTAGCCTAATAGGTTGATACTGCCTATTTCATTACATGTATTCTCTGCTTAACAGCAGGCTACTTTATTCCTAAAGGCTCATAATTCTAGATACACACATATTAGAATCATTAAATATGTGAATGTCTTCAATATATTTTCAGACTCATTAAATACGTAAATGTCTTATATTTTGTTTTCATAATTAATCGTCTGTCTGAAATGAAAACCAGGACATGTAAATCCATGTAATCCAAACGAATGTGTTCTGTACTTCTATATGACATATGCAAATGTAATAGAATAAATCAAGAATACGAAGACTGTCTTGAAATCGTTTTCACGTGCTCAGCTAATACACTAACAAACCAAAAGTATGCTTAAAGTAGACTATTATTAATGATTAATTATCCGTTTCTCTGGTTTTACTATTTATAGGTATGTGTTTGGGTAAAATGAACATTTTTGTTTTATTCAATGAACTACTGACAACATTTCTCCCAAATTTCAAGTAAAAATATTGTCATTTAGTGCATTTATTTACAGAAAATGACAACTGGTCAAAATAACAAAAAAGATGCAGTGTTGTCAGACCTCAAATAATGCAAAGAAAATAAGTTCATAATCATTTTTAAACAACACAACACTAATGTTTTAACTTAGGAAGAGTTCAGAAGTCAATATTTGGTGGAATAACCCTGATTTTCAATCACAGCTTTCATGCGTCTTAGCATGCCCTCCACCAGTCTTTCACATTGATGTTGGGTGACTGAAGAGTGTTGACCAGCTGGTGAAGAGGGTTAAACCAAGACCTTATACCTTTTAAAGGGTTAATAAATGATGTTATGATCACCTGTAACCTCTGTGTGTGTGTGTTAAAACCTGTTTTGAGTGTTGTGACCTTCAGACACTATCAGAAGGGCGTCTACGTTCAGCCTCCTCCTGTCTGGATCCCACCGTGGTTATCTGGTTTTCTGAGAACACAAGGCTGCCACAGACCTGATGAAACCAGCCCCCTGTCAGAAATTGCTTACACTCGTTCACCTTGTCATGACCCTATACTTGTGATGAAAGGTCAAGTTTCGGTCAAACCCACTTCTGAGCTTTTAATTGCTGATAAGATGGTTACTGCTGTCAGGGGAGGTTAGATTTATTCAAATGTTGTTGCCAGGGAAACTCACGCAAGGAGGACTGGGAGAGGCTATATGAGATACAGGATGTCTTAGACATTTTGCAGAACTTGGGGAGAACTATCATATACTGTTATACTGTACTCTGTACCAACTTCTGCCTACAAATTGTATTACTAAAGGAGTATTGTTTTTATACTTAAACAGAGTCTGTGTTTCCTTTCCATCACTAACGTATGTTTGATAATTATATAGACCTGATCATTTGTTGAATAAATTGACCAACAGTGGCCACGAACATCATGGAGAACCTGGAACAGATACTAGGCCCCAGAACGGTGCTGGTGAGAGCACTTGGACTGGGATCAACCGCTATGTGGTTTGTCTTGTAGCTCTGTGGATTTCTAAGAGTGTACCTGATCGGTTTGCTGCTAACAAGGAGGAGGGACTTATTACCCAGAGTATGATGGAGAACCATGCTCTAAGTTCTTGTTCA